>CM031961.1:4727453-5172453 GCA_018749465.1 Paracanthobrama guichenoti | reverse complement strand
TCTCAAATCAGAAACCGTGGGTGGACAATTCAATCCGCGCTGCAGTGAACACCACGCACTGCCGCTTACAACGCCGGTCTCCATTCAGGGAATATGAATGAATACAGATCGTCCTGCTATGCTCTCAGGCGAGCAGTTAAAGCCGCAAAACTCCGTTATAAAGACCGAGTGGAGTCTCATTTCCAACTCAGCGACTCGCGGCGCATGTGGCAAGGTCTGAGGTCCATCTGCTCCTTTGGATCTAAATCCTCTGCAGAGGCAAGCGTTGATCCGTTGCTCGTGAACGCGAGTTAAACTCTTTCTATGCTCGCTTTGACTGTAACGCGGCAGCGCGACTCCGCCAAGTGGCGCGTTAGAGAAATTACTCAGAGCAGCAACAATCACGTGATCTCTGTCTCCGGAGGATGAAGTTCGGAGAGCACTCAAGCGTGTGGGCGTTAGGAAAGCTGCCGGGCGGATGGTATTTCAGGTCGTGTTCTGCGGTCCTGTGCTGATCAGCTCACCGGGTTGTTTACATCTATCTTTAATGAGTCCTCGCTACATCTGTGGTCCCCACCTCCTTCAAAAAATCCACCATCATCCCTGTCCCTAAGAACAGTAAACCCTCTTGCCTAAATGACTATCGTCCAGTGGCTCTCACGTCTATAGTCATGAAGGTCTTTGAGAGACTCATTAAAACCACCATTTGCGCCTTCATTCCTGACACTTTGGACCCTCTTCAGTTTGCCTATCGTCCCAATAGATCGACTGAAGATGCCATCTCTCATGTCCTCCACTCCTCCTCACTCACATCGACAGCAAAAGTGGGAACTACGTAAGACTGCTATTTATTGACTATAGCTCAGCCTTTAACACCATAGTTCCCACCAAGCTAACCTCCAAACTCCTGGATCTCGGCCTGAATCCTTCTCTCTGCCACTGGATTGAGGACTTCCTCACTGGCAGGCCTCAGGTGGTGAGAATAGGCCAGTCCACCTCCACCTCCATCACCCTGGTGTGGGAGCTCCACAGGGCTGTGTCCTGAGCCCCTGCTCTACTCTCTCTACACGCATGACTGTTTGTCCACACACAGCTCCACCTCTATCATCAAATTTGCTGATGATACTGTTGTCCTGGGCCTCATTTCCAACAACAATGAGGCGGCATACTTGGGCGAGGTGGAGCATCTAACATCATGGTGCCAGGACAACTGTCTCTCTCTGAATGTTGGCAAGACCAAAGAAATGATTGTGGACTTCAGGAAGAGACAGCAACGGACATACTCCCCCTCATGATCAGCGGGTCACCAGTAGAGAGAGTGAGCAGCTTCAAGTACCTGGGAGTAAACATCTCCGAGGACCTGACCTGGACTGCTCACATTCAGACACAGGTGAAAAAAGCCAGGCAAAGACTGTACCACCTGCGCCAGCTGAGGAAATTCAGGGTTTCACCAGCTATCCTGAAAACTTTCTATTTAGGGGCGATAGAAAGTGTTTTAACTCAGTGCATCACAGCGTGGTATGGGAACAGCACCAGTCATGACCGCGAAGCCCTGCAAAGAGTAGTGCGCTTATCCGGCGTATCTCAGGGTCAGCTCTCCGTCTCTGCAGGGCGTCTACACCAAAGCGCTGCAAAGGTAGAGCTACCAAGATCATCAAGGACTCTAATCACACTGCAAACCCTCATTTCACGCTGCTACCATCTGGTAAGCGCTTCCAAGCCTGATGGCCAAAACTGAGAGACTCAGGAGGAGCTTCTTCCCCAGGCCATCAGACTCCTGAACTTAACATCACGTGACTTCACGTCAGGATAAACATCGATACACTGACATTGCACTGCACTTTCTGTTCTCGTTGTTACTGTGTAACAACCTGTCATAAACCTGTTTGCACATTATACTCTTATACATTTGTTAACCACATATTTATAAGTCTACAGTTTACTCACTGCAAAGTCTACTTCAATTATTTTATTCCACTTTATCCTTATTTGTTACCTTTTTTTCTCTTGACTTGATTATTTATAATTCTACAGATATAGACATATATATATATATATATATATATATATATATATATATATATATATATATATATATATATATAGTACTTTTTTTTATATCCTATTTCTATTATAATTTCTTCCTTGTGTTTTTAACTGTGAATTTGCACTGTCCATGGAGCGGACCTGTTTACATTTCACTGCCGGTTGTATATTCTGTATATAACTGTGTATGTGACAAATAAAACTCTTGAATCTTGAATATATATATATATATATATACATATATATATATATATATATATATATATATATATATATATATATATATATATATATATATATATATATATATATATATATATATATATATATATATATATATATATATATATATATATATATATATATATATATATATATATACATATACATATATATATACATATATATATATATATACATATACATATACATATACATATATATATATATATATATATATATATATATATATATATATATATATATATATACATATACATATACATATACATATATATATATATATATATATATATATATATATATATATATATATATATATATATATATACATATATATATATATATATATATATATATATATATATATATATATATATATATATATATATATATACATATATATATATATATATATATATATATATATATATATATATATATATATATATATATATATATATATATATATATATATATATATATATATATATATATATATATATATATATATATATGACCCCATTAAAAACACCATTTGCGCCTTCATTCCTGACACTTTGGACCCTCTTCAGTTTGCCTATCGTCCCAATAGATCGACTGAAGATGCCATCTCTCATGTCCTCCACTCCTCCCTCACTCACATCGACAGCAAAAGTGGAAACTACGTAAGACTGCTATTTATTGACTATAGCTCAGCCTTTAACACCATAGTTCCCACCAAGCTAACCTCCAAACTCCTGGATCTCGGCCTGAATCCTTCTCTCTGCCACTGGATTGAGGACTTCCTCACTGGCAGGCCTCAGGTGGTGAGAATAGGCCAGTCCACCTCCACCTCCATCACCCTGAGTGTGGGAGCTCCACAGGGCTGTGTCCTGAGCCCCCTGCTCTACTCTCTCTACACGCATGACTGTTTGTCCACACACAGCTCCACCTCTATCATCAAATTTGCTGATGATACTGTTGTCCTGGGCCTCATTTCCAACAACGAGACGGCATACTTGGACGAGGTGGAGCATCTAACATCATGGTGCCAGTGTAAGGGTGGATCCTCTACAGCGGTTCTGACTGCAGGGTTGCCGAATGACTAAAGAAACGTTATCAGCAAGATGATAGAAAACTGTACATTTCTTGTCTTTACCACCCACTGCAGCTTATACCAACGACGGAAATAAGCGCAGTTACAATAGCTAAAAATGTGGGAGAGCGTGGCTATAATGTGACTATATTGTATTGCAATAGGTAACACTTCAAAGTCAATACCAAATCAAAACTAGTTAGCACATCATTTGTAGTTGAAAGAATTTAATGACAAAATCTAGTTATGGTTACACTTAAAATAGTTACAAAATAAATGTATGAGATGATGAAAACTTATACCATTAATCGTACCCAGCATGAATGTTACCTGAGAGAGAGAGAGAGAGAGAGAGAGAGAGAGACAAAGAAGAGAAGAGAGCAAAGAAAGAGCCAAAGAGAAGGCCCCAAGAAGAGCGCCAGAGAAAAAAGAGACAGAGCAACAGTTACAATCTTCTTTTATCTATTCCTTGACCATGTGACTTAAACCCTAACGTGAGCCATTCAAACTGACCAATCAGACCAAACTTCCCCCACGGTGTTACAGGTGTGACACACATTTGGCCTACAGGCCTTCAGCATTTCTTTGTCTTTAGGAATTCCAAATGGCCCTCCTGGAGAGAGATGGGGTTGAAACCAGTAAAGCAAATGTCTTTGTTCATTTTACAAAATCAAATATCTTTGATTATTTTCAATTCTTTCAGTCCCCTCTTGGCACCATTGGCCACAATCATTGAGTACAAAGGTGGCACAGTCCACAAAGACATGCTTTCTGTTGTGTGTAGATGTCATCTTCAGACTTCTCGTCACACTTGTTGCAAAAGCAGCTGGTCAGTCTTCAGTCTTTGTTCTCATCTCAGTCCTGCATGAGAAGGCTCCATCAAATGGTGTTGCACCAATCATTGATATGCAAAACGTCCATTGAATCCTTCACACCTTGAGAAAAGTCACTGAAGGTTAGAGCAAACGCTTGTCCCTCTTTCTGAGGACACAGGATGTGAACTTGTGCAGCAGGGATCCTGTGATTAAAAGAACATATAGCACAACAAAGAACAAAAGCATACACAGCATTTGTCATTGGTCAGAAGTTTGATGTGGTCAGATTAAAATAGTCTCTGGCAATAAGCCATTAAATCGATGTACTTAATAAAGTGGTCAAGGCTGAGAATAAAAGAAGATCTCACAAGCTCTTACATTGTTTCTGGAAAACATTAAAAATAAATTGCATTATAACAAAACAACAATCATTGTTGGCTTAAATCCCCCTTTTCATGAAGAGTATCAGCAAAATATTCAGTGTAACCAAATACAGAAATTCAATTCCATAGATGTCCAAAAACATTGTTGCAAGTCAAATGGACAAAATACAAAGACTCAGAAATCAAATAAGTTCAAAATCAAATGCATTGTTACAATACAATGATAAAATAAATGTTTGCACTTAGGTAAGAATGAGAAATGCATAAATTCACGTAAATTTTGATATTTAACTTGGTGAGACACATAATAACTAACTGATTTAGTAAATCTGAAGAAAAACAAAAACATTAACTGGGAGAAATTCACAGTTATAATACAGTCTAGATGTAAAGACTTAAATAAAATAGAATACATTTTGTGAGGCTGATGTAGATTTGACTTTGTCTGTGAAGATCAAATCTATGTGGCTGCATTTAGCTGTGGCTATGTGTAAATCATGCCCCAAACACGGCAAGGAGGTTTTACAATTGTGATGCAAATTTTGTCCTGTTGTAACAGGAAGCCAGCATGAGAATGTGAGTGAAGTGTGGTCTGGCTCAAACCAGTGTTTTTGTTAGGGAGCATGATAAAGTGCAAAGGTCAAAGGTACTGAATCCTGCTGTGATGAAAGCATTTTCATGGTTAATGCAATTGTAAATTACACTGTAGCCACATGGCAATTCTATGCTCCTGTACATGGTTTTACTGCAGCTATATGGAAAATAGCAGAGTTTCCACTCAGGAGACAAACAAATTCAACATAGAAACACATGAAACTGGAAATGGCTAAACAATTCCAGTATTAAAGTTATTCAATTTTCACAAGATACATGGCCTAGAATGCAAAGCATCAACAACCTTTATCCTAAGTGTTTCATACAACACTTAAAGTAAAGCAATCATGTGTTTTAAAGAATAAACTTAACTAGTCTATGTGTATATATTAACACAAACAACTATAATGTGTGTTCAATGCACAATGTGTTTAGTACAATTACAAATTTGAAAATACAAACAGGATCATTGCAATTTAGATGTTTAACTATTAAACTCACTGCTATGAGACTGCTAGTCCTAGCCAGTGAGGTTAATAGCTGAAGGCCTTGCATGAACACTGCGGTTAACTCACTGAGAGTTTTACCTGCAAATGGCGCTGATCTTTACCCTTAGAAAGTGATTTCCTAGTTTTCTGAAAATAAGGTGGAGGTCGACCTTCACCCAGTGACCAACATCTCTCCTCTGAGTGGCCTATTTTCCTACAAGAACTGCAAAACCTGTTCTCTTTGCCATAGGATTGAATGCTATGTTCTCCTGGAGTTTGAGGATTTTCATGACTCTCTAATGCTTGTACACCATGCGTACTGGTACATGACTCTCTACGCTATTACGGTACTGCATCACCTTAAGAACTGAAATGGGCACACTTTCTTGAGTTGCACATGCATTTTCTGAACTAAACGTTTCAGATTCATTAGAGCAAGTCAGCTCATCTAAGAAGTGAACATGCTTTTTAGTCCCATCGCTGTTAAGCGTTTTAGGAGACATTAACTTTTTAGCATTTAGCATAGCCTTGAGATCTGCAATGGTCTCCTTGTGATTTTTACACTTTTCAGTCAGGGCGAACTGCTCAGCTAGTAATTTATCTAGCTGTGCTTGAAGATCTTGAATCTTTGCCTCAGACTTTTCTGCTTCTGCATTTTTAGAATGCACTTCTTTACATTTCTCATCTAGACTTGATAATAGAAATGGTATCACATTATGTAGCCTTTTAAAACTTATGAAGTTTAAAGCCTCAATTATTTTACCATGTTTTGATTTCTTTTGGTGTTTGCCAATGTTTTCCCACCATCGAATCATTTCATCATCTGAACTTTTAATTCCAATATACTCTGTCTTGAGTTTGGACAAGGTAGGCTCAACTTTTCACTCCATAAAGCAAACAATAAGTCACTGTTATCAGAAATTTTCCCTTCCATCCCGAGGAGATAATCTGAATATTCTCGGATTGTACAGTAATGGGACTATTGAAGCTATTTAAAACCTTCTAATTTCTGTTTCATGCAATTCATAAACAATGAAAACAGACTTACCAATTCCTTGGTCAAAAGGTCAGCTTTAATCCATTCACAAGATCAACTGTGAAAAAATGTCCTCATTCTGATGAATTTCAGAAGATTCACTGCAAGGGATTCCCGGGTTTCGGCACCATCTGTAAGGGATAAAACAATAGATTCACAAGATAAATCATATGTAGTATATCTGCATTCTGGGACTTGAATCAGGGGGAAGGGGAGGAAAGGAGGTAGAGAGGGGAGAGGGTTTTGGTCAGGCGGTGTCCTACAGTTTCTCTGTGAGATCTTCTCTTCAGATTGAGTTTTATTGTTTTAATGCAGGGTGTTGGATCTCATCTTTTGTCTTAGCAGTAAAACCGGTCCTTACAGACCTGAGAGAGAGAGAGAGAGAGAGAGAGAGAGAGAGAGAGAGAGAGACAAGAAGAGAAGAGAGCAAAGAAGAGAATAGCCAAAGAGAAGGCCCCAAGAAGAGAGCGCCAGAGAAAAAAAGAGACAGAGCAACAGTTACAATCTTCTTTTATCTATTCCTTGACCATGTGACTTAAACCCTAACGTGAGCCATTCAAACTGACCAATCAGACCAAACTTCCCCCACGGTGTTACAGGTGTGACACACATTTGGCCTACAGGCCTTCAGCATTTCTTTGTCTTTAGGAATTCCAAATGGCCCTCCTGGAGAGAGATGGGGGTTGAAACCAGTAAAGCAAATGTCTTTGTTCATTTTACAAAATCAAATATCTTTGATTATTTTCAATTCTTTCACCAGGACAACTGTCTCTCTCTGAATGTTGGCAAGACCAAAGAAATGATTGTGGACTTCAGGAAGAGACAGCAACGGACATACTCCCCCCCTCATGATCAGCGGGTCACCAGTAGAGAGAGTGAGCAGCTTCAGGTACCTGGGAGTAAACATCTCCGAGGACCTGACCTGGACTGCTCACATTCAGACACAGGTGAAAAAAGCCAGGCAAAGACTGTACCACCTGCGCCAGCTGAGGAAATTCAGGGTTTCACCAGCTATCCTGAAAACTTTCTATTTAGGGGCGATAGAAAGTGTTTTAACTCAGTGCATCACAGCGTGGTATGGGAACAGCACCAGTCATGACCGCAAAGCCCTGCAAAGAGTAGTGCGCTTATCGAGCGTATCTCAGGGTCAGCTCTCCGTCTCTGCAGGGCGTCTACACCAAACGCTGCAAAGGTAGAGCTACTAAAATCATCAAGGACTCTAATCACCCTGCAAACCCTCATTTCACGCTGCTACCATCTGGTAAGTGCTTCCGAAGCCTGATGGCCAAAACTGAGAGACTCAGGAGGAGCTTCTTCCCCCAGGCCATCAGACTCCTGAACTTAACATCACGTGACTTCACGTCAGGATAAACATCGATACACTGACATTGCACTGCACTTTCTGTTCTCGTTGTTACTGTGTAACAACCTGTCATAAACCTGTTTGCACATTATACTCTTTATACATTTGTTAACCACATATTTATAAGTCTACAGTTTACTCACTGCAAAGTCTACTTCAATTATTTTATTCCACTTTATCCTTATTTGTTACCTTTTTTTCTCTTGACTTGATTATTTATAATTCTACAGATATAGACATATATATATATATATATATAGATAGTACTTTTTTTTATATCCTATTTCTATTATAATTTCTTCCTTGTGTTTTTAACTGTGAATTTGCACTGTCCATGGAGCGGACCTGTTTACATTTCACTGCGGTTGTATATTCTGTATATAACTGTGTATGTGACAAATAAAACTCTTGAATCTTGAATCTTGATATATATATATATATATATATATATATATATATATATATATATATATATATATATATATATATATATATATAGCTCCTCAGTACTATCAGCAGCTGTCGCGTTCTCCAGTGCTCATTTATCCTTCTCCATCCCCAGCTCCTCCTCTTGTCAGTCAGGATTTGGTATTCTAATTCCCCTTGAATCAGACTAAATTCCTGAATTATTTTGTACATTTAATATCAACATTAATGATATCAGCAATACATTATGTTGGTTTTGTTCTGTTTACACTAAGGGGGTTATTGCTGCTTTCCCTGCTATTATCCATACTAGGGTACATGGATGAGCAGGGAGTTCTTACCCAGAACAGAACAAATACTGCCAATCCATACTATATGCTAATAGCCAATCAATCATATTTGATGATAGTGGTCCTGACAGAAAGTCCACGATGGTTTCGGACACCACTACAAATGGCTGTCCCTTCAAATAGTGCCCTATTCAAGGGCATGGGGGAGATTTCTGCCAGGAGATGGCGCCCGCAGCTGATCAACCATCCATCCATCTTCCAAACCGCACTGGTCCAGCGCAATATCATGCATACAGGTATAAATTCCTTTTTAATTGATTATTAAATTGTTTGATTAAGGTTTATACATGTGAGTTTCCATGGCAGAGTTCAAGATAAATCTTTTCATTATTATTGGAGCTGCCGGTTTGCTACGTTTAAAATAAACAGCAAGCACAAGCGACTCCGAATTCATTCACTCACTCATTTTTCAAGTGGACTAGGGGAGCGGGGGGAACAACCTAACACGGGGTTAGTTGTAACACGCATGGTTTAACACTTTCCACACATGCCAGGATGACGAAACTTTGTGTATTTACTAGTTGCCATATCAACATTATTTAGAGAAAAAAATTGCGGCAAAATAAAAAAAAAATCTTTGGAAGATATAACTGAACATTTATTTAACCATAGCAAAAGTAAATTTCTTAAGTTAATTTTTCATCTCTCATTTTTTTTTGTGTGTGTGTTTATTTAAAATAAGACAAATCTGATATTATATCTGTTATTTATCTGTTGTGATGGTTCTTTAATGCTGATCTAACAGCAGAAGACACGAGCCGGGTTTAAATCCCAGTGGAGCAGGTGGGGTGTGTTCTAACACTGCGTACAATGAGCCCCTATTAGAACTACACTATTATATTCTATACTTTTATGAATTCTTTTGAGAAACCATGAGAAAAGGGTGAATAAAGAATGAGAGAGAAATTATTCATTATTATTATGTTTTGAACTCTGTTGTTTAGCTGTATTTAGCGATGTGTTTGTTGTCAAGCTCAAAAATGTGTTTATTTTTAATTATTAAAAAATGCCATTATTTTACTTACATTTTTTTTTTTTTTTTTGTAAATAATTGTATTTTATTGACAAAATATTTTAGTTTGTCTTGTATATTTTTTTATTATATCCAGTAACATTTTAAGCTGTCATATGGTCATGTTAAAACGTGCCCCTCACATGTTACAATGTACCCCATCTATGGGGCATGTTGTCACATTTCACTTCCATTCTTTCGGGGTAAATCAAGAAAAAAGTATACACTGTATTAATGAAACAAAACCACATAATTGTACTAGACATGTGGGAAATTAATGTAGGAAAAAATAAATACTCTGAACCCCGAGTGAATTTGCAAAAACTGAGAAATTCAAAAAGCGTTAGGTTGTGTCCCGCTCTCCCCTATATCAGTAGACTATAGGGAATAGTGAATGAGGGTATAGTGGGCGATTTCGAACACAGCCCTAGCTTTCCCCAGTCAGTCTAATTAGTCATGTCTTTCACCTGTACCTCGTTAGTCATCCCAATCACTCTGTGTACTTAAGTTTTCAGTTCTCTCTGTTTGTCTGTCTTTGTCTATGATACTATGTGTTTGATGTGTTATTAAAAATCCTGTTTCCTGTTCCTCCTTGTCTTTGTGAGCTTTTATACTACATGTAAAGTGACACCTTTAAAGGCTGTTTTGTTTTATTTTTTTATTCAGCAAAGAATCCTAAAAATCTTTATTTCAAGATTCAAGATTCAAGAGTTTTATTTGTCACATACACAGTTATATACAGAATATACAACCGGCAGTGAAATGTAAACAGGTCCGCTCCATGGACAGTGCAAATTCACAGTTAAAAACACAAGGAAGAAATTATAATAGAAATAGGATATAAAAAAGTACTATCTATATATATATATATATATATATATGTCTATATCTGTAGAATTATAAATAATCAAGTCAAGAGAAAAAAAAAGGTAACAAATAAGGATAAAGTGGAATAAAATAATTGAAGTAGACTTTGCAGTGAGTAAACTGTAGACTTATAAATATGTGGTTAACAAATGTATAAGAGTATAATGTGCAAACAGGTTTATGACAGGTTGTTACACAGTAACAACGAGAACAGAAAGTGCAGTGCAATGTCAGTGTATCGATGTTTATCCTGACGTGAAGTCACGTGATGTTAAGTTCAGGAGTCTGATGGCCTGGGGAAGAAGCTCCTCCTGAGTCTCTCAGTTTTGGCCATCAGGCTTCGGAAGCGCTTACCAGATGGTAGCAGCGTGAAATGAGGGTTTGCAGGGTGATTAGAGTCCTTGATGATCTTGGTAGCTCTACCTTTGCAGCGTTTGGTGTAGACGTCCTGCAGAGACGGAGAGCTGACCCTGAGATACGCTCGGATAAGCGCACTACTCTTTGCAGGGCTTTGCGGTCATGACTGGTGCTGTTCCCATACCACGCTGTGATGCACTGAGTTAAAACACTTTCTATCGCCCCTAAATAGAAAGTTTTCAGGATAGTTGGTGAAACCCTGAATTTCCTCAGCTGGCACAGGTGGTACAGTCTTTGCCTGGCTTTTTTCACCTGTGTCTGAATGTGAGCAGTCCAGGTCAGGTCCTCGGAGATGTTTACTCCCAGGTACTTGAAGCTGCTCACTCTCTACTGGTGACCCGCTGATCATGAGGGGAGTATGTCCGTTGCTGTCTCTTCCTGAAGTCCACAATCATTTCTTTGGTCTTGCCAACATTCAGAGAGAGACAGTTGTCCTGGCACCATGATGTTAGATGCTCCACCTCGTCCAAGTATGCCGTCTCATTGTTGTTGGAAATGAGGCCCAGGACAACAGTATCATCAGCAAATTTTACAGTTTCCACAAAAATATTAAAGCAGCACAGTTGTTTTCAGCGTTTATAATAATAAGAAATGTTTCTTGAGTACCAAATCAGCATAGGCCTGCTTGTGAAGGATCATGTGAACATTTAAAAATGAAGAATGTCCATACTGTAATATTCTCAAGGCTACAAGTTTAATTCTCTCTCTCTCTCACACACACACACACACACACACACACACACACACACACACACACACACACACACACACACACACACACACACACACACACACACACACACACACACAGAGGACTGATATGTGTTTACATTAATCCCTACCAAAAATAATTTTGTTGGTGATCGCTTTACTATGCGACATGGTTAACCTTCGGGTTATTTCTGACTTTTTTTCTAAGAATTGCGAGTCTATATCTCAATATCTCACAATTCTGACATTATAATTCACAATTGCGTGTCATTGTTTTGTTCTGCAACATAAATTGCACACAAACGTGAAAACATGCTGTTCATTTTTGAAAATGTACGTTTGTAATAAGTTATGGAATAATAAGAGGAAGTTTAACATGGGGGAGATACAGATTTGACTCCCTTTTGGAGCATGTCTCTAACAGCTCTGAATATAACATCATGTTGCCATCTCGAGACTCCGGTAATTACGACATGGCATGAATGCAGCATAAGGCTTTGTTTTTCGTCGCTCACATGTTTCTCTGAAAACAACACATGCTCCGGTGTTCTGAAATATTGGACGAATTCCAAACAGCATTTGTCACCCTTCAAGGGCACTTTGGAAAGGGGATGCAATTTCTAGGCACATTCTGAAAGTGAACAACTGAGTCTCCTCACGAAGGGCCCATCCACAAGTCCATTAGCGAAAGGAACATGCAATGGTCACTTCAAGTAATGGTGGCGAATCCTCATGATTCATTTTAAATGGAAAAAGTTGGAGTTAACGTATAAACAGGATAATTCAAGTTGTTTTACTGTGATATATTGCACACGTTTTCGTCATGCATTTCATATTACGTTTAAAAAAGTGTCATAGGTAAGAAATGTGTTTAATGCTTTATGTTTAAGAGCAGGTCAGGAATACACACACACACACACACAAAATAGGGTGGCCCTTATTTTTTTTTAATTTTTTAGGAAAAAAACTTGTTCACATACTTGTTTCTCAGGAAAACAATACCACAGCCAGTTATTTTACTTTGAAATGCGCGTTCTGTGTCGGAATGTCTTTTTCTGTTTAGGTCTGTTCGATACCGCACCTTTTTTTCTGAGAGTGTATGACTCTGTCTTTTAATCCCCTATTATTGAGCATGTCTGCCCATGGATTAAATTAATATGACTATGAGAGCATTTGTACAATGACATTTGTGACCCTGGACACAAAAAAGGGTATTTTTTTTTTTTTTTTTAAATGGAGATTTATACATAATCTGAAAGCTGAATAAATAAGCTTTCAATTGATAGGACAATATTTGGCCGAGATACAACTATTTGAAAATTATAGTTATTTTTATAAATTATATAAATCATAAATTATAAAATTATAGGCTTGTGCGTGATTTGATGATGATTGCCAGCTGCACGTCACACTCGGATCTCTTATGGAGGTGCGACAACAGTGAAGAATGAGAGAGGACCAGGCCTGGACTTTGTTGTTTTGTTTACGTTTTATTATGGGTGTGGGTATATTTTTACTTTAATTTTGTTTATTTTAAGATTAAAGTTTGTGGAACGTTCTCTGGTTCCCGCCTCCTTCTTCCCATAACAACATACCTTGTTACAATGATCTTTACTTAATATCCTAATGATTTTTGGCATAAAAAAAAAAAAAAAAAAAAAAAAAAAAAAAAATCAATAATTTTGATCCATACAACATTTGCACATTTGCAAATGACTATAATAAATAGGCTACTTCTCCTTTTTTGGTTTCTACTTCATGGTTTCTTTTTTTTTGGGTGCAAAGAGAACACCACTGACTATCTGCAGCTGTATAAGATAAGGATGATAACATTGTTCAAACATCATGATTATTCTGACCATAAACCCAAGGGCTTGGCTGTATGGATTGAAAAGCTTGTTGTGTAGGCCTACAGTTTACCTTAACACTTTATTTTACATTTACATTCCTGGTTTCAGCTAGGCTAAGCACAGAGCACTTGGCTTTTGGTGTTTGTTTCCCATGCGCTCCTCAAGTAAATAACAGAATTTAATATGTGGGGGCATGGTGAGGGTTTGGCGATCAGTCAAGTGGGAAAATGTTCAGGTGCTAGTCAATCCAGGTCTAGCCAATCACAGCCCCCTCCTTGCTTGTGCCCTGATAAAGGTCAATACATTTGCACAATCACATGTTGCCATTGCGTGACATTACAAAAGCTCTCATCATTTCATCTTCACCAGTTCTTTCACAGAGTCACAGCCAACACCCACCAATGCACATGCACCATCACCAGATCTCCACGCTCTGCCCACTCATTCACAATCCCCTGAATACTGATCACCTGCATCTGCACCTCATCACAGACACTATATAGATTCACACTCCCTTCACTTCAGTGTCTGGTATCATCATACATATCTGGACTCCTGACCCACTACTCACCGGAGTATCCTCCGTCTACTTCCAAGTCTTCCTTGTCTCCCGTTCCTCGTGTTCTCTGTTTCTTGCTATCAAGAACCACCATTATCTTCAGCGAAGTGACTGTCAAGAAGTGCTTGTTTCTATACTCACCTGAATATCCACTGCAACCTGTGTTCGTGTCTCTGTTAATAAAATATCACTTGAGTTCACCTCATCATCTGCTCTTGTCTGTGTCGTGACAGAAGACCAGACCTCATGCAGAGCGCCACAGACACAAGCAGTGATCACCTGGCGGATCCCGTTGCTGCTCTGGTTGAAGCTGTGCGCTTCACAGCACTTCTCCCACTGTCCCTACAGCACCTGCTGCTTCTTCACTAGCTGCCCCTGTCAGTCCCATGGCCCGACCAACGACATTCTCCTGTGCGGCGGAGGATTGCAGTGGGTTCCTTCAGCGCTCACTCTACCTGGAAGCCCAGTCACAACTTTTCCCCACCGAACATGCCCACATGGTGTTTGTAATCTCCTTGCTCTCAGGACGAGCATTACAGTGGGTGCAACCTCTCTGGGAATCAAGTGCTCCCGTAACCGCTACTATTGCTGCTTTTCTCAAGCGCTTCCAGGAAGTGTTTAGTCAAAGTACCGCCGATCTTGCTATACACGACCAGCTCTACCTGAAGTGAGGACTCAAGTGCAAGTAAAATGATTTATTAGAATGAAATAAACATAATACAAGACAAAACCCCACGAGGGGGGAAAACGGAAACATGACATAACACAAACCAACCTTAAACAAACTAGAAACAGGATCACGGGGAACAGGAAACTAAAGACAACAATCTGGCACAGACTGCAAACACAAGGGGACTTATAAAGGGAAAATAATCAGGAGGGAACAGGTGGGAAAAATCAAACACTAATCAGATAACAAGGGGGAAGGAACAGACAGAGACATGAGCACATGGCCCAAAATAACAAAACACCACATGTGCTCCATGGGACAGGACAGACATGTGACACTATCACATTCACCATGGAGACTGTGAGTATGTATGCCCTTTGATTTCAAACCCTAGCGGCCGCTAGTGGCTGGAACGAATCTGCACTTATATCTTTCGACAGGGTCTAAATCCTCAAGTGAAAGTCAATTATCGTGTCTAACGATACTATGGGGATTGAAAACCTGATCCATAAGACCATCCGCATTGGCTCAATGCTATTCTGCATGCACTCTTCACATGCCCACTGCCAATCCTCTGCCCGCTACACCACCTGTCGCACTTCCAGCACCTGAACCTATGCAAGTGGATTTTAATCGCCTCACTCATGCGGAGCGTCAGAGAAGAATCTTACACCATCTCTGTCTGTACTGTGGGGGAGAGGATCACATCATTGCCGCCTGTCCCATCCGGCCACTACGCCCAGCGGTGAGTACCGTTCATTTACCTGCCCATATAGCATCTCTCACCAGAACCACAGTGTATCTCAGTAGCTTTTCTGTCTGTATTTCAGCACAAGCCCTCATTGATTCTGGCTACACAGGGAACTTTATCAGCCCTCAAATTCTCCAAAAAATGAACGTCCATCATAAACGCTGTCAACAGGATCTCCGTGTCCATGCGATCCAAGTAAAACCGCTGGGCCACATCAGGCATTATCCCCCCACACTGACACTCTGCATAGGTAGTTTACATACCGAGGAGATCACGTTCATGGTGCTGGAAGGCTCCACCGTGGACATCATCCTTGGATGCCCCTGGCTCACACAACACCAGCCTGAAATTCACTGGAGCATAGGTGGGATCCTCAAGTGGAGTGAGGAATGCTTTCACCACTGTTTATCTCCCATCCAGAGACCATCAGTGATCCCCGGCCTTCTCCTCCCAACTCTGAAGTCCTTCCTCTCCTCTCCACTGACATCGAAAGTCCAGAAACCAGCCACTACATGGAAATTCCTCCTGAATACCGGGCTTTCTAGGATGTGTTCAGCAAGTGGTTAGCAACGCAGCTACCACCTCACCGGCCATGGGACTGCGCCATTGACCTGCTGCCTGTTTACCCATTCTCCATCCCGGAACAGAAGGCCATGGAGGAGTACGTGCAAGAGGCACTCAAGCAACGTTTTATTCATCCATTCACATCCCCTGCTGCTTCAAGCTTCTTCTTTGTGACCAAGAAGGACAGAGGCTTGAGGCTGTGCATTGATTACCACCACCTTAACTCCCAGATGGTGAAGTTCAGCTATCCCCTTCCTCTGGTCCTAGCAGCTCTGGAACAGCTGCGAGGAGCTTGTATCTTCTCTAAGCTGGACCTGCGGAGTGCATACAACCTCATTCATATTTGCCGGGGGGATGAGTGGAAGACTGCTTTCCTCACAGCGTCAGGGCACTACAAATACCGGGTCATGCCATATGGCCTATCCAACTCTCCCTCCGTGTTCCAGAATTATATGAATGAGGTGTTCCGGCTGAATATCGCCAACACGTCTCCCAGGTCCTAGAGAAGCTCCGCCAACAGTGCAAGTTCCATATCCCCTCCATGCAGTTCCTTGGTCATGTCATTGAGCATCCAGATGGACCAGAGGAAGGTGGAGACCACAGTGAAGGAGCTCCAATGGTTCCTGGGGTTCGCAAACTTCTATCGTCGCTTCATCAACAACTATAGACTGCTCAGTGCACCCCTCACCTATCTCCTCAAAGGCTGGCCCAAGTCTCTGTCCTGGACTCCATCTGCCCCGAGAAGCTTTTCACCAACTCCAAGTAGCCTTCCAGACCACCCATCCAAACCCGGACCTCCCTTTCATTATCAGTGTCGACACCTCATCTACCAGGGTCGGGGCAGTGTTATCTCAGCGGAAGGGTGATCCTTCACGACTCCACGACTGTGCCTTCTTCTCCAAGAAGCTATCTCTGGCGGAGCAGAAGTACGACATTGGGAACAGGGAACTGCTTGCCCTCTAGCTCGCCTTGGAGGAGTGGTGACACTGGCTGGAGGGGGCTAACCACAAGTTCGACGAGTTCACGATCATTGTAATCTAGAATACCTTCATGACGCCAAGAGACTGAACCCTCGCCAAGCACGCTGGGCCCTTTTCTTCATTCGATTCAACTTCATAGTTTCCTACAGGCCCAGAACCAAGAACTGCAAGGCAGATGCCTTATCCCGTTTGTATCAACGCAAACCTGAGAATTCAGATCCTGAATCCATCCTCCCTCCAGCCATGATCGTAAGCCCTATCCAATGGTCCATCAACCAATGCATTGCCCAAGATAACCGCTCCGAACCTGCTCCGTCGGGAGGTCCTGAGGGGCTTCTCTATGTTCCACTAGCCCACCGTCAGCCCCTCATGGATTTGGCTCACACATCTACGGGCTTTGGACACCCAGGCAGTTCATGCACTTCTTGCTCTTGCGGCAACACTACTGGTGACCCTGCATGCCTCAGGATGTCTCCCACTACATCAGAGGCTGCTCAGTTTGTGCCATTGCTAACACTCCTAGGAGGCTCCCTGAAGGTAAACTGGTCCCTTTACCTGTCCCTTGCCGGCCGTGGACGCACCTGGCATAGACTTCATGACCGACTTACCACCATCCAATAACTTCACCTGCGTACTGGTAATTATGTACTGTTTCTCCAAGGCATGTGAACTCATCCCCCTCAAAGGCCTGCCCACGGCATTCAAAGCTGCCAAAGCCCTATTCCACAATGTGTTCCATCATTTTGGCATTCCAGAAGACATTGTGTCCGACCGTGGACCACAGTTCATCTCCCGGGTATGGCAAGCCTTCTTTAAGCTCCTAGGAATGTCGGTCATCCTATTATCTGGATACCACACTCAGACCAACCCTCATTCTGAGCGGAAGATCCAGGAAATTGATTGTAGAATTATAAATAAATCAAGTAGAAAAAAAGAAAGAAAGAAAGAAGTGGAATAAAATAAGTGAAATAAACTGTGCAGTGAGTAAACTGTAGACTTATAAATATGCGGTTAACAGAAATGTACAAAGAAGTATAATGTGCAAACAGGTTTATAACAGGTTGTTACACAGTAACAACAAGAACAGAAAGTGCAGTGCAATGTCAGTATGTTGATGTTTATCCTGAAGTGAAGTCATGTGATGTTAAGTGACTGAGTTCAGGAGTCTGGTGGCCTGGGGGAAGAAGCTCCTCCTGAGTCTCTCAGTTTTGGCCATCAGGCTTCGGAAGCGCTTACCAGATGGCAGCAGCGTGAAATGAGGGTTTGCAGGGTGATTAGAGTCCTTGATGATTTTAGTAGCTCTACCTTTGCAGCGTTTGGTGTAGACGTCCTGCAGAGATGGGAGAACTGACCCTGAGATATGCTTGGATAAGCGCACGACTCTTTGCAGGGCTTTGCAGTCATGACTGGTGCTGTTCCCATACCACGCTGATATAATGTTAATACACTTTCTATCGCCCCTAAATAGAAAGTTTTCAGGATAGCTGGTGAAACCCTGAATTTCCTCAGCTGGTGCAGGTGGTACAGTCTTTGCCTGGCTTTTTTCAGAAAAAAAAATGTGTCTGAATGTGTGCAGTCCAGGTCAGGTCCTCTGAGATGTTTACACCCAGGTACTTGAAGCTGCTCACTCTCTCTACTGCTGACCCACTGATCATGAGAGGGGAGTATGTCCATTGCTGTCTCTTCCTGAAGTCCTTTGGTCTTGCCAACATTCAGAGAGAGACAGTTGTCCTGGCACCATGATGTTAGTTGCTCCACCTCGTCCAAGTATGCCATCTCATTGTTGTTGGAAATGAGGTCCAGGACAACAGTATCATCAGCAAATTTGATGATAGAGGTGGAGCTGTGTGTGGACAAACAGTCATGTGTGTAGAGAGAGTAGAGCAAGGGACTCAGGACACAACCCTGTGGAGCTCCCACACTCTGCCAGTGAAGAAGTCTTCAATGGACATGAAATCCACTGAAAATGTTTTAACCAGTTTCACCAAAAAAGATTACTGAACTTATTTTGGGTTTTTTAACAAAATAGAGACATGATGAATATATAAATATCTCTATTTGAAACATGAAATGTTACCTTAAGGAGTAGCCTAATAATTTACAGTGTAAAACAATTATGTATCCAAATGGTAAAAAGTGAAAAATTCCAGTCTGGTTTTTAAGCTGACAAAAATTTATGAATTATATGCTTTTACAACATAAAACAAAGTCAAGACATGAAACATTTTTCTTAACTTATACAGTAAAATCACTTCAAGCTCAAACAAATAGCGCCTCCTAGTGTCTGTCTATGAGGACAATATATTGTTACATTAAACATGACATTATCGGAATCAAACCACAGCCAGAAAGTCAACATAAACTGTATAAATATACTCTATTGAATATATTTGCATTTCTTTATCTGCGTTGCATTATATAACCTGATATAACCTGCAGGCATTACATATAGAGGAATAATTTATCACTTTGTACAGTGAACTGTTTCTAGATAGATAGAAAGAAAGTGTGTGTGCTTGTTTATATGATTTATAAGGACACATTTGTATAATGACATGGTTATTACACAGGTATTACAATGTAAACATGGCTTGTGAGGTAATTCATTGAGTCCTCATAATTAACATGGCTTAAAAAACATAATAGAAATGTAAAAATGCAGAAAGTTTTGTGTGATGGGTAGGTTTAGGGATATGGTTAGTATGGGGATAGAAGATACAGTTTATAAAAACCATTAAGCCTATGGAATGTACTGTTCACACAGTGACACACTGTCAGGATATACACACTGGACAAGGTTGGTGAAGATCCAAACACACACTTTATTTGGGAGCACAGAGCAGAGAATGGGGAGTAGAAGATGCCCTTGTATCTCGGGGAGAGATGGCAGAAGAATAATAGTCTTTACAGTTGTCTTACAGATGAAGTATGGAGACAGAGAAGTGGACACCTCAGCAGCCGGGATGAAAGGTAATAATGAAAGCCAAAAACCTGAGATGAAGTCGCAAGTAAGCAGGAACACACTCAGGGAAAACCAAGGAGATCAGGTAAGTGAATCTTTCCTAGTACAAGGCCAGACAATGACTGAAGGTGAGCTGTGTGAATATATAGTGCGCTGCTGATGAGGTGATTGATGACAGGGCGCTGGTGATCAGAACTCTGGTGATTGTGATCGCTGTGTGGATAAGTGAGAGACTGCGTCCAAAACCTGGAAAATGCTGCCTTCGGAGGACACATTTCAAGGTAGGAAGGCATCAAGGCATGTCTGAATCTAATCTTAGCTTCATTTCCTCTTCGTCTCCTGAGATACCTTCATCTGATGGATTTTTGAAGGCAGCATATATCCTTCGCTGCCTTTGATATCCTACAATCATGTGCTTTTCATTCTGTGACAGTTGAGCTAGAAAAAAAGATGGCGCCCGAAAGTTGCGTTTGCTGGTCAGTTTGTGTGTAAATGTACGTTTTTTTCACAACATTTTCCACTTCTGATGTCATTTCTAGCGATACTAATGTAGTAATTAAATATTTGTTTCGTTTTCACCAAAGCTCTCTCTTTTGCTGTAGATCATTAAACTGTTACACTGCCTTAGAATCAGCTTTGTGAGGTGCCTTCATGCACAAATGCTGATAAGACAACGAGGCAACAAATCAGCTGCCTAGGTTTTCGGACGCAGTCAGAGCCTGACTGATCTGTGACACACGGTACTTCAACACACACACTCAATATTATCTATAGTGAGAATTATTTCTCAAATAGCTTTTAGAGGTAAAAATAAGGTGGATATTCCAAAGTTGTGTCTCAAATGACAAACTGTATAATATGCACCTATACTATAAACAGTAGATACAGTAGTGGCCAAAAGTGATGTCTGAAGGGAATATAATATTTTTAAATATAATATTTATATAATTTAAACTGTTTTCTATTTTATTGTTTTAAAATCTATTCAGTGTCACATGATCCTTCCTAAATCATTCTAATATGCTGATGCAGAAAAATGTGGTCTTCTTGACTAAATAGTCTTTGTCCTATTTATTTATTTATTTATTTATATATTTTTGTAATGTGTGTATATATGAAAGTTGTTCCTTATTTCTGATTAATTAGCTTTTTCTCTTTTTAAATGGTTTCTCTACCTCTGTCTGATCACAGTACTAACAGAGAACAATGTCCTTGTAAATCCACTAGATGGCAGCACCTGCTTTCTCCTTCATGAGAACAGCACTACACCAAAGCACAGTGTGTTTAGTGTCTCATAACGTTCAAATCAGTCAAAGTTCAAGTTCTGTTCTTGGTAACTTGGAACTTCTTGGGTAAGGCACCGCTTAAGAATTTATATGTGCATATTAAATGTAGTTCTCTGAGCCCCGCTTCTCCTAAATGTATGCAGCATCTAGTTCCTGAGCGAGTGAAAGAATAACCATGGTTTTATTATAGTAAAAGTGTAGTAACCATAGTTTTTTGGCTAATTGATTACCATTTACATAACCACAGTTTTACCACAAATACCATGGTTAAACTATGGTTAGAGCAGCAAAACCATGGTTAGTTTGAGGTTACCATGGTTTAACTACATTAACCATGTTTTTTTTTTGGTTTTATTTGTAGTAAAACCATGGCTCATTTTCATAAGGGGAGGCCAGCAGATGATTAACGTTTTGTACATTTTGTATCATCAGAGAAGGTTTGCTCATGAGATTGTGTAGAGGTGGAAAACTAGTGTAACGATACATTGTTATATCGAGATATAGCGATATAAAAATGATTCACGATAGAGTTAGCAAGACTCTGCTTAGCCTACTGTATTTATAAAGTATAATTCACACAAAAATGTACATTCTGTCATCATGTAGGCTACCCACCTTCATGTCGTTTCAAATCTATAAAATTTTCGTTCAACCTCTGAACACAAATGAAGATATTTTTATGAAACCTGAGAGATTTCTGCCCCATTTGGGACATTCTGAAACACGTAATGTGGCTTAATGTACTAAGAAAGTGATATTAAAAGACAAAAATCAGTAAACACCATACTAATAATGCATACTATATACAGAAAAGCAGACGAGTCCAGAATATGAAGGCAACATTTGCATTTTCGACATATTAGAAATGCGAACAAGAGTGAATGTGTGCACTTTTTAAGATAAAATATTTTTTGCAAATAGTTTAAATTGATAGCTTCATAACTACAATTAGAACTAGAACTTCTTTTACCATTCTTATTTATTTATTCCCTTAAATTCCGTTAAATATTTTTATGTAATTCCTTTAATTATTATTAATGTTATTTATTAAATAATAAATCCTGTCCCCAGATGTTCCTGCCCCAACCAGCACAAAAGTGAAACTCTGCCTATGCCATTCAGTGCCTATAGAGAGCAGCATCAGTCCGCGGAGCATTTCACCTTCACTGCGGTGAGAGGGACTTTTTTTCTTATCTGAAACTTTTCCACCTCAGATTTGAATTTCTTATTGATTTAAGCGAATTGCATGTATTTTGGGTGTGCAAAAGAGTAAGTTCAACTGTCTACAATTTGCACAATAACTAAATGAACATGTTGATCAAAATTTATTGTTTTGAGTTGATTCCCAGTGGAACTTAATCTCTTTTCTTTACAACTTCTAAAAAAATTTTTGTCATGTGAGCCATCAAATGCAAAATGATCCATTCAGTTATCAAAATCTGCCAGACATGTATGTATATTTCATAAATACCTATGTCCTATGACATGGAATGTTTATAATGTCTGCTAAATTATCAAATTGTAATGGAATAGGAATCACAATCTTATAAATCATCTAATAAAGTTTGGAAGCATAAATATGGAGTTTGCCCTGCAACACAATCACTGCCATTTTTGAACATGGAGGAACGTCACAAACAGCAGTATCAACAACAGTACTGTATAAACATTTTTTTTCCTATTGTTGAAATCCTCAGTTAGATATGGAAGAGCATTCAGCTACAGACAGAACTGACATTCTATCACAGAAAGCAGTCAATGTCAATAAAAAGTAAAAAAAAAAAAAAAAAACTTGCAATTTGTATATAACAAATATTTCCATGGTGAAAAAACATAACCATTTCTCACAGTGACAAAAACACTTTTTATTTTGATGTCATTGGCCAATTTATTGACACAATAATAGGTGGTGAAGCAAGAATTAAACGTTTTAGGTGAATTATTACATTTTGCAGACATGCAATAGAGTTCTGATTAGCATGCTACCTGTATAGGGTTTGGAACACAGATGTACTTTCTAGGGCAACAGGGACGAATACACACATCACAGGGTAAAGTTAACCATTTTAATTGGCAGATGTATATCATTCTGACTGACAGACCTCCATAGTGGGCTAGAGTTTTTGCAAAAACAGTTAGTATAGGCTTGACATCCCCAACTCAGTTTTGAGTTGGCTAGTGGAATACACACAGGAGAATACATTTTTTAAGAATGATTTTTTTTTTTTTTATTGTGACATTAGAAAATTTGAACATCACTTAACAAAGATGACATAAAACAACAGCTGATGTCTTTGCCTCACATTTAAATGCAAAGTGAAAATATATGTTTTTATATTTAATGCTTATATAGGCCTACACTCTTATCCATAACTTCCAACAGCTGTATTTATTTGCTATGTAAATTGCACTCTTTATCTGTTAGCTGTCTTGTTGTTGTTTGGATGCAGGTGTTCACACTCTCCTTGAGATGAGTTGATGGGAACATACATTATGGAGATTTCTGTCTTCATCTGAGCTGGGGTTACTCATGTCACTTAGCCAGCAGCTTCTCACAGAAACTTTAAAGTTTGCATGAAATGAAAGCTGCAATATATTTTTCCCTGTTGTCGTGACAAATATCGTGACAAATAAGTGAAACACACAAGAAAAATCTAGGGCAGGACTTGATTTTATCCATGGGGAACTAATTGGACAGTTGGATAGTTGTGTTTTGCTATTGCGACAGTAAACACGTCATCAGAAAAGAGAAAAGATGGGAGGGGATGTTCTTTTGATTAAAGATTACAAGGCACGTGGATAAAAAAATAAATAAAAAAAGATAAATGCACGGATAAATAATTTATAATAAATACTGCAATACCAAAAAAAAAAAAATAAGAATGGTCAATTTAGATTTCATGATGACTTTAATTTGATGTTGCAATGATGAGATATTATATGAGATTTAATGGTAGGGTAGGCAATTGCAGAGAGGCTAGCAAGTTAGCTTTGAAAACATGAGACCCCACCCTCCCTTCAGAGCTCTCCAAAGTCACGCCTCCTTCAAAACACATGAACTGACACAGCAGATTCTGCAAAGTGTCATGATAGATGATGTTAAATGACCTCATGTCTCAAAACGTATGACATTACAATAATAATGAACGTAAACAACTTAGAAAGCTCTTACTTGTACCACTTCACTAATGCAGATTAATTTTGCCGTTGACAGTGTTGACATAGAAACGCATAAATCTGAGTCTGAGGACGTGAACAGCTCCAGGTAGAACATCACAGGTTGCCATCTCGTAATTATGATTATGACGTGGCATGAATAAGCTCGTTGTTTTGGTTCAAGAGGAACTGTAAAAATTGTGAAGCTGTAAGGATGAGCCCTCCAACAGGTCGTTCGGGCCAAGGTGGAGTGAAGGGATCATTGGCCAAGCCAGGGATCCTCTTGACTGGGCGGAGCTGGAGAGAAGACCTGAGGCAAATCCACACAATCCAGTGGTGTCAGAGCCAGGCAGAGGAACTGGCTGATTTTGGAAGAGGAGGTGAGAGAGAGAGGCTGGGTGTCAACTGAGCACAGGAGACTTTGAACTGGACAGAACCAGCGGGGGCACAGGAGATTTTGAGCTGGACGGAACCAATGCAGGCACAGGAGACTTTGAGCTGGACGGAACCAGTGGGTTGCACATGAGACTTTGAGATGGACGGAACCAGCAGGGGCACAGGAGACTTTGAGATGGATGGAACCAGTGAGGGCACAGGAGAATTTGAGATGGACGGAACCAGCGGGGGCACAGGAGACTGAGATGGATGGAACAAGTGGGGGTACAGGATACTTTGAGCTGGACGGAACCAGCTGGGCCACAGGAGACTTTGAAATGGACGGAACCAATGGGGGCACATGAGACTTTGAGATAGATGGAACCAGCAGGGGCACATTAGACTTTGAGATGGACGGAACCAGCAGGGGCACAGGAGACTTTGAGATAGATGGAACCAGCAGGGGCACATTAGACTTTGAGATGGACGGAACCAGCAGGGGCACAGGAGACTTTGAGATAGATGGAACCAGCAGGGGCACAGGAGACTTTGAGATAGATGGAACCAGCGGGGGCACATGATACTTTGAGATAGATGGAACCAGCAGGGGCACATGAGACTTTGAGATGGACGGAACCAGCAGGGGCACATGAGACTTTGAGATGGACGGAATCAGCGGGGGCACATGAGACTTTGAGATGGACGGAACCAGCGGGGGCACAGGAGACTTTGAGATGGACGGAACCAGTGGGGGCACAGGAGACTTTGAGATGGATGGAACCAGCGGGGGTACAGGAGACTTTGAGCGGGACGGAACCAGCGGGGCCACAGGAGACTTTGAAATGGACGGAACCAACGGGGGCACATTAGACTTTGAGATGGATGGAACCAGCAGGGGCACATGAGACTTTGAGATGGATGGAACCAGCGGGGGTACAGGAGACTTTGAGCTGGACGGAACCAGCGGGGCCACAGGAGACTTTGAAATGGACGGAACCAATGGGGGCACATGAGACTTTGAGATAGATGGAACCAGCAGGGGCACATGATACTTTGAGATGGATGGAACCAGCGGGGGCACATGAGACTTTGAGATGAACAGAACCAGCATGGGCACAGGAGACTTTGAAATGGATGGAACCAGCAGGGGAACAGGAGACTTTGAGCTGGACGGAACCAGTGGGGGCACATGGGACTTTGATATGGATGGAACCAGTGGGGGCACATGAGACTTTGAGATGAATGGAATAAACAGGGGCACATGAGACTTTGAGCTGGACAGAACCAACAGGGAAACAGGAGCCTTTGAGATGGATGGAACCAGTGGGGGCACATAAGACTTTGAGCTGGACGGAACCAGCAGGGGAACAGGAGACTTTGAGCTGGATGTTACCAGCAGGGGAACAGGAGACTCTGAGCTGGACGGAACCAGCGGGGGCACATGGGACTTTGAGATGAATGGAACCAGCGGGGGAACATGAGACTTCGAGCTGGACAGAACCAACAGGGGAACATGAGACTTTGAGATGGACGGAACCAGCAGGGGCACAGGAGACTTTGAGATGGATGGAACCAGCGGGGGCACATGAGACTTTGAGCTGGAAAGTCTCATGCGGGACCAGTGGGGGCACATGAGACTTTGAGCTGGAAGGAACCAGCAGGGGAACATGAGACTTAAGATGAACGGAACCAGCAGGGGCACAGGAGACTTTGAGATGGATGGAACCAGCGGGGGCACATGAGACTTTGAGCTGGATGGAACCAGCGGGGTACAAGCAAGCCCAGCCCAGGTGAGAAAAAGTAAAGCAAAAGTAATGTAACACAATACTTTACACAAAAGTAACTTAACGCAATGTAGCGTATGGACGGTGCTCATAAATGATCAACGGACCAATACTTTGATTAGTTATAATGACTCAAACAAGACCGGCGCCGTGAAGTCTACAGACTGACAGGTTAACGGTGCTAAAAGGACACAAACCATGCCTCGTGCAACTCACCGTCATAAACAACAGCCCCTCCCTCACACATACCAAAGGACATCCGAACAGATTATATGACTTTTAACTTAGTTATTTTTCATTTTAGGTGTGTTGTGGTCCCTGTATGTATGCATGCTTTTTGTTATAACCATTTTAGATGTGTTTGATAGGTTAGAAACTTATAGCCAGTGAATGCTTAAGGAAGAATGACATCAATCCTCGCCGTTCCTTTAATTCTTAAGTTAAACTCCCCATGGTTGGTCTCGAAATCTTTGTCTCGCAATTTGTAGGCCGGCTAGGTGCGTTGTGTGGTACTATGATGCATCAGACTCTTTCTTTCATGCCAAAACCCCAAAGTCTGCGTACCAAAACCCCCAAGTCTGCTTATCTAAGAGAGTCATAAAACATGTTAATGAGGCGAGACCCAAGACAAAGGGAGATTTCCCGCTTCTGAGTTCCTTCGCTCTGATTGGCTGTTCCGACAAAAGAGGCGTGCCCCGCCACGGCCCTTTAAGACGGGCCACAGACGCCTCTCACGCTCTCTTCTCTCCTCTCTTCGTTTTGCTTCCTGTTGCCAGCTCTCTTCTTCTTTTTCCTCTTCGCCATCTTCCAACGGATCTCATCACACAAAGGAACCAAAGTTGAATTTCCCGCGGACTCCAAGGACACACCCTGCAAGACTGAAACACGGACCGGATCGCGGAATTCCCCTAAACGCACGAACTCACGACCAAGGAAACATATGCAAGTATCCCTTAAGCTGTCGTTATAAAGTCTTGAGCTTATACCAATAAGCTGGACCGATTTCTTGCTTGTGCTCAATAGGTTGTGTCGATAGTATCACCGTTGCCTTGTCTCTCTCTCTCTCTCTCTCTCTCTCTCTCTCTCTCTCTCTCTCTCTCTCTCCTCTCCTTCCTTCTTTCAGTTAATTTGTGTATGTTTGTTTATTGTTTGTTGATTTTATTAAAATATATATATTCACACGTGATTGTGCTTGAGGTGCTCATACATAGGTCACTTTTACGTTGAACCGACCCTGTTACAAATTAAAAGAAAGATATTTCTCCTGGCCAGAGAAACGTTGTTTAAGAGTTATTAAAAGGGAGGTATTTGGTGGACAATTACCCGTCCTTTGAACTCAATTCTAGAATCAAAGAAATTTCTAAAAGTTGAATCAAGCCCTAGATATTAATAATTGTTATAATCTGTTATAATCAACTGTTAATACCTAAATTCCCCTCTGTGCGGATCTGTGCATATTTGATCGTAACACGATTAAACGCGTGCACAAATCCCGCACCATTTCCCCTGGGGCTCGATATTCGCTACAGCAATTAGTTATTTTTTTATAGAGTGATGTGATATTGTAAGACATTACTTTTACAAGTAACTTTCCCCAACATCCCGCCAGCACCTGTTGCCATTTGTCAGGCTGTAGAATGTCTGAGAAGTGACATACAGTAGCTACTGTAATCTGGTGATTGCCAGTGTTGGTTGGCATCTGTCTGTGCAGTGTTAATTGGCCTTTAGATGCAGAACTATACTACCTAAAAACTACAAATTAATTGTAAAGTATTGTATTTTAATTTGATTATTATTTACATTCTCTCTTTAAAGACATTATCTATCCTGCACTCCTTTTTTCCCAGATATTCATGTATTTTTGCTTCAGTGTTTATAATGGTATGATTCATCTCTGGTTGCTTTGCTTCATGGCTTAGACCTGTTTATTGAATTGTTTTGAAATCTCTAAGGAGAAAATGAATAAGAAAAATATTTCTGGAACTAAACGGACAAAGTGGGTGGTCACTTGGATTGAATTTAAATTGGATTGTTTAGGATTCATTTGGATTAATTTGTATGTAAATAATTTTTTTTGATCTTAATTGTTATTTTGAGCCAAAATTGTGAATTACAAATCCAGCTGTAATTCAAACCTGAACATAAGGTAACAAACTAATGAAGAAGACTGTCTCTTAGTGAAGCACAGGGCAATGTGGCGCCAAAACAAGACATGACTCCTGTGCTTGTCAAAACCGCTCACATAATGTTTCTCTTCTTTGATTACAGCAGACAGACACTATTGGAGGAAGAATACCATGACAGCAAAAAAATGACCCTGATATCTACCAGCACACAATCTGATGACATCTCTGAGGGGTAACGCGTGCATTATTGAAAAGGAAACCGTTCAGCGTGGATTTGAGTTTCTATCTTGTTGAGAGTTTCCGATAATACAACCCATCTGCCTCCACATGTGTAACCGAATAAGTCTCCTTTGATCAAAACACTATAGACATTTTTGTGAAGTCTAAAACTGCCACATAAATTGACGGTAATCGCATGCTTTCTTATCCTGCGGTGCCCATTCATATGTTCCGACTTCTAAATTGAGGTGTGTGATTTTGCATCCACGCGGAAACTTGGCCAATCATGCAACTCACCCAGGAACAGGTTAGTAATTTCTATTTTTGTATTTGTGTGAAGCTTGTCAAGATGAGATGAATATTAAATTATATTAATACTATTGTAGAAATTAGTACAATATTCATTTAAAAATAATGAAGAGTGTGTAATTTTTACTTGGTCTGGTTATGTCAATCTGGTGTGAGGCCATTTTATATGTCATTATATCATGTATCACAAGACGTGAAAGAGGGAAGGGAAGGTGAGGAGAGGAGAGAGAACATATCTGAAAAGAGATCAATTTGAAATGTAATGGAGTGAAACCTTGAGATTGATTTTATTGCCATTTTGTGGTGGTCAGTAATTTTCTTGGCCGTTGAGTGAGAACCATTGTATGTGTGTGTGTGTGTGTGTGTGTGTGTAAAACACTCTCTTTATTCTTGTTAAAAGCTGGTCTTGTCGCTACAGGTGAGAAATAAGCCAATCAGCACAGCTTAAGTAAACAATCAGTACAAAAACATGCATTTTCCTGCTTGTTTGGCAGGCAATTATTATATTTCATAGCTTTTTATAAGAGGTAATTCAAACATTGTACTCAGAGTTTTGTAAAAATGTACTGAGAGTATATGAGAAGATTTCAAATGGAATAACCGATGCAAAAATATTTAAAGGAACGGATCACTCATGAACATTTGGCCATTATTTTCTCCCCTTAATGTCATTCAAACAACTTTGCTGTTATTATGTACAAACCCGATTCCAAAAAAGTTGGGACACTTTACAAATTGTGAATAAAAACAGAATGCAGTGATGTGTAAGTTTCAAATTTCAATATTTTATTCAGAATACAACATAGATGACATATCAAATGTTTAAACTGAGAAAATGTATCATTTTAAGGGAAAAATAAGTTGATTTTAAATTTCATGGCATCAACACATCTCAAAAAAGTTGGGACAAGGCCATGTTTACCATTGTGTGGCATCCCCTCTTCTTTTTATAACAGTCTGCAAACGTCTGGGGACTGAGGAGACAAGTTGCTCAAGTTTAGGAATAGGAATGTTGTCCCATTCTTGTCTAACACAGGCTTCTAGTTGCTCAACTGTCTTAGGTCTTCTTTGTCGCCTCTTCCTCTTTATTATGACCCAAATGTTTTCTATGGGTGAAAAATCTGGACTGCAGGCTGGCCATTTCAGTACCCGGATCCTTCTTCTACGCAGCCATGATGTTGTAATTGATGCAGTATGTGGTCTGGCATTGTCATGCTGGAAAATGCAAGGTCTTCCCTGAAAGAGACGACATCTGGATGGGAGCATATGTTGTTCTAGAACTTGCATATACCTTTCAGCATTGATGGTGCCTTTCCAGATGTGTAAGCTGCCCATGCCACACACACTCATGCAACCCCATCCCATCAGAGATGCAGGCTTCTGAACTGAGCGCTGATAACAACCTGGGTTGTCCTTGTCCTCTTTAGTCCGGATGACATGGAGTCCCAGTTTTCCAAAAAGAACTTCAAATTTTGATTCGTCTGACCACAGAACAGTTTTCCACTTTGCCACAGTCCATTTTAAATGAGCCTTGGCTCAGAGAAAACGCCTGTGCTTCTGGATCATGTTTAGATATGGCTTCTTTTTTGACCTATAGAGTTTTAGATCAACGGCGAATGGCATGGTGGATGTTTTAAGGAAGTATTCCTGAGCCCATGTTGTGATTTCCATTACAGTAGCATTCCTGTATGCGATGCGGTGCCATCTAAGGGCTGAAGATCACAGGCATCCAGTATGGTTTTCCGGCCTTGACCCTTACGCACAGAGATTGTTCCAGTTTCTCTGAATCTTTAGATGATATTATGCACTGTAGATGATGATAACTTCAAACTCTTTGTAATTTTTCTCTGAGAAACTCCTTTCTGATATTGCTCCAGTATTTTTGGCCGTAGCATTGGGGGAATTGGTGATCCTCTGCCCATCTTGACTTCTGAGAGACACTGCCACTCTGAGAGGCTCTTTTTACACCCAATCATGTTGCCAATTGACCTAGTAAGTTGCAAATTGGTCCTCCAGCTGTTCCTTATATGTACGTTTAACTTTTCTGGCCTCTTATTGCTACCTGTCCCAACTTTTTTGGAATGTGTAGCTCTCATGAAATCCAAAATGAGACAATATTTGGCATGACATTTCAAAATGTCTCGCTTTCAACATCTGATATGTTATCTTCTATTGTGAATAAAATATAAGTTTATGAGATTTGTAAATTATTGCATTCTTTTTAATTCACAATTTATACAGTGTCCCAACTTTTTTGGAATCGTGTTTGCATGTGGAGCACAAGGATAATCTGCATTCCTTTACATTGTTCACAGTGACCATGTCTGCCAAGATCTACAATGCCATGTACAAAAAATAATTTACATCAGTGTACATAAACAATAAAAACTATATTAATCAAATACGGGCCTTCTTATCAGGTTAGATGGCAATGACATCATTTAACATCAACATCTCAGTCTGTTTTTTCGCACAAAGCTCTTGTATTTCTTGTAGGCCAGGAGTCATGTGGACTACAGTACTATTATGGTGGTTTTGTGATTTCTTTATTTATTTGTACTTTTTGGTATTTATTTACATTTTGAATTTCTCATTTTATGTTCCACAGACAAAATACCAGCACTGAATGACATATGAGAGTGGGTATAGAGAATATAAAATTGCACTTAAGTATACTTGACTTATATTGATAGAAAAGTCTATATATATTTGGCCTATACTTTTTGATCGAGATATTTAAAGGTATCATGAACTGGCTTTTTAAAAACAATTTATACTGTTGTCTGAGGTCAACCTATGACGTTTGCGTGGTTTTTACATTTAAAAACATCATAATGAATAAGTAATAGGCTATTTTCTACCCTGAGGCTCTCCTGGAACGCTCAATTTTTGTAGGGGCGTGCCGCACTGAAGACTTGGAAGTAAACGCCCATGGCTAGGATTGGATAAGATTTGCATATTTAATGAGCTTCAGCTCCCCTGTCTGTACATGTGGGAATTGTAGAGTGCAGAGTCAGACAAATCAACATGTTGAAAACTTCCGCGATTGTATTTTTCCTTCAAATATCAAGTCAAGAGAGTGAACAACGCACATCAAGAAAGGAATGTTATTTCACTATTTAAGATAGCCTGTTGGCAGGCCGGCTTACGTTTTGGTAGCCCGTCTGGAAAACACACAGCCCCGGGATGTTGGGCTTTGCGAGCCCTGGCCCATACATGTCCGAGTCTGATCCCGAATACCAAAAACTCAGACGTTTTTATAAGCTGTTGACCCAAAAAACAAGCATTTAAGGACACAAAAGTGGATACAAGCAATTGAGGCCGAGTGCAACGTTATATATTACACTGAGAACTAAGCCCACTGAAGGGGAATGTAATCAGCGACAGGAAATATAATATATAAAACTGACATCTGGATATTTGACAAAATGTTTACTGCACACATAGGCATACTGAGTGTCAGGATCCCAAAATTTACCCATTCTTCCTGCTGAAGCTTCACGTCTTATTGCCTGTATCCACTTTTGTCTCCTTAAACACTCATTTTTTTGGGGGGGTCGACAGCTTATAAAAACTTAGTTCTGTGTTTTTTTAGATAATTTGCTGAGACATATCAGCTTTTTAGACATTGTTCTGTTTTTTGTTTTAAGTCAGAAATGACAAGGCGACCGCTTCACGCAATACAAAGTCAATGAAGACGGTTGGACCGCCCCGGTTTACATACCGTCTTTTAACTTACATTGCAAATATTGATTTATAAAGAAAACAGATATGTTCCTAATTCTGAGTATTGGATTTTTGTGTAGGCTAGTCCACTTGTAGTGAATTCACTGCAAATCTACTTTACTCTTTCCCTGCCATTGACTGAATTTTCAGTCTATCCGTGTTTTCACTGTTATACTGTAGGGGGCACTGTTACACATCTTCTGAAAGAGTACAGAATCCCCAAATCAAAACACAGATGAAGAAGCAAAAACAAGTGATTGCTTACACAAATGTAAAATAACTTGATCATCAAACATTAAACAGCAAAAAGCATATCAAAACTGCCTAACGATACCAAATGAAATGTCGACCCAGGAATGGTTAACGACTGTGAAGCTTTGGGGGTGTTGATGGACTCGATCTACTCCATCTGTGTTTTGAATCCCATCCAGATGTAGTCTTTAACAAAAATGCAATATTCTCAGCTTTAAGTTTTCTTGTTGTAGTTGCAGTACAAACGAAAAACTTTGTTTTAAACTTGTACTCAAGGTTTGCTACTGTTACTTTTAAAGTACACTTAAAAGAATACTTTTATACACTAAAAAGTGGGTCAATTCTGTCCCTAGTAGTATTGAAACAGTACACTTACTACATAAAGTATACTTGACGTTTCCTTAAGTATACTTAACAAAATTAACTTGAAGTATACTTTTTTTGTTTTTTTTGTTTTGGACAGACCTTATTTTACTATTTATTTTCTGGGTTTTGACGTCATCCCTGCACCACTATATTGCATTTACATTCATGCATTTGGCAGACGCTTTTGTCCAAAGTGACTTACATTGCATTCAAGGTATATATTTAATCAGTTCTTGCGTTCACTGAAAGAGCTCTGTAAATCACATATTCTGCAAATTCTGAATGAAATTAAAATTTGTCTTTCACACAATCTTCTACATTTCTACTTGTTTGATATTTGTTTGAAAAAAGTGGTCCATGGCACAGATACATTTTGAGATGGAAAAGACAGCAATTTCCATCTCAAAACTGATCTGACTCATTTACTAAAATTATACATTCATGCATTTGTATTCTTTTATTTAAAGGACTAATAGTGCATTCAAGGTGTACATTTTATCTGTCCATGTGCAGGGAATCAAGCTCATGACCTTGGCATTATGAATGCCATGCTGCGGCTGAGCTACAGGAACACAAAATCAATTCTTTGTCATATTCTGTTGTCATTCAAGTACACTCAATGTCGTTGAAAAATGTAATGGGCATTTGGCAAGAAAATAAGTCATAAGCAAGTGTCCAACCAGACAGAACTCAGCTCACTATAACATTAACAACATTCTGGGCCTTAGTAGTATAGATGTTAAAGTATTTTTTGGATCACCTTTATAAATGAAAGCTGCTACAATCTAGCAACTTTGCCTGAGACGTCCCGTCCTCTGCCTGAGCTCCTTGGCACTGTCCTGCCAGATTTATGTTTTGTATTAAGTAAAGGCGAAGCTACTTATGTTGTCTCACTCTATCAATAGCAGATACATTAGTGAAATCTACTATGTGTGAGAACACTATTCATTTACCTCGACCTGTCCCTGCAGGGGCACATGCAAGCTTGTAGGAGGTAAAGAGCTGTATCCACTTACTCCTCGATGGGACCTGGGCGTCAGGCTCTGGGTAATCAATGCCCATCGAACGGGAGGAGGGAACAGAGGGAAGGTACAGAGACAGTAGGAGAGGAATCAGGGTGTATGCACACAGACTTTGTTTCCATAGACTTGCATAGACTTACATTACAAAATGTAAAACTTAACTTACTTACAAAACTTAAACAGATTTTTGTAAACTCTGGCCCATATTGTATCTTATGTGTGTCTGTTAAGGTGGGTGTACACTGTGCAAGTTCGGACACTCAGGAGGTCGTGAGCCATTGCACACGTTACGAGTCAGTTAACCTGATAATCATGTCAAAGCAGCTGGTGCACAGCACGACTGTACTGCATGGCGAGTCTGCGACAATCGCATGAGCTTTTGGGTTAAACAGAGACTTGAGATTTCAATGTTGCTGCTATAGGTTCAGATAGAAAAAATAAAAAAACAGATTCTGTGAATAATTTTAACAAAATAAGAGGGACCATGCAAAATGCACGTTAGTTTTATTTAGTACTGTCCTAAATAAGATATTTTACATAAAAGATGTTTACATTAATTTATAACTGAATTTATAAAAATGACCCCGTTCAAAAGTTTACCCTTGATTCTTAATAGTATTTTTATTTTTTTGTCTTGTGGACTATATGTAAATATCTTTTATGTAAAATATCTTATTCAGGACAGTACTAAATAAAAAAAAAATAACATGCATTTTGTATGATCTCTCTTATTTTGTTAATATTTGCACAGATTCTGCAAGGGGTGTGTAAACTTTTGAGCAAGACTGTATATAGAATATATGACTTGGTTGTGTATGATTTGGCAATATATCCCCTGGTCACTGGTCAAAACACTGTTCGTTAATCTTTAGTCTAGAGGCCTCTAGTGGACAATGTGGAAATGACAATAGATAGTAGTCTCAGCCTCAGACATCACACCCACGGACTGTTGGCTGAAGATCTGATGCATATGGCACACAAAATTGGAAACACTTCAGGAGTTTCAGAGTCGTCATCTGGTTGAATTCTACATGTTTTCCGGGAGACATGTTGTAACGTTTTGCTGGTGTTAGATGTTGCAAGCACTGAGCGACAACGATAGAAGATACAAATGCAGTTTATTGGTAGCACAATACAAAGTCGTAGTCCATTAAAGGAACACTCCAATTTTTTTGGAAAATAGGCTCATTTTCCAACTCTCCTAGAGTTAAACAGTTGAGTTGTACTGTTTTCAAATTCATTCAGCCGATCTCCAGATCTGGTGGTAGAACTTTTAGCATAGCTTTGCATACATCATTGAATCTGATTAGACCGTTAGCATCTCGCTCAAAAATGACCAAAGAATTTCGATAATTTTCCTATTTAAAACTTGACTCTTCTGTAGTTACATTGTTTACTAAGACTGACGGAAAATGAAAAGTTGTGATTTTCTAGACTGATATGGCTCAGGAACAGACTTGGGCTCAGGAACAGACTCTGATTCTGGCTCGGGCTCAGGAACAGCCTCTGGCTCGGCGGCAGCCATCTTGGCTGAGGGCTCTGGCCCGGCAGTGGCCATTTTGGCCGAGGGCGCTGGCTCAGCGCAAGTTCACAGCATCGACTCTTTAAAACATGTCCAAGGGTTTTACATGCTGGTCTATTATTGTAGGGGCATCTTTATATTTTCACGCCACTAAGCATGATGCTGAACAAAACAAATTGTGATTGGTTGCTTTACATGTCTGTCAGATGTCCTCTTGGGCGGTCCCTGTCCAATAAAAGCTGCTATGGAGTCCAGACCTTCTGCTGTCAGTCAGAAGTTCTGGCTATGTGAGACTAGGAGGATAGAAAAGACACAGGCAAATAAGCAGGTTAGTGTTCTCTGCCTTTTCACTCTCAGTATTGTACACCATGGCCATGATGAAAGGCCTCAATAATAATGGAGTTTGCAGGTTTCTGCCAGAACCAAAGTGAAGCCGCGACCTCTATTAGAGTTGACGCTTATGCCCAGTGAAGTCTTCAGCGACTCGGAGTGCTGTTCTAACATCCAAACCGCCTCTGTCTATATGTGTGGTTGTGTATACATGAGGAATAACAGGCTCTCGAGTTGTTGTGTAAGTCTGGCTAAAGGTCATTGCGTGGGATCTGTCAGTGAGGGAAGCCTTGGCATTTATAACCTGCAACTTCAAGCAGCATTGTGTAGAATACACACACATACACAAACACAATTTGCTGCATATCATTGCAATCATGTTGATGCTTCCAAAAAATATTGCCACACAATGTCGAAACGGTTTAAAATATATTCAAACATAGAATATGAGATGATTGATTTAGTGATTAGCACACATGCTCCAGATATGTTAAACCATTGTGTGTATGTGGGGTACATGAGGTTTGATTTTTTTTTTTTTTTTTTTTTTTTTTTTTTTTTTAACATAATCATATTAATAAATGCATATGCTTAAATGCATTAAGTTTCAGTCTATTGGATAAACATTTTTTTATATTAAGCATAGACCTTAAATTTTAAATTTGCCAGTGTGGTAAAAAAATAAAAATAAATACATCAAAGTCTATGTAATTCTATATTTAATATGCAGTAAAAAAAAAAAAAAAAAAAAAAAAGATTGCAAGAGGCAAAATAAGTGTTGGTTATAATATAATTACTGAATACCTTTACAGAACAATTTATTAATATATTCTACTGAATAAAATGGTTAAAAATTAATTATTTTTAGTTTAGAGTTTAACACTTTATTTTACAGTGTCCTTCATGCAACTAACCTAAACTAAACCCCAATCCTAACCCTATGGTAAGTAAATGTAGTTGATTATTACACAGTACGTAAATGCATCATTACACTAACATGTACACCTTAAAATAAAGTGTAACCAAAATTCTTAAGGCTTAAAGAGCAAGATTAAGGGACGTGAATGTATAACGCAGTGACGTTCTTGAATCAAAACAATAGATCCCTCTGGAGCTATTCGCACCAGGCACGATGAATCATTAATTTTTTCAGTTGCACATTGAAAAAGCAAATGCATGACTTATAATAATTATAAAAATAATATAAATGTAACTATAACTGTTCTTAAAATGCAGTCTTAATGAGTCTTTATAAATATACTAATAATATAGTAATACTTATAAATAAGTATAAATGGAGGTATAATTAATTATAAGCATGGTCTGCATAGAAAGTGTTAAGTATTCCGGAAGAGAAAAGAGAATGGATGTTGAGTTTTTTGTTATCATGTCTGAGTACAGCATACTTTTTGATAAAAGTCACCGCGACTACAAAAACATAGACGTTAGAATAAGTTAGAATAAGCAGAATGCGTTCTGTGGCAGAGAAAATGGGAACTGATGCTGAGTTTAATATCTTATTAAAGTTGTAAGCATTATAGATAGTTGGTTTCTGGTGTAGAACCAAACTAGTTATCTTAGGCCACATCCACACGAAGCCAGAGCTTTCCTTATCCGGTCTTGTTTTTCCTTTGTCTCAAGATGTAGTATACATGCCAGACCAGTATGTGGCGCTGTAATTCTGCCACAGAGATAAGCTAAAAACAAAGAAGAAGACTTGGAGCATGTGCACACGGTGTCTGACTAGGGTCGAGTGGAGTGATGACATCTTTGGTTCACAAAATATACGTATTGGCTTTACACACGAAAACGCAAGGGTGTCGGTTTCAGATTTATCCACTCTGGGATTAAAAAATAGCAGTTTCAGCCTACCAAATTTTTACATGTACAGCTCCGTGAGTACGGGGACTTAATTTACGGTTATATGTTGTGCAGCGGTGATTCTTCTTCTCAGTGGTCAAAGATGATAGGCCAATCAGCTGAATAGTGGGTTGTCACCACCTAGTGTGCAAGTGTAAAGTGCATTCTCGATCACCACCACCTATCGTGCAGTTGTGAATTAGCCAAAGGCGCTCAATCATTTTGCGTTCGATGTGAAAGCACCGTTCATTCGCGATTCCCTTCACTTTATTGCCTCTCGCTCAGTGTGAAAAGGCCTTTAGCAACATGCTAACACCAACATCTATTAGAATCAATTATAAGTCGAGTCTGCATTGTGCTCTATTTGAGTTGTACTTAGTAGCCAGTAGACAGACCCATATTCTCAACAACAACAAAAAATATTCCAGACAACTTTGCTTCTGAAGTTGTCTTGTTTTAAGGATGTTTAGATTTTTTGTATTGGAAAACAGGACAAAAGTATTGATTAATAAAATAATATTTTGCAGTGTGCTTCATTCCGGGAGGTCCCAAGCGAAAGGTGGGCTTCTGCTCGGATAACCTCTGCACGCTCAGGGCTGAGATTGAGAGTTCTGGGTGTCGTCGGCAGACAGAAAGCAACATTCTGATGGAGACATGCTGAGTTATGATAGACTTGAGTGTAGAAAGAGAGCAGGAGTCACGCAGGGGTGCAGAGAGATGATCCATATCACCAATCAATATCTACTGCATTCCTTCTCAGCAACTTACTCTCGCAGTGAGTGTGTGCGTGACAGGAACCGTTGTAGAGATCCCTTTAACCTTGTGCATGGACAGGTTGTTGGAGCCCCTGCGGTCTGATTTTAATCACATCCTCTGGTTATTCACCGTTACAAGAATACTGTTATCTGTAGAAAAATTCTCTCCCACTTGTGTCCACTTACTACACAAAGAAGAAACGCACTTTAACACATAAATTCATAAATTCAACCAAAGAATAAACATGTTTGCATTTGCGTGTCTTTCAGCTAGAGTGTGTGGTCGCTCGTGCATTTTCTATCGCGTTCAGACCATCACCAGTAATGATTTTTCTATTGCTGTCATAACATGACATTGATTTGACAGATCCCATTTCAGATGCACATGTTTAATGAGATATTTTCAGCCTGGAGCCAAACTATGTGATCACCTTTTCCCAATGGATTTTCACCGCACATTGATGAAATAATCACACATCACGCTACATGGCGGTTAATTGCTTTTGCGTTGAATGTCATATTACCAGTTCTTTAATTTACCAACACTCTAAGTTATTGGTTTTAAGCTATTGGTTTGTCTGCTAAAGGACGAAATATCAAGACCTATTTAGATTAAAAAAAAAAAGTTTTGTTTGTTATATTTCACAAACTTTACTTTTTATTTCATTTCTTTAGTTCATCTTTGATCAGTTTCTTCTACAAACCTTCACTCTTAAAAATAAAGGTTCTTCATTGGTTCCATGAAGAACTTTTTATCATCCATGGGACATTTCCATCGCACAAAAGAAAAACAAAAAGGTTCACAGGAACTGTTCACAGATGGGTACTTTGGGGAACCAAAAATGTTCTTCTATTGCATATGAAAATACCCTTTTGCAACCTTACTAGGTTTTGGAACAGATCGATATTCTCAGAAAATGATTTTCTAATATTGTTTTAATGATGTTAAGACACCTTAAATATCATTAGTTTGGTTCATCTTTGATAAGTTTACATTATTTTCTATTAAACATCATCTGTCTATATTTGAGAACATATGGAGCCATAGGCAAAGCATCACTATAGTTCTCTTGCATACTTCTTCTTCTTCTTCTGGACAAAACATCAGCACGTAACCACCCCCACACTGTTGTCATTTTCACACACACACACACACACACACACACACACACACACACACACACACACACACACACACACACACACACACACACACCTTAGAACTTGCCTTAAACCCCTTTCTTTCTCTCTCTCTCTCTCTCTCTCTCTCTCTCTCTCTCTCACACACACACACACACACACACACACACACACACCTTAGAACTTGCCTTAGAACCCTTTCTTCTCTCACACACACACACACACACGTGTTAATTTCGTTGACAAATAATTTTCATCATAATTTTCATTGATGAAACAAAATGAACGAAAACGAGACGATGACAAAACGAGACGAAAATGTTAGGGAGGGACAATTAGGGAAGAGATCCAGTCAGTACTGATGTCCTGTGTAATAGATGAGCACATTTGAAATGTAACGTGCAGATCTAACTGCGGGAAAACATGGCGCTGTTGCGCAGTCTACAGGCTCACACAACAGCGATTCAGACGTAGGACCCCAGAGTTCTTCAGAGCAGTTTGCAATCAATGAATAAAGCACATTTATGCCAGGTAATTGTTTATGAACTAATGCTGATAATTAATAATGACAACGTTTACTTTACGATGTTTATATGGTAACATGTTTTAGATGGTTGTAACAATGCATATATGGGCTGCGTCCAAAACCTGGAAAATGCTGCCTTCGGAGGACACATTTCAAGGCAGGAAGGCATCAAGCCACGTCCGAATCTAATGTTAGCTTCATTTCCTGAGTCTCCTGAGATACCTTCATCTGATTGATCTTTGAAGGCAGCATAAATGTATCCTTTGCTGCCTTTGATATCCCACAATCCTGTGCTTTCCATTCTGTGACAGGTGAGCTGGGGAAAAAAGATGGCGTCCGAAAGTTGCGTTTGCTGGTCAGTTTGTGTGTAAATGTACACAAATGTTTTTGACCAACATTTTCCACTTCTGATATCATTTCTAGCGAGAAATTACTAATGTAGTAATTCAATATTTGTTTAGTTCTCACCAAAGCTCTCTCTGTTTTGCTGTAGATCATTAAACGGTTACACTGCCTCAAAAGTCTGTCCAAATTAGTTTCGTGAGGTGCCTTAATGCACAAACGCTGCCTAACAAGCCATTGTCTGACAAGGCAGCAAGGCAACGAGTCAGCTACCTAGGTTTTCAGACGCAGCGTTGATCTCCCTCATCTGAACTTGAATGAGCATCTGCAACTGCAATTGTAAGGCGCAGACATTTCAAAATAAGAGTCAACGTGTATTTCAAGCTTGTTTATAATTAAAAGTCATGCATTATATATACGTTTTTGGTTTACGCAATAAACTGTATTTAATTGAATTCCCATTTAATTCATAGTCAGGAGGAAAGACTAAGAAGTGTATTTGACACATATTATTCAATAAAGTATGAGGGTTATAATAGTTAACTAAAACTATTAAATATATGAATTACTTGAAATTAAATAAATGTTAACTGAAAAAAAAATACATTTAAACTTATTTGAAGCTTTAGCTTAACCTGATATACTAACGAAAACAGAAATACAAAATTATAAAAACTATATATAGATGTTTTAAAAAAAAAAAAAAGTGAATTGAGCTCTCTGTGTATTTTAGCACTTGAACGGTCAAAAACACAGTTATGTCAAAATGTCAGTTTTGACGTATTCAAGTAACAGTCGGTTATGTAATGCTTAAATGCTCAATGAATGCATTACAATTTAACTAAACTCATTAGATTTTAGTTGACTACTGTAGATTGTCAACTAAAACTTGACTCAAAATTAACACTGACACACACACACACACATTCATTTGACTCATCTTATAAAGCAGTCAATAAGTAATGACCTAAAATCTTCATAGCCACACCCTAGCAACCAGTTACAGGTCCCTAGCAACCACTTCATAGACTTCCATTGAAAAATAGATGAAAGGGATATAAATGAACCAGAGCATCATAGAGACACGTGAGTTTGGCTCTTTTGATTTGGGCAGACATGCAGTCTATTAGTTTAACCCTACTAACTGTCTAGCTATGCCCTAGCAACCATTTAGAGCACCCTAGCAACTTCATGACTTCATGAAGTAAGCTTCATGAATAAGCCATATTTCAGCACCAGAACATTGTACAGACATAGGGGTGGGCTCTTTTGTTTCGGGTGAGAAACCCCTCTGTAAAAATCACCATGTTAGCCACACCCTAGCAACCATTTAGAGCACCCTAGCAACCGAATTGCAACATAAAGAAGCCATATCTTAGCTCCACAACATCGTACAGACATGGTGGTTGGCTCGCTTGCAATCGTGCAGAACACTGTAGCATCTGCCCAGTAGCGAGTTTTGCCACTGCAAGCACCACTCATATTTTCTTTAGGAAATTTGCATTCTTGCTACCATCTACACTTTTGCTTCCTGGATTTCTTTATTTAACTTCAGAATCAAATGTGGCATGTAGTCTATTGATTATTTTTCCCTCTTTTTCACTGTTACATGTGAATTGTCGTTCCTTTGTGTTGCTTTATACATTCTCAAATGTTCAGTCAGAAATACTTCCATATAGCTGAATACATTAGTCTTTGTGGAGCATTATTATTGTACATTAAAGTGTGTAGTTTGTGTCGTGAGTATGTGATTATGCTTGCTACCTTACCTCCAACTGAGACAGAATTGTGTGAAAGTATGTGTATGAGTGTGTGGATTTATAAATCCACCTGCCTTTGACGTCTATGCGTCATACTCTTCACCCTGTGACATCTGTTTGTCAACCCTGCTAGTACTTACCCAGTATGCATCTGGAAGCAATTGAGGCACACTTTGTAAGTGGCTTCTCCTTTTTTTCCTCCTAAGCCTTCTGCTTCCTGCCAAAAAACCAAAGGTCAGGAAGAACACTGGCAACTTGTACTGTGAGACTTTAATGTTTGACTAAATTCTCCTGCTTTTAATTAATCGTGGGAGATGGCTTTAGTGCCTGAGCAGATATTGAGAGCTGGCATGTAAATTCTATATGTGTTTTCTAAATGTGAATATTTTTAAAGGACAGTGAGACAAACTACAAACTGAAGTTGGCTCTTGTCAATGGCCTATGATTGTATTTTTATTCTACCAACAAAACTGTCAAAAAAGCTCTCAGTGACTGGATTTATTTTATTCCTCATTTATTTTAACCCCTTCAGTGAACATCACATTTGAAGCGACTGTCTGGACATTGCAGGAATTGTCTTTTTCCAAGATACAAAAGGCTATTGAAATAGCAAATGGGAATTATCCATGACCCTATCCATTATCCACTGTGATCAAACAGCCGCTATGTAACTGACCCTGTGACATTAATAAATGTGGCTCTCTCATTTTTAGTTTCGCCAATCATTCTTACATATTCGGGTCTTTAGCGACCCGGATCTATATCTAACACGGATAAATCTCTAACTGCCGTGATAATATAAAACTCTCCTGATATAACAGTTACAGAAGAATAAAATAAAGCATATTTTGTTACCTTTTGGAGCTTGCAAGGGTTCAGTTTGAGCAGATGTTTTATACCATCATCACTCTCCTCGTCAGAGCTCATTTCTTCAGTACAATCAGCATCTGGCTCATATTCACAATCTCAAACATATTCTCAAAACTATAATTTCCAACATTTTCAAAATTAATATTTTGATCACTGACAGCTTCTTCACCAGATCCATCATCAGTTGACAGTGACACTAATATTTGATTGCATTCAGTACTAAATCGCTGAGCCATTTCAAGTTTTGCAGATTATACTTATTGTTTCGTTTTTAGTCTGCTGTAACTATGAGTGAAACGTAATTTCATCGTTGTGTATCAGACAGGTGAATTGCACTTATTCCATCATTAAAGATTAAATTATTATTGTGCAGAAAAAATATATATACAATCTTACACACCTCGGATCGTTAGCAACCCTATACAATTTTTACAAAAATGTATGGAAAACAGGCATTGTTATATATATTTCTTTTTATATTGTTTATAATGAATTGATTGAGGAATACTAAGAAGGTTGATGTCTAACTTAAAAAAAAATGAGGAGGAGGGTAGTGAATGACGTCCCGGGTCACTGAAACACGAGGTATGCATTTAAGGGTTTATGTGGGAAATATGCGTGCAAAAACTTGACAAAGAAAAATGAAGCACATTTTACATCTTGTTTTGTGCAACATTCAGAATTGACCTGAATGCCTTCTAAATTCCAGTTAAATTCCTGAGAATGAATGGAGGAACCAAACAGGTTGCAGAATTGAAAATTAAATTTTGTGAGAAAGTAGAAAGGAATTCAAATAACTGTACATTTTAGAAATGCAAAGTTTGTCAAGATAAACTCTGAATGTTGGTTTCAAACAAAGCCTTGTTAGAAAGTTTTGAAAAATGTTTATAGATGGATGGGTGGATTTACTGCAATTGCAGTAAATTCCTCTTGAAATTCTAATTCAGATTCCAATTCTGTGGGCTATGGCCAATTCAGTTCACTTTCTTTTCTAGTTACAATCAGTATATATCATCACTGTAAAAAAACAACAACAAAAAAAAAAAAGAACAAGAAGATTTTTTTAATACATTTCAAATTTGTAAATAAAACAAAGATTATTAGAGTATGTTTCAGTCTTTCTACTTCAAAATGTTGTTTAATTCTAGCTGTCTTTATAATTATTTGTGAATTTAACTAGCTATTTCTGAGTGAACATTGTTGTTCGTTTTAGTGTTCTAACATCTCTCTCTCTCTCTCTCTCTCTCTCTCTCTCTCTCTCTCTCTCTCTCTCTCTTTTACTCTCACTGGTCTGCTCAGCAGTTGAAATCACAGCTTCTCATTACTGATGAATTTCACTCAGCAGCACAGAGAGAAAAGTCAAAGGTCAGATCGATATATTTGGTCTGTAGTGGCTGTTTCATTCATCTGACCTGAGCGCGCGTGCACACACACACACACACACACACACACACACACACACACACACACACACACACACACACACACACACAGTGAAATGGCCAGCATATTACTCTCCCTGTCAGTTACTAACTCAAGACTCTAGAATGTGAAGGTGTCTGAAGTTGAACTGAACTTAAAAACTTTAGCCATCAACTTAAAAGTCAGGCCATCCATCCATCCATCTGGAGACAGCTGTCCATTTTTCTTCATGCCTTAAAATCACTTGAATGTAACTCTACACCCTTGCATCATTTAGTATACATGGATCAATGAATATGCAAATTAGCCCCGCCTCCACTCACTCACACAAGCTCAGAGACTCGCTTGCTCAACTTTACTCAAGTTACTGTTGTAAACACTGCACAAAGGAATTGCTCTCTACAGGACACATAACGGTAATTAATATGACTATCCTTTTGCTTAACTACGTTCTCAAACAGCTAATAATGTGTTGCTAATGTTACACAAACCATGTTCCCCTTCGCCATCTCAGTCTGCCTTCTAAAAATCAGTATGTTTAGAAATGCTTTGAACATCATAGAACGTCAGTGGAGAAAGGCATATAGTTCATCATAACATCGTAATATACATACATAATTGACCCGCAATATAGCTATCAACAGAAAAATATACCAGGATAACCTGGCTTCTCTTGAGACTCCCCTACTTTACAGCATAGTAATGATGATATACTAAAGACCACCCGCACATTGACGTGATTTGATACAAGGTAGTTTGTGACGTCAGAAACACAGCAATTTTGAGATTGTCTTTGGTTTTAAGGAGAAAATACTCAGCAATGGTGTTGACATAAATTTGCACATGGTTTGTCTTAAAGCATATTAAAAACAGCACATAGACAGATAAACAACATAAGTATTCCAGAAAGTCTTAATAAATGTTGATATTGTGACTTTGTCTGATGACGTGATTCAAATGCATTTCATAAAGGGCCACTGTGTATTCTTTCCGTGTTACAGTTCACACGTATAATCTGCATTTAATATGATTCCATTTTTTTCTCCTCTCCACTAAATTGAGGCAAATGTGAGGTCTACTACATCCTTTTTTACATATTAAGAGTTAAAATCTTCACTTTTAAGCCAGTGGGTTTTGGTTGATGTCTAAATAAATATAATTTTCTGTCTGATCTAAGTTTTCCAAACGATGTTCTCTCTCTTTTTCCTTTACATTTCAGAGTAAAGCACTATTAGGATAGGATTAGTTTAACATGGAGAGGTGGGATAAAGTAATTATTACCAGAGCTTCTCAGTGATTTTAGTCACGTCCAAATGTTCCATCTCAGTTATCATTACGGACAATGTCAGTTAAGATTACTGCGACTTTTACCTTTTGTAAAAAGGTCTGAAAAAATTACCTCAGGTAATAGAGGGTATGCATTCCATGTGAGGGTATGTGTCACTTTCCCACCACACTGAAGAAAAAAAAAAGTGTGTTGGATTTACATCATTTAATTGTGCACATCGGTCCCACATGAATCAATTAAGTTAAACAAACATAATTTGTTAATGCAACATCATGGGATGAATACATTTTAAGTGAGCCAATTAAGTAGTCTCAAAGTGAATTTGAATTTTATATGGCTCCCTGACATGATTCAGTTTGAAGAACCAAATTGACATTGTCATTGAAAAATTACAATGCTCCATCTACCCTTGTAAAACTAATCCTGTCCGACTAGGACTTAAGACATGGTACAAGAAAGAGTAAGATAATGAAACCGTACTGACCCAGAGACCTTTATTTATATACTATTTTCTTGATACAGTGTGTCTAAGTAAGCACTTTTTGTCAATGTAAAAGTTCAGTTGTTGCTGGGTAACACCATGTCAAGGTACTGTCACAGGCTGTGTGCAGGCAGGAAGACAAGTAACACAGTTCCCAACCATAGTTTAATTACACATACTCTAAAGACAGGAAATAGCACAACAACTTCACATAACAGTGACCAGACAAGGAGTGCAGGAGAAGGAACAACTTAAATAGTGAACACAAACGAGATGATTAAACAGACACATCTGAACTAAACTACCTCATAATGACAGTAACCAGGGAAACAGACGAGTGGCGGGAAACTGAACAAAGAAACATGTGACATGAAAACAAACTAACAGTCCATGAACAAAACTAAACAGAATGGTTACAGGTACATTCCCACTGACCACGATTAAATTGCAGGAGGCTTCTCACAGCAGAACTCCAGTATCCAAGAAGTTCTATAATAGCTGGAGAAATCCATTTGAAAGTATGTGAATTAAATTCCGCCATTTTTGCCCATGGGAACCAGGTTAAAAAAAAATAAAAATAAAAATCACTTGAACTGTAACTTGATATTATCGATCAGAGGTGTAAAGAGTACCTAAAAACCATACTTGAGTAAAAGTACAGATTCCTTACAGCAAACATGACTCCATTACAAGTTACAGTAAGTCACCAATTCCAATACAACGAGTAAACGTCTTAAAGTATCTGATTTTTACAGTACTTAAGTATTTTACTCATACTAAATATAGGCTCAACGGTGCACACAAGTTTTTCTTCCTCCATTTTAAAAAACAATCGCATCCACACATCATGGTTCAAAAAAAATCTCTGTCCACATGAAAACACAAAAACTATGATTGGCTGCCTGATTTCCACATGGGTCCCATCCATGGCACCGATGCACTGAGGGTTGCCATGAGCGATGCACAAGCTGAAATCGCCAGTTTCACCATCTACACGACAACGCTGCAACCAGAGTTTCTAAAAAACTTCACCCTGGCTGGAGTTTTCAAAAAAGTCCGGTTTCAGTAACCAGATATGTGTTTGCATGTGGACGAACAGCCAAACCGGACAGGTGTTGGTGTGAACAGGGCCTGAGAGACATCCCAATGAAAACAAGAAACAATTGATTTGTAAGATGAGAAATCATGTTTATTTTCTAAAATCAAAATAAAACTAAACACCTCAATATTGCAATAAATCAAGGTCGACACAACAGCCTCTTAAACGTCTACAAATTCTCAAGTCTCAATTAAGCTCAAGTGCACAAAAAGGCCATAAGTAAACCAATATCCTTCAAAAAGGTCTCGTCAATATAGCGGATAAATAAAATTATGCTAACTAAAATTAAATTGTCAAAGCCTTCTTGCACTGGATGTGCTGGTTTCAGCCTCATCACCAGCTGCAGTCATGACCTCATCTCATAAATCAAACACTTGCAATTCATCAACTAGCTGATAATGCACTCACATTCATGTAAAGTAGCCTTGTTTACATGTTTGGGTGAGGCAAAATGCACAAGATATAGCACCTTCAACGCCCTTAAATAGCGATATCGCTTCTTTATAGCAGAAACAAACTGCTGCAGAAAAAGTTATGTGCCATGCAAAATGTAATGTGTAATTGCATTACTCAACACAAATGTATTGGAGTAAAAAGTACATTTACTTAAAATGTAGTCAAGTAGCCAAAAAGATACTTAAGTACAGTAACTAATTACATTTACTCAAATACGTTACACCACTGTTATCGATATATGTTTCTTGCAAAATATGTCTGCTGTTTGACCATACAGTGTATAGTTACAGCATCTATGATCCATCTTCAAAAGAGATGATAGAATTATGCGTATTCTCTTGTTGTATCATGGTAGCATGATATTTAATTTTTGACAGGAATGAAAAGGCTGTGAGGAAGAGAAGTACAAGTGTTCAATGGATTGTACTGTTGTTTAACAGCATCACAGTTCCAAAGAACTTCCATTAGACAGAAACTTTTAAAAAATCGGGATTTTTGAAAATTGCATGTCATCTTGTTCCATGTCATGGTAAATCCCTCACAGTCTCATTTTCATCCACATTCAATTCAGCATGGCAACTACACTGACTCATACCAACGATGTTCATACCAAGATGGCGCCGCCGTGTTCGGTTGCCGTTCAGGTCGCTCTGCGAATACTGTGCTTTTATTTATTATTTTACTTTCTTTTGCTCTCAATTTTTACAAATGTATCATCTGCATTGATCTGCTATGACTCAAAACTCTTTTGGACATTGGTTACCTCTACACCGGACTGTTTCAGGACACTTTCACCGATCCTCTGTGGCCATCTGAGATTCTTCGGAACGCTGAGTTGAACAATGGCCGAACAATGAGTCGACGGCGAAGAATCAAGAAACACCGTGGGAAACGCGCTGGGATCCACAACAGACTGAGAAAAAGGGCATTCAGCCCACCTCTCCCGAGCATCCTGCTCGCAAATGTCCAATCCTTGGAAAATAAGATGAACGATCTTAGAGCCAGGATAAGTTTTCAAGGATAAGTTTTGGGTGGACAATTCAATCCGCGCTGCAGTGAACACATGCACTGCCACATACAACGCCGGTCTCCTATCGGGGAATATGACTGAATTCAAATCATCCTGCTATGCTCTCCGACGCGCAGTTAAAGCCACAAAGCTCCGTTATAAGGATTGAGTGGAGTCTCATTTCCAACTCAACGACTCCCGGCGCATGTGGCAGGGAATGAGGTCCATCTGTTCTTTTGGATCTAAATCCTCTGCAGAGGTGAGAGCTGATCCGTTGCTTGTGAATGAGTTAAACTCTTTCTACGCTCGCTTTGATTGTAATCGCGGCAGCGCGACTCCGCCATGTGACGCGTCAGATGGAATCACTTCCCTCTCCCTAGCCACTTCCTCCAGCTCTTCCGGGGGAACCCCGAGGCGTTCCCAGGCCAGCCGGGAGACGTAATCCCTCCAGCGTGTCCTAGGTCTTCCCCGGGGCCTCCTCCCGGTGGGACATGCCCGAAACACCTCCCCGGGAAGGCGTCCAGGAGGCATCCAAAATAGATGCCCGAGCCACCTCAACTGGCTCCTCTCGATGTGGAGGAGCAACGGCTCTACTCTGAGCTCCTCCCGAGTAACTGAGCTTCTCACCCTATCTCTAAGGGAGCGCCCAGCAACCCTGCGGAGAAAGCTCATTTCGGCCGCCTGTATCCTGTATGCCTATCGTCCCAATAGATCGACTGAAGATGCCCTCTCGCATGTCCTCCACTCCACTCCTCCCTCACTCACATCGACAGCAAAAGTGGGAACTACGTAAGGCTGCTATTTATTGACTATAGCTCAGCCTTTAACACCATAGTTCCCATTAAGCTAACCGCCAAACTCCTGGATCTCGGCCTGAATTCTTCTCTCTGCCACTGGATTGAGGACTTCCTCACTGGCAGGTGGTGAGAGTAGGCCAGTTCACCTCCACCTCCATCACCCTGAGTGTGGGAGCTCCACAGGGCTGTGTCCTGAGTCCCCTGCTCTACTCTCTCTACACGCATGGCTGTTTGTCCACACACAGCTCCACCTCTATCATCAAATTTGCTGATGATACTGTTGTCCTGGGCCTCATTTCCAACAACAATGAGACGGCATACTTGGACGAGGTGGAGCATCTAACATCATGGTGCCAGGCTAACTGTCTCTCTCTGAATGTTGGCAAGACCAAAGAAATGATTGTGGACTTCAGTAAGAGACAGCAACGGACATACTCCCCTCTCATGATCAGTGGGTCACAAGTAGAGAGAGTGAGCAGCTTCAAGTACCTGGGTGTAAACATCTCCGAGGACCTGACCTGGACTGCACACATTCAGACACAGGTGAAAAAAGCCAGGCAAAGACTGTACCACCTGCACCAGCTGAGGAAATTCAGGGTTTCACCAGCTATCCTGAAAACTTTCTATTTTGGGGGCGATAGAAAGTGTATTAACTCAGTGCATCACAGCGTGGTATGGGAACAGCACCAGTCATGACTGCAAAGCCCTGCAAAGAGTCGTGCGCTTATCCGAGCGTATCTCAGGGTCAGCTCTCCCGTCTCTGCAGGACGTCTACACCAAACGCTGCAAAGGTAGAGCTAATAAAATCATCAAGGACTCTAATCACCCTACAAACCCTCCTTTCACGCTGCTGCCATCTGGTAAGCGCTTCCGAAGCCTGATGACCAAAACTGAGAGACTCAGGAGGAGCTTCTTCCCCCAGGCCATCAGACTCCTGAACTCAGTCACTTAACATCACGTGACCATTGATATACTGACATTGCACTGCACTTTCTGTTCTCGTTGTTACTGTGTAACAACCTGTTATAAGCCTATTTGCACATTATACTCTTTGTACATTTGTTAACCACATATTTATAAGTCTACAGTTTACTCACTGCAGTTTATTTCACTTATTTTATTCCACTTCTTTATTTTTATTTTTTTCTACTTGATTTATTTATAATTTCTACAGATATATATAGTACTTTTTTATTCTATTTCTATTATAATTTCCTCCTTGTGTTTTTTAACTGTGAATTTGCACTGTCCATGGAGCGGACCTGTTTACATTTCACTGCCGGTTGTATATTCTGTATATAACTGTGTATGTGACAAATAAAACTCTTGAATCTTGACTATGGTCTGTTTGTGTACTTCTTATTGCTGTGCATTATGGGATTAAAAGACTGCACTTTATATTCTCCACTATAGTTTCGGACACCCCTACAAAATGTCTGACACTCTATATATATATAGAGTTAGGGGTTGATTTCGGAGGTTGCTCCCATTATAATCAATGATGCTGACATCCACTTGCAGTGTAGACAGTTTCGTTGATTGTAATGGGAACAATCTATTTTTTTTTTCATGTTGTGTCACTGTCAGTGTAGATTGGGGGGCTGTAAGAGAGAGAATGTGAGAGATTAAGAAAAATGTGTAACATCCCACAGAATACAGATAAGCTTGTTCTGTTTATCAGGTCTTTCAGGATGCGTGTTTAACGTAAACCTGTTTTATCTTCTCTGAAGCTCTGAAGTGCTGTCTCTACAGATAGGACGCTTTAGAAGAACACAAGATTGTGTTATCAGGTGACACCTCCCGAGACAAGGTACGTATACAATGTTTCAGGTTTTTAAAAGATAAATATGACATAAAAAATTTGAAAAGTTTGACAAAGTAGAAGTGGCTCTGAATGAAAAACAGGAGAGAGAAGATGCAAAGAGTGGGAATAGCCTGATAATTTGTGCTGAATGAATGTTGTCAGCATTGCTTTGTTTCACACTGCATCCTCTACCCTTATCTTTACATTTCCTTTTTTACTTGACTCTGAGAGACAAATAACCTTTTTGTTTGTTTGAGTATGTAGCCAATTCTAAAATTACAACAGCAAGCATTACAGACTCCAATTGACGTGATGCATTACTGGGTCCTTCCAACATCCACATCATGTCTTACATATTTTTAACCCTAATATTTAGTATATAATATTTAGGAAATCCTATTATTTAGTTTATCATTAAGTTTTAAATCATTAAACTACTTTGGTTTGAGTGGATGCTTTTGTCATGTCTCTGGGTGCCACAATAATGTCTAACATGAAAATCTGTTAATTTACTTTCTATAATCAAAATGCTTCAAAACATGCTCTCTTGAGAATAGCGTTTTAATTCGTGATCAATTAACTGGTTTCCCTATGTCCTCAGTATCACTCATGACTTAGCCATTTGCAGAATCTCTTTAATAAACAAAAGCAGTTCCATAAGGACATCATCCAGAAAGTGGCAATATTTTGGAAGTATTGGTGATTTGTGTGATGTTTTGTGGCGCTATTCAGTTTGTGTCATTCTAAAACAATTGATTAAAGGGGGCCTATTATGCAAACTTCACTTTTATAAGGTGTTTGAACACAGATCAAGTCAAGTCAAGTTGAGCTTTATTGTCATTCCACTACATGTCATACAGTGGAACGAAATGTCGTGCCTCACAGGACCACGGTGCTACATAAGTACAGACATACAACCATGAAGTAAAACACTATAAACCTATACATAAACTAACCTACTGACAGATTTGACTATAAATATACTATATATAAATATAAATGTTAACCTATACATGTCTGGGGAACAGTGCAAGATTATTGTAGTGCATGAGCATGTAAACATACATATATTATAGCGTCTTTTGTGGGCTTATGTACACACAACAGTGTGTGAAAGTGACTAGTGCGCATAGGGGAGAGTGTGTTACTACAGGTGTTTTTTTACGGCCCACTCACCTGTCTGTAGCACACTTCAAATTACACTTTTTTTGTGTGTGTGTGTGTCCACAATGTGTGTAGACAACCATGGTAAAAATCCACCCAATACTTTCTTTTAATCCCCATCAGTCATTATCAATCTCTCATAACGTGCTGTTTCATATTTCCCCCTGAGTAGGGAAACCCCACCCACGACTGCTTGATGATCTGCCCGTTTAGCATAGACACACCCCTGAGTGAGAAGCACAGAGACTGCCATTTCTGTTAACTCGCTGTATCAGCTAGAGTATTACAATGTCTGCCCTAAAAAACATTACAAATGTTCTGTTGTTGGATGTACCAACGAACATACGAGTCTCCATAGATTCCCAGCATCCGAGCCACTGAGGACACCATGGTTGAATTTCATTTTTGAAGGAAATGTGCCGAAGAATGCTGGTAAAATGTTATATATTTGCACCCATCATTTTACGTATATGATTGCTTCACCAACGAGGGTCAGTACAACGCTGGATTTGCAAAAAAGTTGTTTCTGAAGGATGAGTCAATACCAAACTTCATATCCAGAACAAGTAAGGATGGCACTTCATATTTTGTTTGCAAATTTCCTTTCTGAATGAGCTTTCTAGAAAGCTGTACGGCTAATATGGCTAAAGTTAGTCTCACAGAGACTGGAGCTGTGTCGTTCATTTTATCCCGAAAACGCTCACCGTATGTGTAATTCATAAATGCACATTATACATTGTATAGTCAGGTGATGGACTTTTTTACGTTCCCACACGAGCACCTATACAACAATTTATAGATTAACATGATGGTACATGCTAGTCGTAACTCCACAACAACTAAAGTTACATAAATGTATCCACTAACCATTCAGAAATGTCCAGGTGCAGTCTAAAAGTTGCAACCTCTTCCTCTCTCCATCTGTGTCCGACTCTCTGTGCTCTCCACACAACTGGTTATTTCTGACATTTTGACTGAGTGAGATTCGTCTGTTTTGTTGTTGACAGAGTATCCGAAGCTCGTGTAAAGGATCCAAGCTCTTCTGAAAGGGGGGCTTGCAGTTCATTTGCATTTAAAGGGACGCACAAACACGGCACATTTTTGCTCACACCCAAAGAGCGGCAAATTTGACAAGCTATAATAAATGATCTGTTGGTATTTTGAGCTGAAACTTCACAGAGATATTCTGGGGACACCAGAGATTTATATTACATCTTTTGAAAAGGAGCATAATATGTCCCTGTGGTGAGTAGCGAGGCGAGGGACCGTGAGAGCGGGCCGGTGGCAAATGATGATGAGCATCAGCTGAATGCCACACCGGTCTCGTCTCACGGAGGAGTGACGGGAGCATAAAAGGAGGAGCGACGACAGTGCAAGACAAGAGAGGACCAGGCCTGGATTTTATGTTGCGTTTTGTTTTGTATGTAGGCGGCAGTCATCCGTGAGGGGCTGCCGGCGTTATTATGTTTTGGTTGTTTATTTTTGATTAAAGTTTTTAAATGTTCGCCGGTTCCCACCTCCTTCTTCCCTGAACATATAAACTATGTTACAGTCCCCTTTAATTTCGATTCATTATTGATTCATTTGGGGCCTATCAGGTACAGAACGAATGGCAAAGAATGGCAAATTTCCTCAAAAGAAAAAAATGTCTCTTAACTAATTCTATATAATATAATACTGAACTAATTTTAAATACAGGGAACCACAGTTGGTACATCATTATAACATTAAAGGTTAAAATGTATTTGTAGGATGCTTGCATATAAATTACACACAAGGAAGTTTTTATAATAATGTTCTAATAGATTTTAATGACATAATTATGTTTATACTCATTTTTTTTTATATTAACAGTTTAAATGGTGGCTGTCATAAAACAGATTTATTCAAAATGCATTCAATATTGAATAACAGGTTAAGTAAAAATACAATGAATATGCAATATAGTGCACAGATTTAGCAAAATGCTCCTCTCCAAATAAATTTTTCTAGCTGACTAATGAGTTTTTGGTCATTGAATGGCTTTTCTGAGGTAAAAAAATAGATATTTGGTTCTACACAAATGCCATATTTTGCATCAAAACGGCAAATTCAATTCAATTCAATTCAATTCAATAATTTACTTGATTTAAGAGGGTACTGCCCTCAGAGAGAGGCAAAAACAGTTAGAAGAACTAAGTAAAAATGCAGTATTTCTTCTTACTCTCAGCATCTATCAATACACCCCCATACTAATGCTGGAAGACTCCTCGGAGAGAAGAAGCAGAGAGAGAGAGAGAGAGAGAGAGAGAGAGAGAGAGATAAGGAGTTGAGGCAGAGGAGCAGGTCCTCCCTCCTACCTGCTTCCCACACAGTGAGCGGTTCCTGAAGATCTGGAGGAGGAAGCACTCCAACCTGAATTCTCCTTCTTTCTAAACTCTGCTAATAACCCTCTCAAGCAGACCGTCATGTCTATTTTAAGTTTGTATACATCCTACTCCTGGCCGCCTCATGCAGTTATTCAATATGCTTCCTGAAAAATTGTAGAATGTACAGAAAAAAAATCCACAAGCTGATGTTTCTTTAGGAGAATTTCAAGTGCTTTTGTACTGAAAGCAAAAGCAATGTTGAGTATGTCCTATGTATTTATAATTGCTTCAGACTTTCAACCAATTTTGAACCACTCCAATCCAATCAATGACTGCACACCCCCTCGAAAAGTCTTTGAAGTTGAATTATTTCAGTAATTTTCTGCTATTTTCGTTTCTTTGCTGAAACTGACACACCCTATTAGTGTAGATTCGAGTCAAAATGCTGAGACAGATTCTCATTTCTGACGACACAAAAGATGATTACTTACATTGCAAGTGGTCCATAATGACTAATATTAGTTCAGTCATATTTGGCTGAAGTTTTTAACTAGTTGTCACACAGCTGACAACCTAAAATCACGGCTGAAAGGCCTCAAAATTAAAGCAACTTGTGTGAATTTTAGCCACCAAAAATTCACACAAGCAATCTTGGAGCTCACAACAACAACAGAAGAACACTGATTCTGGGAGGCATTTTTATACGTGTCCATCACAGCAGTCACGTTCATTTGTTACCTGTGACTGCATGTTCCTCACAGATTTCTTTCCATAATCACAGGAATTCATGGGAACGAGCCATCTCACCTTCTGCTGCCTGACAGGGATTTTTGACAGCCACCATTCGCTCTCGAAATCTCACTCTCCTTCCACTTTTTCTCATTCTCCACTTCTCTCCTCACACTCTCCCCACACTTTTCTTTTCCTGGTGTGTGTCCACAGGGTTTGATGGACGTGTGGATTTCACAGACTTTATTCTATGGCGCTAAAATTCTGACAGGCCAAGACATGTTGGTGTCCCCTCTAGCTTCCATTCAATGCTTACATTGAGAAAAATATGTTAATTGCATTTTTGAATCATCTCTGGTTAGGTTGACTTGACAGCTTGAGTTTTTGACGTTTATGCTCCTGGAAGAGACCTCGGTTTGTGTAATTTAATTAAGAGTCAAATGTTTCTCAGATCAGCTGAATCTATGAGGAGAGTTTTTATTTATTTATACAGCATAAGTTGTTAAAAATATTCTTGTCCTCTTTTTGAAATAGGTTGGTATTGTGGTGTTGCATTTTTATAGTAAGAGAACCAAAGCCTGATCTGGTTTGTGTCATCTTGTGCCATATAAAAAAAAAAAAAAAAAGAGCATTTAAATGTTTGTCTTCATAATCTTTTATCAAATAGTAGTAACTTGGTTTGTCTCTGAAACAATACAATTTTTGGCTGAAATCACCAGGCCCTCTTTCAACCAATTCAGAACTCAAGAACAATTCAGAAGTAGAAGCCAAGCAAAATAAATATGAAAACCCCAATCCTGCCAGACTCAAGCAGGTGGGTGTACGCTGTGTGAAGTATGCAGAGCATTATGGGATTATCATTTTTCTTGTGACACCCTGGCATCTAAAGAGTTTGTACACTCCATATGAAGCATATGAAATTATGTTTCAAGAGTAACATTATCAGCCTTCAAGGCAAAATGATCATTTCAAATGCATATGAAATTATCATATGCAATAGCAAATGGAGACATAAATTAACAGACAGCTGACAGGTCTTCCTGTCTGCGATGCAGAGAAGAGGTCAGGTTAGTTCCCTGTGCAACCAGGAACACAGTCACAAAGGGGAAAATAGAAAGGTAGAGAGAATGTGTGAAATAAATAGATCATAAACACAAAGAGAGGGTGAGAGAGACAGTTGACCTTGCGAACGCTTCCAGTCTAGGTGCCATTGATTTGTTTACCTGGATTTAGCTGACAGCTCCTCATTACGATTTCCTTTAGAGAGAGAGAGAGAGAGAGAGAGAGAGAGAGAGAGAGAGAGAGAGAGAGAGAGAGAGAGAGAGAGAGAGAGAATCAATTCATGTGATGGATCAGGGCTTGCAAGATCACTCTGTTTCAATGGCCATTTATGGATGGATGTGTGTGTGTGTGTGTGTGTGTGTGTGTGTGTGTGTGTGTGTGTGTGTGTGTGTGTGTGTGTGTGTGTGTGTCACAAAGGTCCTTTTAAGTTACTCATACATAGAGCTACGAGTTTCTGTAATGTGTCAGTTTGGTCAATGGTAACTAACAGTGCTAATGTGTCTTCAATCTTCAACCATGATCAATGAGGTATTTTAATTATCATTTATATTCATTTTATATTAAGAATATAGGCAAGGCAAGTTTATTTATATAGCACATTTCATACACTATGGTAATTCAAAGTGCTTTACACAGAAAAGGGAATTAAAATAATCACAAAATAAAAGTAAGGAAAATTAAAATGAATTAAAAGAGTAAAAGATGATATAAACTTCTAATCTAGTAAAATATTACAGAGTAATTTATGTTTGTCTCTTGTATTTAATTAATTTCCGCACTTGCTCTGGGACTTCCCCATACCAGTTGTCTCTTTCTATGTGGATTTATTTTGGCGCACCTAAATAATTTGTCGGACGTCTCCAGCAGATCCGATCTTTAAAAACGGCCAGGCAGTGCTGGACAATATCAGTCCACACTCCGATTAATCACCCATGCAGTTTCAATTTCTCTTCCAGAAACTTCTGAACTGCACTGCATTTACCCATGTGATCTCAATTTCTCTTCCAGAAACTTCTTCACCACGCTACATTACCACACACAGCCAGCCCAACCGCTATGGTTTGTCCCCCTTTATTTTCTTCAGAAATAAATGAAATTGTAACCAAAAAATAAAAACAAGGTTAAATTAAAACAAAGTGCAAGCAGTTCGGACAAAGCACAGAGCTCATTCAGTAAATGCACAGAGATGTGTTTTGAGTCTGGATTTGAAAGTGGCTACTGTTGGAGCACATCTGATCTGTTCTAGAAGCTTCAACTAAGGCTGGCATAATAGCCAAAAGCAGACTCTCCTTGCTTTGAGTGAACCCTTGGTATTTCTAGCTGATGTGATCTGAGTGATCTGCTAGGTTTATATTCTATGAGCATATCTGCAATGTATTGAGGTCCTAGACCATTGAGTGATTTATATACCAGTAATAATACTTTAAAATCTATCCTAAATGTAATTGGAAGCCAGCGTAAAGACCTGAGGACTGGTGTGATATGGTAATTTTTTCTGGTTCTGCTCAGAATCCTGGCAGCAGCGTATGTTCTGTATGAGCTGCAGCTGTCTAATGGTCTTTTTTGGGAAGGCCAGTGAGGAGTCCATTACAATAGTCCACCCTACTGGTGATGAAAACATGAACAAGTTTCTCTAAGTCTTGTCTGGAAACAAAGCATCTAATTCAATATTTTTAAGATGATAGTAAGCTGATTTAGTTATTGCTTTTATATGACTATTGAAACTCAGATCTGACTCCAAAATCACACCAAGATTCCTGACTTGATTTTAGCTGTTTGACCCCTAGCGTCAAGGTATGCATTCACCTTGTGAACTTCATCTTTGTTTCCAAATGCAATGACAACATATCAAAGTTTTGGCACATCCAACTGCTAACTTCATCAATATATTAATATTAATTTAGACACTTTATTTTGATGGTCTACTTTAGACATTCAACAAACTATAAGTACTTTGCAACTACATGTCCACTTACTCTCATTAGACTGTTAGTAGACTGTTATAGGGTTAGGCGTTATGGGTTTGGGTTAGTTGAATAAGTTGAGACATGTTGTAAAGTTCCTTACAGTACTTACAGTCTAAAGTGGACCATTGAAATAAAGTGTTAGCAAATATTAAGCAGACAGTCTACTAATACTCTACTAATAATGAACATGTAGTTGCAAATATACTTAGAGTTAGCAGAATGTCTAAAGTGGACCATCGAAAAAAAAGTGTTACCACTTGGGAAATATAGTCAATTAGTCAAATAGTCAATTAATTAAATTAATTTCAATTTTCGTTTTCTTGAAATTTATTCATCAATAGTACACACGTCATCATTCACAAATACAACTTCTTCTGTCATGAATGACACGTCTTCAAAAGCGCAAAGAACATTTTAATTGTTTGTGGCTTTTATGATTTAAAGGCAGCTTGGATAACAAATAATTACCCAATGAGGTTACAATTAGGTTTAAACTGAGTTTTAAATGAGCTTGACCCACCAAGTCATTCCTAAACAAGGGGAAGTACTTGTTATGGCCACACGGAGCCAGTGTTGCCACTTCAAATTCAAGCGCGCATTTCTCTCAGAACTCGCGCCTTTTTCACGTGCTCCACAAGACGTGTGCGTGTCATGTTTTAGCGGGCGTTGTGTGATTTCTTCTCGTGAGGGGTAAGATACTAGTGAAAGCCACGCAGACAGTTGTGAAACTTTCAAATTAACCTCTAAATGTATGTCAGCACTCTTCATTACTGAGCTGAGATGGAAGCTTGTCAGGTTGTCTATTCATCTAGTTGTTATGGCATGTGTAGGCTAGGCTAACTGTTTAAACTTAACATAATTACTTAAACTATAGGTTCACAAAACGAACTAAAGTGAGAAAGTTGAAATGACTACACAGTTGGGTTTAAAATTGTGACTTTGTTTTTACCTCAAAACATATATAGCCTACAGTACACATTTATACTCTAATGGTTTTATAGTGAAAACAAATGCCTGCAGATGTTTGGGCTTCTTGTTGTGAGGACAAAAAGAATAACATCACCCAAAGGTGTCAGTCATTTCCCCTCGGCTGTGTAATTAACGTGGTATTTATGAGACAAATATTAAATGGAGGGTCTCCCGGCAGCGCTGTCAAGCAGGTAACCTCCCTCCGATATGATTAAAACCACTCTCTGTCACAATAACGACCACTGGGACGCAATTGTTTGGCTGCTCGTCGAGAAACAACCAGCGTATCATAACCAACAAAACCATTCAGCAAAGTTTATTCATTGTTTTATGGTGTGATATATTGCAATTAGGAGCAGGATGCTAAGACAAGAGCACATTAATGGAGCAGATTTATCTTGTGCCGAAACGTTGGAGAAGAACAGCACCAGATGGCAACCATATCTATAAATAAGTCATGTTTCAGAGAAGGAGATTAGTGCTTTTGAGCTTGTTTTTAATGGTCTCTTGCAGAGATTAAAACATTGACTCTTAAGCTTTGCAATAACTTTTTTTTTTTAAAGAGGCAAACATGTGCAAACAGGTACCATAATTTTTTCTCTCTTAAAGGCTTTTTTCTCTCTCTTAAATGTATGTGAGCACTAGACCAGAAACACAAGCACAAGTGAATAAGTTTTTTTTTTTTTTTTTTTTTTTTTTTTTTTGTCTGAAAGCAGTCTAAAGTCTTGTAAACTCTGACTTGCTTATTCGACCAGTAGGGGATGTACGTAAATATCACAGATTGACCTCCTGGCTGTTTTAAGAGGTCATATTTAAAAGCTGCATTGTTTGTAGTGTTATGGCGTTCAAAGTAATTTTGTAAAACTTTGATAGCAGCCTAAAGCTTTTTTAAGGTAAGGATGGACAGTCCTAACCTTTTTTCCATCTCTAAGTTTGCATAGTTTGTACAATAGCAGCTAACTATCTCCTATCTCTAACTTTAGCTGTTTCCAGAGCTAACCTCTCCATATACTCAACCCACTGGTACCTATAAATAAACATTTCATCGATTGCTTGAAGCTTCCCGTCCACACAGTAAACATACAGAGCGTAACCTCGAAGTTTGATGTCGATGAACATAAAAGTGCTGATATACATAGAAAGTTTTTTTTCCCTCGGTTTTAGAACCATGTATCAGGGTTTGTGAAGATAGAGTGGGTTTGGCTCATCAGAACTCTGACATTCTGAGTTATGCAACTTGTTTCCGCAGCCTAGAGTCCAATACGCCCACCTAAGCCTCCACCTTTTTATTTTTCAATTTCTGACAACTGAAGAGTTGGGAACTACCCCTGACTGCTATAATGAGACAGCCCACTTCACTTCTGGACGATTTTGCCTCATTCGGCTCTTCAGCCTCAGTTTGGGGGGTGGGGGTGGGGTAGTGTCTGTTGACAAAAACGTATATAAATCATCACAGATGGTAACAGAAAATAGCCTTGAACAAAACTGTGACCTGACTGCTCTCTGTGGTTTTCCTTTGTGGTGACTCTTGAGTTCGGTCATTAGCAGTGAGGTGAAAGAACCTGCTGAGAGTGTGAGCATTTAACAGAAGATGAGATCTGATTAATCACACACACACCACATGGTGCAAAAAATCGGACACTCTCATCACAAGGAGTCCAGTGGAGTCCTGTACCAAACGTCATAAATGGTCAGTGACTTGAAATGCCATCTTTTAGAAATGAATGGGAGGCAGGGCCATAACCACCATAGACAGTAAGAGGGACAAGTTCCCCAGAATAATTAGAAATGGCCAAATTGTCCCCCCCAATATTTGATATTCTTGATGCTGCTCTGCTGTACTCCATTACACACCACTCAATTTGTTGCTAGGATGACAAAAGTAAAATGTCGTAAGATGTAAGTAGCTAAACATTTAATATTTGACAATTGTTTGACAATAAAAACATTCAGTGACCAACAGTAATATTGAGTGATGCAAACAAATGTAATTTTTAAATGTAATTTCACCATTTTGAATTTAAAATATGACATTATTTATGTAAATCATATTTGTATTTGACGTGACAAGAAACGTTTTGCATTTTTACATATTAGGCAGATGAAAATAAGAGTGAATGTGTATATTTAATATATATATATATATATATATATATATATATATATATATATATATATATATATATATATATAATTTGCAAATAGTTTACTTCATAACCACAATAGACTTCTAATTCCATTCTAATTTCTTTTTCTTTATTTCCTTAAATCCCTTTTAATCCTTTAATGGTTGAATTTCTTTAAATAAACCAATGAGACCAACACCCCCATACAAAAAAAAAAAAACCTTTGGCCCCCCCAATGTCTAAGACATGGTTATGGCCTTGATGTGATGTGTATTTTTTTTTTTCAAATAGATAGATAGATAGATAGATAGATAGATAGATAGATAGATAGATACATAGACAGCATGACATTACTGCATTACTTTAGAACATGTCCAGATGTTCCTGAACAAATTTCTGGATTGCTACATAGCTCTGCTCACTGAAGGAGATGCAGGATTTGAAAAAAGGTGAGAAACATTTCTTAAAATTAATTTAGTGTGGATTTTTGATTGATTGTGTATGAGATGCTCCTAGAGTGACCTTTAACCTCTTTACCCACACTTCTCCTCAAAACAGTAAAAAGGGCTCTGCAGAGAATAGATTTTTTCCTCTTCATTTGGCTGTCTCTCTAGAGAAAGTAATCTGAGAGTGATTTTGACAAAATAATCAATGTTTCAATGACTGGATCCGGGAGACAATGAATGGAGCAAACATGGTGAACTACCACATACACGGTGCTACCAAACACAATAACTCAATAAGCGGGCAGATCGCTCCCCAGTGAAATACTGGCAGCATCTCTTTCCTGTGTTCAATCTCTCATATTACACATGCATGACCTCATCAGTAAGATCTGAGCTAGTATTTTACAGATACATGACTCCCTCTTGAGTTAAGTTTAGCTTTCCCCAGGCTATCTGTAGAGATCTGCCTTTACAGTAAAACAGCTCACATTCCTATTTTTGACATTTCAGCTGTTCATTTGAAAAATCTTAATTTGGGCATTCTCTTGCAGCTACCGGCAATGCTTGTGCCATGTCCCTCATGGCAACACACATCAGTTTTGACTGGCATCTAATACTGCATTTTGACATGGAGGCAGAGTAACTCTGCGGTTGATAAGCCTGCAGCCATGAGAGCACTTTGACCTTACTTTGGGATGAATGTTGTGGGTTACACAGATGTATGTGTTTTTCTGAATAGCCTATAGGCCTATGCCTTTTGTTATATTTTATATGGTGTAGATATATGTTGCCTTTTGGCTCATGAGTTCTCTTTGTCTGTTTACCTGCAGGGAGGGATCCTGTTTTGCCCTTCTAGTTTTGTAGTTCCAGAGTAACACTTAGAATTTTTTTTTTTTCCAAATTCTTTCTCGAACAGCTCTGATCTCACAAATTAAGAGCTTAGGGTAAGTAAAAAACACATTTACTCATAATATAAGAGTGTTAAAATCTACCAAACCAGCCCAAGGTCTTTTAGAAAGGTCTCTTCAACTCACAAAGAAAGTGTAATGCCTCTCGCAGTTCAAAATGCTTACGCTATGTCCGACGTCATACATCGCACTAGTTACGCTTTTTTTATAAATTGAATATGGAAGGCGGTCTGGCAGAAGCTAGATATTTAACTTTATAAAGTTTTAAATATGGATATTTTTCTTACACAAACATCACTTTGCTTCAGAAGGCCTTTATTAACCCCTCGGAGCCGTGTGGAGTACTTTTATAATGGATGGATGCACTTTTTGGGCTTTGAATTTTGGGCTGCTATTTACTGGCGTTATAAAGCTTGGATTACCCAGGACATTATTTTATATAATAATATTTAATATAACTTGTAGGCTATTCGTCTGAAAGAGGAATGACATATACACCTAGAATGGCTTGAGGGTAAGTAAATAACACCTTGCTAAAATGACTCGTGGGAGTCGGTTCTATTAGGGAATCGAAACCATACAGCGCTGCAATCAGATTACCTGAATCCACACAGCGCGCATGCCGCTGTTGAACATGTGAGCCAGTGCTTTTTAATCCATTACATTCACTGAGAGTTGACTCGCTGACGGAACCGTTAAAAGTTGTTACTTTCGTCATCTCCAAACCGAGAGCTTATGCGTTGCTCTTAAGGGTTGCGAAGCTATTGTATATCTTGTCGAGTTGACTGATGTATCATATAAACGTGTGGTTAAAGACTGTATGGACACATTAGGGTTTTGTTGTAATCGCTAGTAACCTATTCCATGAAATGAATGAAATATTAATTTGAAAAATGTTATAGGCTACTGAAAAACCAATCATTAGATTGCGTTTGTCACCTCTAAAACGCCTGTAAAATGAATTCATGTAAACACACCTTTTGAAAAAAAAATATATATATATATATATTTTTTTTTTTTTTTTTTTTTTTTTTCAAATGAACAAACAGTAAATGTAACCGTTAAGGACGCGGAGTGCTAAAGATGATTATGATCCAAAATCACTAAACGTCAGATTCGCATCTCTCACCACATTTCGCGAGAAACTGCAGCACCTCGGACAATTCCACACCCGCCCCGCCCTCAGGGAATGATTGACATCTGGGTATCCGATCTCTCACCGAGCGGCACCCGCTACATCCAATCAACGGAGGATCTGGGACTTGCAGTCGTTGCCCGTGGATACAACAGGGGGAGCTTCAAAGCGGTTGTTTACAGTTGAGAGCGGCAGTCTGACTGGAGGACTCTGACTGGACAGAGGCATCGGCAGATTTCCTGCAGATGGGCTAAAGACGAACCATCTGGGAAGCGCATGGACACTAGTTACCTTCAGAACAACTAAAGAAAAAAAGCCAACTCCAGGTTATGTTGTAGATGCTTACCGGCCGCTAATAGAATCACTGGGTTCCTTTCCTTGTACGACTGGTGCGCATCTTGGCTGGGTTGCTTTAGGACAACAGCAGGATCTTACATTCTCTTACAACTGACAAGCTTTTTTGTCGGACCAAACTCACTGGGCAAGATGGATAACGAAAAGTACTTGCCAGAACTGATGGCGGAGAAGGATTCCCTGGACCCGTCCTTCCAGCACTCATTGCGTCTTCTTGATCAAGGTAAGTCCCGCTGTCTCCTGTCAAACTATTCGCGTCACACCTCTGGCATTCCTTTACGCGACGTTCTGTGCGTTTTGCGCGAGCACTGCTTCAAACAGTCAGAAGATGATGATTATGATCTGTTGTCCTATTCGCTTATTGTAACATATTCTAACATACTATAAATATATGCATTTGCATTGTGGCAAGCCGTTTTAACACGAAATAATTTTAATTTACCTTTTTCTTATTAGAGTAATAGCGACTAGATTTTTCTTTTTTTCACTAGTATCAATTCCTTACACTAGTTAGTACAATAACAGGACAAATATATTGTCTATTGAATTGGTAGTTGAATTGCAACAACTTATCCATTGCATACTAGTAGCCTACTTTTTCCTTTGTTTTAGTCTCATGTGTGTGATTTTCTCCAAATATTTTCTAGTATCTGTTCCAGTTTTCTTGTACTAACTGCATTGACACTAATATGCTTAAGATACTAGTGTGTGTTCACATTGTTACTAGGAATATTTTTAATTTTTTTCCCCATTCTTACTAGCCATTACATATGACATGAAATAAAATTATATTAGAAATATTACAGTGACATTTGGTTAGGGTCTACTGTCTCATACTAGTCGCATATTCAAGTGTCATGTTACTAGTGACTAATTGAATATTTACTAGTGGGAATAGGTATTAGTATCTACTTACTAGTGAAACTAGTCACTATTGGATTACCTACCTGTCAGTAACAAGCATTAGTAATGTATAAGCGATTCATTTTAGATACTAGTTATTATAAGGATAAATGTTCAAATATTTTGTCATTTGAGTATTCTGTATAATTGGAATTAGGTGAAATGGTGACTGCCAGAAAGTGCTCAACTTCATCCTAAATTTGCTTCCTTTACAAATCATCTATTCTCCATTTGCACGTTTCATTTTAAACTTATTTGTAAGTCACTTTGGATTTGCTAATGAGTAGATGTGACTATGCAGTAACCTAAGGATTCAGCATCCGGTATTTATATTTTATAAGTGTATTTTTTCTGTTCTCAGTAAAGAATTAAGCATGTTCATTCCTCAAGAGCAGATCTCAGTCTAGAGAGAGAGAGTGCAGACACATGAATTAATCCGTTTTGAGAGTGCTGTACAGAACCAATATCATTGATAACGAATGTAGCAGGTGCAGTTATTCACGTCTCTGGATTGGATGTAAGACTTTTGGTGCTCTCAGAGAAATCAACACTGAATGGAAAACATGAACATCCACCCCGTCTACTTATCTTTATGAGCAGCTTAAAGAAAAGGTTGAAGGTTTGGTTTGAAAGTTGGTGGGAGCATTCATAATTAAAACAAAGACCGTGAAGATAAAATGCTGGTGTTTCATGGAAGCTGTTGCATGAAAGTAAGTCTGGCAATATAGGCAAAATGTAACCATTTCTATATCTTTCTCTATCCCACCAGTTAAAAAAACGAAGGCATGGAGCGCTCCCTCGCACACAGCTGTCATAGATGTGCGCTCCATCTCTTTCTCTCATCCGAATGCTGTCTGTTGCAGTGTTGCACAAGTCATTTGTCAGAGTTATTTACTCATGAAACAATTTGACGCTGTTGCTGAGAGATGTTCCTCGTCATGCGATCCACTGAAAAATTCCATGCGATTCACGGGCAGAATCGGCTGTAGGGTCTCCAACTAAAACCACAGAGCTTTAAATCTGGTGTACCAGTGCGTAAGAGAGTCCGTTTGGCGCTTTAGGCATGATGCAGACATTCTTCAATTAAAGCTGCACTTATGCAATAGAAAGTGTTCCCCGGCTGTTACTCTTGGTTTCACTTTGCCCAAGGGGGTGACTGAAGGTCTAGGAGCTCTAACACAAAGGCATATGAGGTTTGATAAGAAGCTGCAGAGTCAGCATAATGTGGAACATGTTCTTTCTGTGCAACTATTCATATATTAATGGGGTATGGGATTGAGACATAATACAGCCAAATTAAGTAATAGTACAGACAAAATTAAGTCATTATTTACACTGTTCCAAACCTATTTTTTTTAAGTTGTTTTATTTTTCGCCATAACTCATCTGCTTTGTTCCACAGAATAATAACAATAATTGGTTTTGTAACTGTGTGGTAAATTTTGTGTGAACAAAGACTGAGAATATATGTGCAGGGAATCAATGTAAAATCAAATCAGAAATGTCTTAAATTAAAGAGAGTACAAAGTTTCACGTTTTATAAATGGAGTGATGCTTTTTGATGTTTTTTCCTGTATTCACTATCTAAAAAAAAATGTCTTTTAAAGGGTCATTCCAGTCTAGCTTTGCAGCTAAAAGAGTGGGTTTGTGGCCAAATGCAGACGCCATCAGACATCAAACCTGTTTCATTTCTTAGCAAAAGCTGTGCAGTCTCTCTATCTCCATCTCAAAGCTACATCAACATGCCAGGGTGGAAGATATTCAGACGAGTTCTGTCGCCAGCAACTGAGATTTCTGCAGAGACCGCTAGGGTTTGGCGTGAGAAGGACAGCGCTTCTGTCATAGCGAAGAGCTGGGGGCATGACCAGTGTAGCGGATAACATTTTTCACACTTTCACACTCAGCACTTTTCTTCCTTATCACTCCATCTCGCTTCCTTTCTCTTTAAGAAATAGCAAGGCCTTTTAGCAGGATGATATTTTGTAGTGAGAGCAATGATGACAGAAGGACAGAGCTTAAACCTCTTTTCAGTTCCTGGACAGTTTCACTTACAAAAAATGAAAATAAGAAGAGAGCGAGAGAGAGAGAGAGAGAGAGAGAGAGAGAGAGAGAGCAAGCCAGGAAGAAAGAGACTGCTTCATAAGTGTATTTGCTCGTTTATTAAGAAAGATGCAATTTGCAAGTAATTAGCAAACATCTCTCAATGTTTTATTGGCAGAAATCAGCGTAGGCGTCCTGGGGTTTGGAGATGTTTGCGTGGCTGCCAAATCTTGAGAAAAACTTGCGCTCTTATCTCCAGTATACTACAGATGGCTCATGATGTCATGTCGAGTAGCTCTCATCTTAGAATCCTTAACTAAATTATGTAATTGGCAGGAGAAGAGGAACACAAAGAAAAGTGACTTACATATTCGCACATGCATTTACACTGTTTGCAATGCTACACAGGCCGCTAAACAATTCTTAACTGGCTGGAAACAGATGCAGTGGGAGTTTTATTAAACCAGCGCACACCGACAGTCACCAAACTCCCAAATCCCACACAATCTTTTTACCTAATTACTTTAGAAATGCCTTTCTTAAGAACATGTGAGGTGCTAATTAGGTATTTAGTGTAATTACACTCCATTAAATTGAAAACGGATCCATAATTGGGCCTCAGAAAAGTAAAATTTAATGTTCCAGTAGACTAAGACTGTGCTTACATTTAGTAGCAATGTGTATATGCATGCTAGGAAGCATATGTATTTCTGAAGATGGTTGTGCATGTACAGCATTGTAAGTCTGGGTATCACGTGATGTACATCATGGTTAAATACATAGTAATGTATGCCAAATGTATGATTGTTGAATTGTTACCAAATGTCACCAAACATCACCAAATGCATAAGAAAGATCCAGTGTTGCACATAGGGCTGGGTATCAAGTTCGATACTTTTTAGGCACCAACCGAATTGCCTCGATATCATTGAGTATCGTAAAAGGTGTTGTCGTTTGATACCAAATTTCGATACCTAAGGGGTTAATCTCGTAAATTTCAGTGAGCCAGTAAGCATGCAGCATGAATGACTGTGGCGGAAAAACACTAATTCACGCCGGTTACACCCAGAGACACGGCTCACACCTGAGGCTGTAGTGTGTAACCCCGTCTACGGCGCATTACAGCTCCGACATGGCCACTGGAGGTGATCGGAGGTGACAAGGTTTTGTTCCATCCCCAGTGGCCATGTCGGAGCCGTGATGTGCCACAGACTTGTGCAGTGTAAATAGGGGGTAAGCATCCCAACCCACATAGATGTAAAAGATGTGGAAAAGATCAAAAGTGTGGCTACATTTCACCAGGACAATTGCGCACGATGCAAGATTTATGACAAGATAATTGCTGCCAAGACCGGCAACATGACAAATCCGAAGCACTTGACAGTGCATGGAATAACTTAAATTTAAAGGGGGGGTCTAATGCTATTTCATGCAATTTGAGTTTTTTACACTGTTAAAGAGTTCCCATTCCCATGCTAAATATGGCCAAAGTTTGTATAAGTTGTATGTTTGATGGAGTATTTCTATGCCAAAAATACTCACAAGTTTCAGAAAGTTTTTTTTGCCTATGTGACGTCAACAAAGGTGGAATTTCCTTGTACGGGCACTTCTCCTGGAAGGGCGTGTGCGCACACGTCGACCAGAGCGAGAGAGCAAAAGCATGCAGATCTCGGTACAGCGTTTATCATTTTATATCTTTTATAAATATGATAAAACTAAAGACATTTCAGAGATATGAAGAATGTACTACTACTCTACAGGTACTCAAGATTGACATGAGATTGACAGAAACTGTGTGTGATATCCCCCCTTTAAGAGCAGAAAGTTGCTCAGTATTCGACTGCAAGAAGAATGGCAGCGCATCACATAAATGAACCGAAACTCAGCATATAGGCTGCTTGCCTCACAGACATGAGAAATAGGCCTATAGAAAGCTTGAAATGTCTACTTTTAAACGAACCGAAAACAAATACTTTATGTAATCCAAATGAAAGGTACATTTCCCTTCAAAAACAGTAGTGCACGTTCACTACTGCGGAGATGACAAGTCAGCATTGTCAACACAGACTCAGAAAACACTAGGTTTTTTTGAGGTAATGTGTAAGGTAATCTTGTTAAAACAGAAAAATAAAATTGGTATCGAAAAAAGTATCAGGAACCGGTATCGAACTTAAGGTATCGGTATGTAATACAGTTCGTAGATATGGGAAGAAGGAGGTGGGAACTGGCTAACGTTTAAAGACTTTAATTAATAAATAAACTTTTTTTTTTTTTTTTTTTACATTTAAAGACTTTAATAAATAAATAAACGAAATGAAAGTAACGCGGGCAGCCCCCCATGGACGACTGGGGGGCACACACATAATGAAACATAAAACACAATGTAAATTCCAGGCCTGGTCCTCTCTCGGTGTCGCTCGTCCTTATATGCCTCCGAGCTCCCTCATGAGAGGACTCGAGACCGGTGTGCCTCGCAGGTTACGCTCATTCTCAAATCACGCATGTCATGTCCTCCCATGTCTCTCGCTTGCCAACCTCGCCACACGTTATCTGTAACGTTATCGAACATTTTTGAACGATACCCAGCCCTAGTCGCATGTTTGCTTCATTTTTGTACAGTACTTGAGTGTGGCAACTTCTAGAGGCGTTCATGTTACAAAAATGTACGTTTTTAGAGCTTCCGCACTTGCTTCTACAGTAATTTAACTCAAAATATTGATACAATGATTGATGCAATTTTGTGAGGAAAAACAGTCAGCAGTAATTTTGCATGGGCAAATGTTTAGCTGTGCTTTACCCAGCAATCAATATTTAGCTGGTTAGCATAACTGTTTTTCATTATATTATAGTAGCTGTTTTATCAGTGGCAGATTATATGTGGTGCTCTCAATGCACCATCTGAAATCAAGGGCAGGAACACTTTCTCCAGGTATTATAAACCGTCTTGGTTTTACCATGTTTATATCCTATCCAAACCACCACTTACCCAGAGGAAGGAAAAGAGAGCGAGTGATGAGAAAAAGAGGAAATCATTTAGCCCATGTGTGCTGCATCCCTGGTTGAAGGATAAACAAATGCTTGTGCAAAATCCCAAAGCTCCCAAAGCACAGCATGTGCTGTATAAGATGGTCTATAAGATGCATTTAAGATTTAGGAAGAGACATTAATTCCTGATCTGTAAAAAATTATTATTTTTTTTTTTCTCTCTGCCCTCTGGTCTGTGGCTATATGCCGGCTTACAAAACCACCCACCAGCAAACAGAACCAGCGCCTGGCAGTGCATCAAATGCCTTGTGAACGGCAATAGATAGAGACAGTTGGAGAGATAAATTGCAAGGAGAATGGCACTTGATTGAGATAATCATCACTGTCTCTCAGACGCCCCCAGGCAGCGTTAATATATTATCATGTGTGTACGTGAATAGCTGTCGCTGTGAGTTTCTGATCTGTGATCAGGTCAGTTTTTGCTGATATCACACTACTGGAGAGAATAGGATTAGGAAAACTGATCTAGGGTCAGTTGAGTCTAGGGTCTATACTCATGAGTATAGATGCTCACAGGCAAGAACAGATCTTTACAAGCTGTTTTTAACAATTTAGGGTGTTGTTACATCTCTTTTCCATAATTCTATATGAACGACCTTATTATGTCATTGCATTTTCTCCATGAGTTCAATATGGAAATCCATCAAGTATCTCTATATATATTTACTGCTCTCTTTTATTGCAGTGGACAGGTGTGCTGCTATCTCGAAATGAATGTTTTTTTTTCTAAAGATTGGGAGTGATTTTTATCCTTATTTTGAAGTTAAAAAACCCCCCTAGTTTTATTTGTGAATTTATTGCATGTATCAGAGGATAAAACAATAGTGTTTGCACTACAAATGAATGCAAACTAAATGCAACAGGACAGTAGAATGCTTTAGTGTTTTCCGTGTATGACTCTGTTCCTCAGTTATTCAAATCCTTGTAACGAATTGCCAGAAGTTGGCATTAAAAAGATTTTTTTTTCTTTGTAATCTCATGCTATTCTTTTTATTTATCTGCTTTTGCTCTGTCACTACTTGATCATGCTTAGGCAGTTAATGATAAGTTCGTACTTATTGCAGGATGTCTTTTACTGAAAGGATTTTAGACATGCAGCAATGCACTTGCTTTGCCTCTGTGTGAAGTGAGAACCGTTTCCTGAGAGACTTGAATTGTTCCTCATAAAATCTAATGACTGCTCATTAACTGCAGTCAACACATATTGATTTTACCCTTAACATCTGATTAAGGTTCCTAGTTATGTCAAAGAAATGACTAGCCGGTGTAATTTACTGGTTTATGTCTCAGCATTGTTCTGGGTGATCATCTCCAAGGGAAGAATAAAATCTAAGCCCACTGCAGTGCCTTGAAACGTGTAGCATTATTCAACGTGCTGACGTAATTACCACTGAAACATGAAGACAGGGTGGGAGCAGCTCCTTCCCTTTTTAAAAACAGCCAATAACATTACGTTTATATCACAGCTCAGCCAGAGCCATTGAGTTTTAGCTTGACAAGCCAGACTCACATCACTTGAGATGTTGGGTCTGGGAACTCCCCATTGGCAGGGCTCAATCCGAGGGGCGGGATAAACGGTTGTCTTTCAAATTCCCTCTGCATGCAATAGGATAGCTCTACATACCAACCAGAGCAACAAAGGTGAAGCGGAGCTAGTTGATAGATTAAACTTTTACCGTATCCGGTCGGCAAAACACTGAACACATCTTCCTTTTTTGCCATTCTTTGATCTTTTCTCAAAGAAAAGCTTAACTCCAAGCCTTTCAGAGTCATGGCCAAAGCCGATTCGAAAGACCGCTGTTCGCCAGCTTCTTTGTTTTCAAGTAGCATGCGGAACCGTCACAACTCTGCCATCATTATGTTAAGCCCGACCGACTCTATACACGATGTGATTGGCCTGACTAGAGTTTGGTTTTTCAAGATCGTAAGCCACCGGAAAGTTGCTAGACGCCCTGGCTACAAATTATATTAGGCTAATTGAGTTTGGTAAAGCCGCAGTTTTCTCCTAATCTCTAATGGTTTCTCCTAATCTCCTCAAGATCACCGACATGCGCATATGATCTGCTCTGTGCTATCTTGTCTCTGGACCGGAAAAGTCCAGTTGACATTAACGTAAGGTGTAGTGTGTGAATTTTAGCAGCATCTAACGGTGTGATTGCACCCCCAACGCTCACCCCTCCCTTTCGGAGCACATAGAGAAGCTACGGGGGCCGACACAGGACAAAAATGTCATCGTCTGAGAGAGCAGAGAGTGACTAGTGCTCTGTAGAGCAGTTTGTCCATTTAGGGCTACTGTAGAAACATGACGGGGCAAAATGGCGATTTCACTGTAAGAGGATCCACGATTTATGGAGATAGAAATGGCTCATTCTAAGGTAATCAAATCATAACAGTACATTACGTAACGTCTTTATACGCCACTGAAAACATAGTTATGTATATTATGTTACATTTATGTTAATAGATCCTCATAAATACTACACACTGAACCTTTAACTACTATGTACTTTCATCAAAAATAAGTACAATGTACTTATTGTGTTCATATTGAATTGCAAAACACTTTTGCTGATATTGAGGTGGGATATGGTATCCATAAAGTGGTATGGATAAGTTTAAGGGTTGGGTTAGGTGTAAGGGAAGTGTCAACAGTGTAAAGTCATTGTTTTGGAGCACACTAGCTTATAGATAACAGGCTAACATATTCATACTAAAAGCCAGAAACTTAATTTTGATTTCATGGAGACTTTAAAGGTGATGTAATTTCTTGCACCATTAGCAGCACCAAGCAGGTTTACACAAATAAAGCTTCTTTTCCTTTACTTAGTCCCACTCCAAACTCACGGCATTGGTTGAGCCGATGTTACTATCTCCTCAAACAAACAGATTGCAGGTGCTGCTAGTCGCGCAGAAATGGCGCACTTCACCTAACGGTCAAATAAATCAATTCAAGTATCATGAATCAGGTTTACAGGACTTTTATGAGAGGGAGTAGTCCGTGTGTGTCAGGTGTGACATTGTTTTCAGAATAAATTTTTACGTCCGTATTTACTAAAATGCAATAAATGTTTGTGTGTCACCTCGGATTACTCCTTCCCGATCTCAAGCCACAGTCGTTTCGCGGCTCGTCTACGAATATAATCATCTCCAGTGGCCCTTGCGTGATGGGATGGGTGATTTTAAAGCATTCTCATCCCCCATAAAATGCAGCAATGTGGAAAACATGCCACGCTTCTCATTTTCTGTTTGACGGTATAGGAAAAAGCGGCGGTTTTGTGTCTGGGTTTGTCAGTCTCAGCAGTTTCTGTGTGGGGGGCTTTCTCAGGTCAGCTCGAAAAACAAATGAGCCTGGATTTTCAGACGCCGAGCTCTGATTCGACACAACAGGTCAGGGATAATGAGCCGGAGCGTGTAGCTGTGAAATACTGTCTCTGTGAGTTTGAGCAAAAGAGGCACTCCGTTCCCCCTCCCTTCCTCTCCTCCTTGCCCTTGAGAACTGAAAATCTGTAACGTGATATGTAGCGGTCTTACTGAACAACCTGTGGTGACCAATAATCCCCCTCCACTGCAGTATTTCCATAGGCTGCTGAGAGAGAAATTGTCTTCATTTACAAACTCTTATGCAGTTTGATAAATGCATTTTGAAGATTCGTCAAAGTTGTTTTTCAGGCCAACACTTATTGTGGCTATACATCACTGTTCAAAAGGGGGTCAGTAAGAATTTTTTTTTTTTTTTTTTTTTCAGCAATTCAGCAATATTTGCTTGAAATTGATCAAAAAAGGGCAGCAAGGACAACTATACGTTACAAAATGTTTCTATTTCAAATAAATTCTGTTATTTTAAACTTTCTATTAATCAAATAATCCTGAAAAAAATATCAGTTTCCACAAAAACAGCAAAACTGTTTTTAAAATGGATTATATTAGAATCATATTATGATTTCTGAAGGATCATGTGACCGAAGACTGGAGTAATGATGCTGAAAATTCAGCTTTGCCATCACAGAATAAATTATATTACATTTATAGTTACTTTAAATTGTAATAATATTTCACAACGTTACATTTTTACTGTATTTTTGATTAAATAAATGCAGCCATGGTGAGCAAAAGAGGCTTATTTCAAAATCATAAAATCAATTTGTTGTTGTAGAGATATAGCAGCATAATCAGTTTTTATTATGTGTTGTGCCATCAATCGATTAAAAAAATAACAAATTTATCGCACATTTTTTCCTGTGAATTAATGTTTTTAATATTTTTGTATTGTATTAATTTCACAGATGCTCGCTAAATTAATGTAGAAACAACTTAAAGACAGTATATTTTAAATATTTGTTGTAATGGCATCTTTTTGAATGAAGGCCAGTATCACTGATACTATGATACTGATGTCTCTATGAATTATTTTTTTCAAACATTAATGATAGACATTCAACATTACAGTATAATTGAAAGCTATCAATTTCAACATTTCAAATAACTTTTAATAAGTAAACTTAAAACAATCCTCACATAAACTAATTATAATAATGTCATATGTGTATATATATATATATATATATATATATATATATATATATATATATATATATATATATATATATATATATATATATATATATTAGTATTATTTATTTCTTGGAACGTATGACTTTAACCTCACTACATTTGTATCATACTTTTTACTCCACTACATTTCTATCAAGGTCCTCGAAGTCGGAAGTTGTTTCTGTAGCAGCTTTGAAAGTCAGTGGATGCATTTTTTCTTATTTAAAAATAGTTTTTTTTTTTTTTTGGTTCCTCGGCACAGTGTGTGCACCCATGGAAGTATGTTTCAGTTTTCTGAAAAGATTAAAGATTAGTTTAGTTGGAATACACTTGATGCATATCTCATAAAATATTCAAAAATGTAAACGTCTGGGAGAAAGAGAAGAGCAGACATGTGGGTGAATCTGAAAAAGCATGACGAAGTGAAAGAGAGCTCAGTTCAGTCCAGTTTTCTGTGCACACACAGAATGCCGCCTCTCAGACAGCACAAGTACCGAATTGAGCTCTCGTTTGTGTCTTTTCGCAATTGAACTGACAAGTACACACAAAATGATGTCAAAAAGGTCAATTTTGGCGAGTATTCACGTAAACAAAGTTGATTATGTCATACACAGTTGGGAGAATATCGGATGTGTATAAGTGTATTGGATCCGTGCATTCAGCCTTAAAGTGACTTCAAGTATTGAAATGAGTTTAAGGTAGTCGAATGCTAGCATGTCGGATGGAGTGTCACTGACTGGCTAAAAATTATGACAGTGAACAACAATAAAATAATGCATTAACATAAAAAAAAAATTACTTTTGATACTTAAGTAATTTTAAAAACAAGTACTTCTGTACTTTTACTCAAGTAAAAATCAGTTTTACAACTTTCACTTGTAACGGAGTAATATTTGACCAGTGGTACTTTTACTTTTACTCAAGTAATGGAGTTGTGTACTTTGTCCTGAATAAAGTTATCAAACAGTCTGCACTCCATAAATAATAACTTAAATATAGATTCATTAATCTTATTAAATCTACAATTTTCTCTTTATACATTTGTTCTTTGATTAACAATAATGACAGACATCACAGCAACTGGTTTATTAGGCTGCTGTCACTTTAAGATCTGCCGCTGCCGAACATGACACGGATCTGATTTTCTCACAACTCTTTAACTTAATTTAAGACGTTATTTAACTCATGTAAGACTGCTCTTCATTCTGTGTTATTGTTTGTTCAAGCGTGAAAGAGAACTTGATTCTGGAGTGTCTTTCTGTGTGTATCGTGTGTGTCAGGACATTCACAGCATTTGCATAAATAAAAGCGTGATCTTATAATGTAATGCTAGCCAAAGGATGACAGGAAAAAAACAGATGTTGTGTTAATTGCCTTAAGAATTTTTAACGTGTTAAACAGATTTTTTTAAAATTTATTTTAAATTTAAGTCAACTCAAAATTCATTAAAACACTTTATCTCTCAAATTTCATATGCACAGGATAGGAATTTGACATGTCAGTTTCAATTCTGAGGCATGAAAAACAATGACATTTGGTGATTTTATACTTTCAACCGTTTAAACCCATTCTGCAAATTTACCCCCAAAATCCAGTCTGTATATTCTGTCTGGACCGGCTCACGACAGAAGTCTTCATTCTTTTAAGTGATGATACAATAAAAACATTTTGGTGAACTGTTCCTTTAAATAATTTATGCCTGCTTTGTTTTAGGATGAACATGACATGGGTCCGACACAGCTAAACGATTCCAATCTCTACTCAGGAGTGTACGGTACTTACATTAGGGAGCTCACGGTGAGGCTGTCTGGCAAACCTTCACTGCACTGTAATGTTAATCTAGGCCACCAATCCACCCCTGTGGTGCTCCCCTCCTCATTTATACAGTATTAATCTTTTACTGCTGCAGGATGTTAATGCATTGCTCAGAAGAGCAAGGGACAGTACAACAGCAGCCCTGGATAACAGAGGATTAGAGAGACACTGAGTGAGAGAGAGACTCTGTTAATCAGTATGTCTTTGTGCTCCGGGCTACAGTTTGAATAAGGCCGCACTCCTCCGTAGGGAGGAAGTTATTTATGAAGGACTGCCACCAAATTAAATTTCAAAAGGCAGGGAGAAAGCAATAGGAGAACGGAATACAGGATGAAATTGGAACTGTAATGGGTGAAAAAATTGGAGGAGGGAAAACAAGCAGGACAGATAGGAAACAAATAAAGCTAGAATGAAAGAGAGATGAGGAATAGAATATGATAGTATGTAAATAAGAAGGCTCTTCCTGGTACTTGTGATTGCTGTGTGACTGAAGATGGCTCTCGGATACAGACAGTGTGGCAGACTCTTCAGAGGGAGGATAGCTGGCAATGGGTCCGGATTCGTCGGACTCACTGGGTATCACTGGAAGGCGGGACACGCACAAGTGTGATTTCAGCGTGATCTTCACACATCAAAAGGTGTTTTTGTCTCTTGTCACAACGCAGGGTGTTTCTCAAATCCAGATGCTTTCACTAGGAAGCTCAAATCTCCTACAGTACTCACAGTATGAGTGTGATTGTAAGTGTATTTGTGTGTTGACATAAATAGTATGTGTATTACATGGACACTGCGGCTGACGTTGATTCCTGTTTAGAAGATTTTTTTGTGCAGAAGCAGAACAACAGAGGGAAGATTTCAGACCACGTCTGAAAGTTTGAGTTCTGTGATCAAAGTACATTGGAAGTCTACTCAATGTGACAGGAATAGTTCACCTTTAAAATATTTGTAGTTGATTTTGAATTTGGATCATAACAATTGACATTTGTCATTTCCTTTCTCTAGTTCCCTGTTATTTCCTGTCTTCCCTCCACTAGCTATTACTAAAAGCAAAGAGGCTCAAATAGGAGTGTAACGGTACACAAAACTGATGGTTCGGGACTTTTACGGTTCGGCACTGGGACTTTTACTGTTTATCAATCCACTTGTCAGTCGCTGTGTTTTCTATCACCCTGTTTTTATGCGCATTTTGAAGTATCACATCAGAAAAGAGTGATGGAAACGGCACAATATGTCATTTTTCGGCACTAGGGGTAACGCAGTGCTGTTTTATCAAATTAGATACATTATTTGAGTGTGTTGAAAGTTATGTTAGAATTTACTCTGTGCGTTTGCTCCACGGTTACTACGAGACTTGTTGCACACTGCAGTAAGCTAGATTGATATTAGGCATGGTAAATCATGTAAAACCAAACCTGTCTAATAAAACACATCATATATCAAAGCGTCTTTGGTGTTTCCATGGTTTCTACAAAATAAAACAATTGAGGGTAACGTGGCTAAAATTGCTTATTTCTCTGGATTTAAACATTCTTGAAACATTTGGGATAATGTAAGTACACAAGTCAAGAAAATATATAACACTGTTCTAGTGGTTTTTGGATATTTTAATAGAAAATTTGTGCCTTTAATTCACAAAACATTACACTCAGTGGTGTGTGCAGGGTTCTTGGTTAAATGGCCTCCGGTAGAAATTAGAAACGTTTGGGGGGTTGGGGGTACAATTGAAAAGGGCACAAGTTTAAAAAATGTTCTCTGTTTTTTGTTTAAAAAATATTTTTACTGCAAAAAAAGACAAATACTGATAACCATTTATTTTTATTTTTCAGTGAAAGTGCAATATGATGTTCTGTTTTTTTAAACTTGCCTAATCAGATGAGGAAAGAGCATGTGAGGATGAGATAACACTTGTAGTGGTCAAGAAAGGGCCTTGAAAAGTCAAGCCTCTCTGTCTGTCTGTTTCATACGCTACTCTCAGCACATTACCGAATAACTTCTCTTTCTACAAAAGCCTGAAAATCCACTTAAGTTTCATTTACTGATATCCTGTTTCTTCGCCTCTGTGCTATTAAAGATTTATGCCCCTCCATAACCCGGCTAGATCCTCACTTTTCCCCATTATACCCTATAACGGTGTGTGTGTGTGTCTGTGTGTGATGTCGTTCCTCTTGTGGATGAGGGTCTAAAAGCTCTGCGAGAGAAGCTTTATGCTGTTATTTATTTATTTACTTTTTATACAGGCATGCAAAGAGAAGAGGAGCTTCCTCTGTCCATTTCAAATGGCTCCTGGGGGTCTGGTTTTCTCTGCCGTAAAAACATGATTACAGGGCATTTTTCCTCTTTAAAACATGGTCAATAAAATCCAAAATAATTATTGCAACAATTATACACTTGAATTGTTGGGCTTGGTGCTGATGCAACACTTTTGAATGCTAATGAATCATGGGTAATCCGGATACAGGCCATCTTGGGTGTATGCATTTTCTTAGTCTTTAAAGGGGCTCTTTCTGCTCTTCTATTTTACCCAGAAGTCCACATATAATGCTTTTTTTGCACCAAAATTTCTCATTTAATTTTTTTTGTGACCATTTTATACCAGCCCTCTGACCCTGTATATTAAACAAGCTATTTTTGGTACTGTGCCTTTAAGAGTTTTGTTTTTATGGATAACAGCTGTTCTATCTGGGCAGGTCAAATAGGTATACCGCACCTCATTGAACCTCATTGGTTCTTTCTGAAGCTCAAACGTGCTGCGTAACACGAGAATGAACCTCATTGGTTCTTACAGAAGCTCAAACGTGCTGCGTAACACGAGAATGAACCTCATTGGTTGTTGCGGAAGCTCAAACGTGCTGCGTAACATGAGAATGAACCTCATTGGTTGTTGCGGAAGCTCAAACGTGCTGCATAACACGAGAATGAACCTCATTGGTTCGTTCTGAAGCTCAAATGTGCTGCGTAACATGAGAGAATGAACCTCATTGGTTCTTGCTGAAGCTCAAACGTGCTGCGTAACACTAGAATGAACCTCATTGGTTCTTGAGGAAGCTCAAACATGCTGCGTAACACGAGAATGAACCTCATTGGTTCTTGAGGAAGATCAAACGTGCTGCGTAACACGAGAATGAACCTCATTGGTTCTTGCTGAAGCTCAAACGTGCTGCGTAACATGAGAATGAACCTCATTGGTTCTTGCTGAAGCTCAAACGTGCTGCGTAACACGAGGATGAACCTCATTGGTTCTTGCTGAAGCTCAAACGTGCTGCGTAACACGAGAATTAACCTCATTGGTTCTTTCTGAAGCTCAAACGTGCTGCGTAACACAGGAATGAACCTCATTGGTTCTTGCTGAAGCTCAAACGCGCTGCGTAACACGAGAATGAACCTCAGTTCATGTGGATTCGTTTTACGATTTTTAAAACTAATTATTGATTGTAGGTTTGTTCCAAACAGAAGTGAATGACTGAATCCCTTCATGAAGGAACCTTCCACAAGTCCATTAGCAAAGGGTATTTTCGATGGTCACTTTAAGGATGTAAGTTTATTGTTTATGGTCATGTGACCCAGGGTGGTAAATCCTCACAATTCATTTTTAAGGTGGCAGGAATGTTCATTTACATATAAACAGATAATTAAAGTTATTTTGTTTGTTTATGATACATTACACACATATATTTTTCAGAACTGAGGGAATACATTCACACACACACACACACACACAGTAATAAAAAGTAATAATATATATAATAAAATTCCTGTTGTAAGAACTGCTAATGAGGTGATGGACGCAGCGCTTTTGCCATGATAACAGTACAGGTAAAGATAATGAGGAAATTACATTCGCTGTGTCCGAAATCGAGTACTACCCTACTATATATAGTATGCAAAAAACAGTACACCAAAATAGTATGTGAAAACAGTAGGTGAAAACTCCCCGGATGGATGACCTGTTCCTTCCACCAAGATTCTTAAGTGCATTTACGATGGACACTTTACTATCCCATTTATGAATGGAAGTGAAACAACGCAACTGACGCTGGTAGGTCATGTGGCAGTAGCAACATGGCAAATGTAGTAGGCTACGTCCAAATGTCATTCATTCTACCAATATGTAACCTATATAGAGCATACTTTTTAACGGTTGCAAAGTAAATTCAAATGTAGTACTTACTCAGATGCGATTTTGGATGCAGCAGTTGTCTTTAATTGCTCCCTTTGCCAAGTGCGTTCCAATCAGCTACATTATGACACACAAGTGCCCTGCTCCCTCCAAAGTCCCCACTTCAAGGGCTCTGCCCTTCAGAGTAAGTAGGGCATTAGGATGCTCACTTCTGATTGAAATTCAACCTATTTCTACATAGTACATCAGACTCTTATTTTAAAAGAGTAAGAGAAATCCTGTTTTACATGATACTGTCCTTTTAATGCTAATGCTTAATTCTTTTTATTAAATTAATACTGCATATTTTTACCCACCCATTATTAGATGAATGTTAGAAGTATAAGCCTGCAAAGAAACCTTTTCGGTTCAATCCAGATTTCCACCATAAATATTGTTTTAAAGCAGCCTTACAGTGGATTGTGCCTCACAACCCCCCAGAGCGAGCTAAAGGCGACAGTGGTGAGTAGAAAGATCACAAATAAAGGTATGTAAGGACTTGAAAGTAAGACACTTAGACATAAATAGTTTTCCCCCACAATACTATGCACATTTGTTTCTGTTTCTAGCTATCATAAACTATGGCTGTCAATAGAATAAAATAATCATGTTTGATCTTATGCTTTCCAATTATTTTGGAAGCCATTGGACTAAGGTGTACATTTAGTGTCAATACCGAAGTATATCATACAGAATTTTTGGTACTGATCCAATCCTACTACTGTATTCTCCTGTACACTTTGTCTGTAATACCATGTACAACTTGGCAGTGAGAGCTCAGCAGTCTTTTTCGCTGTGGGAGATACAGAGAGAAAGGTCTCTTATATCAGTTGACATAACCAGCAGACAGATGATCATTTTGTCTTAAAGGTCACAGAACATACTAAACAGCAGCTCCGGTATTATTGGAGCAGCCGATTGTGTTTTATTCGTATTCGCCCACTGGGTCTTCAGCAGTATTTTATGGCGTGTATAGCTGTCTTCCATTTAGCGAGACTGTTTCTATCTTTACCGCCCTGCCTGGCTCTGCAGGTTCATTTTCTCTTCCTTTCTCTCTCCCTCTCCTTCTCTCTTTTTAATGAAACTCTTTTTGTTCCTCATGCTGTTTACTATTGTTCTCCATTCAAGCCATTTGAGTCCTGACCTGCTGGTGCTCGTTAAGGTTGACACAAGCATCGGGTCTTTTGGCTTGTTACATCTCTGACCCATGAGCAGGTTTGAGCGGTGTAGCTCATTAAAGACAGCGGTACACGCTCACGCACCCCCCTCCTCTCCTCGTCGGTTTGCTTTCCTCGTCTGGAAACTTTTCACTGCATGCAGTCTGTTCTTTGCTCGATCTTTCTCCCCTGCTTTTGTCTGAAAGCCCATTAGCTAAGATGTCTTGGTGGTGCTGAAGCCAGCGAGGGTTTTTAGATGGGTTGCTGAGTTAAGGTGAATTAGAACTACCTGAAAAGAAGCAGACCTGCAATTATACTCGGTGTGAAAAAAAAAAAAAAAATCTAAATATGCCAGTTAATCACCATTTTGGGTTTTTCAGCAGGCAATACCAGATATAATGCAGGCTATAGGTGTGTATATATATATATATATATATATATATATATATATATATATATATATATATATATATATATATATATGTATGTATGTATGTATGTATGTGTGTGTGTGTGTGTGTGTGTGTGTGTGTGTGTGTGTGTGTGTGTGTGTGTGTGTGTGTGTGTGTGTAAATATACAGGTGCAAGAAAAAGTATGTGAACCGCTTGCAGAATCTGAATGTGAATAATTTTAAATAAGAGAGAGCATACAAAATGTTATTTTTTATTTAGTACTGTCCTGAATAAGTTATTTTACATACTTTTTTTTTTTTTTTTTTTTTTTTTTTTTTTTTACATATAGTCCACAAGACAAAAAATAAAAAGGTGAATTTATTAAAATGACCCGTTCAAAAGTTTATGAACCATTGACTGTGTGTCGTTCCCTGGATGATCCACAGCTGTTTTTTTGTTTTGTGATGGTTGTTCACGAGTCTCTTGTTTGTCCTGAGCAGTTAAACTGCCCAACGTTCTTCAGAAAAATCCTCTAGGTCCTGCACATTCTTCAGTTTTCCAGCATCTTTTGCATTTGAACCCTCTCCAGCAGTGACTGTATGATTTTGAGATCCATCTTTTCATACTGAGGACATACTGTCATACTGGGGGGGAACTTTCCAGCAGAACATTGCCCAGAGCATCACACTCCCTCCATCAGCTTGTCTTCATCCCACAGTGCATCCTGGTTCCATCACTTCCCCAGGTAAATGCCGCACATGAACGCGGCTGTCCACGTGATATAAAAGAAAACGGGACTCATCAGGCCAGATGACCTTCTTTCACTCCTCCAAGGTCCAGTTCTGACGATAACATGCCCATTGTAGGTGCTTTTGATGGTGGACAGGGTTCATCATAGGCACTCTGATTGGTCTGTGTCTACGCAGCCCCATACGCAGCAGAGTGCAGTGCACTCTGTGTTGTGACACATTCCTCCCATAACCATCATTACATTGTGTGTGACTTGTGCCACAGTAGACCTTCTGTTGGTTTGGACCAGACGGGATAGCCTTCGTTGCCCTTGTCCATCAATGAGCCTTGGGTGCCCAACACCCTGTCGCTGGTTTGTGTTTTGTCCCTCCTCGGACACTGTTGGTATATTCTCACCACTGCCGAACGGGAGCAACCCACAAGCCTTGCCATTTCAGAGATCCTCTGAACCTGTCAACCTTGCCATGACAATTTGTCCCTTGTCAAAGTCTCTCAGATCGTTATTCCTGCCCATTTGTCTCGTATCCAACATGTTTATTATGAGAACTGATTGGCTACATCTGAAAACGTAGGCAGCTGACTTGTTGCCTTGCTGCCTTATCAGGCAATGACTCTGCAGGCAGTGTTTGCACACAAAGGCACCTCACTAAACAGATTTCGGACAGACTTCTGAGGCAGTGTAACAGTTTAATGATCTACAGAAAAATAAAGCGAGTTTTGGTGAGAGCTAAACAAATATTTATTATTACAATAGTAATTTCTCACTAGAAATTACATCAGAAGTGGTCAAACGTTGGTCAAAAACGTATGTTTACACACAAACCAGCAACCACAATGCCATCTTTTTTTTTTCTAGCTCAACTGTCACCGAATGGAACGCATGGGATTGTGGGATATCAAAGGCAGCGAAGGATACATCTATGCTGCCTTCAAAAATCCATCAGATGAAGGTATCTCAGGAGACAGGAAGTGAAGCTATTCGGACGTACTTCCTACCTTGAAATGTGTCCTCCTAAGGCAGCATTTTCCAGTTTTCGGACACAGCCATTGTCTGCTTATCATCTAATCTACCCAGAGCTTAAGGGTCATTTCTCAATATGCTTTCTGTTCTTGTGGACTTGAGAAACATCATCAGTCGCTGCCGAAGTACTTTTCCAATTCAAAGTTAACATCTAGCCAAGTACAGTTCAAATCCCCGGATGTGTTCTTGATCCGCCCCTTTTATCGAGGATGCATCGAGAGGTGACTTGAGCGGACTTCAGACAGACAGGTATCCCAGAATGCATCTCGCACCAACCAGCAACCGTCAATAGCGAATGAGAAATCCAGCGTAATTTAAAAATACTACTGTTAATGTGTCACCAAATGTATTTTTAAGACTTTTTCAGGCGAGAATGTAGTTGTTTAAAGCTCAAATCTGTGGTTTATTTGTAAAGAGAGTGCCTATTTATAAAAAAAATTTTATTAATTTGTTACATTTATATAGCGCTTTTCTAGGCACTCAAAGCACTTTATATATAGAAGGGGGGAATCTCCTCAACCACCACCAATGTCCAGCATCCACCTGGATGATGCGACGGCAGCCATATTGCGCCAGAACGCCCACCACACACCAGCTGATTGGTGGAGAGGAGACAGCAAGATGAAGGCAATCAGGATAGGGGGATTATTAGGAGGCCATAATGGACAGAGGCCAATGGGCAAATTGGGCCAGGATGCCAGGGTTACACCCCTACTCTTTATCGAAGGACATCCTGGGATTTTTAATGACCACAGAGAGTCAGGACCTCGGTTTAACGTCTCATTTGAAGGATGGTGCTTGTTACAGTATAGTACCCCCATCACTATACTGGGGTGTTAGGACCCACACAGACCACAGGGTGAGCGCCCCCTGCTGGCCTCACTAACACCTCTTCCAGCAGCTACCTAGTTTTCCTAGTTGGTCTCCCATCCAGGTACTGACCAGGCTCAGCCCTGCTTAGCTTCAGTGGGAAACCAGTCTTGGGTTACAGGGTGATATAGCTGCTGGTATTTGAAAGTTTTATCTTGTGAGATCCATTCGATCACTGAGCAGCCTTTCCTCGGCTAGTCCTACTGACGTTTGCCGCTGGCTCTGATGTCTCTGTAGTGGTTAAAAATTAGATATAATTTGTCTTGTGTAGATCTAACAGGTGATCTTTGGTCTCATGAATCTATAATTTGTTCCCTGGCAAAGCGTTTTGGCTAAGGGCAAAGTGAAGTTTCATAACTTAATTTTTTTAGGCTATTTAACTTTATTGTTGTAGCCTACTAGCGCTGACTTTGTTTGACTGAATTGTTTGCTTTATTTCTTGTATAGCTTCTTATACCTTTTACTTATACTTTAATAATGGCTATTATTGATCACACATAAACTGACATTTAACACATTTGTGTTTTATGTAATAAAATTTTTTATTACAGTATATAATATATATATATATATATATATATATATATATATATATATATATATATATATATATATACACACTTATTTTCTGAACCACATATTAATGTGTTTAATATTTTTAAATGTAAATGAAAAGAGTCAGGGTTGTGTTTTATATTTCATTTTGTTATAAATATACATGTAGTGAAGATAATCAAAGTATGCGTTGCCTGAACCACATTTATGTGGCTATTAATATAAGATTTTTTTTTCCATAAAAAAAAAATGAGGTGTTTTATGATATATTTCGTTTTATTGTAGCCTAAAATATACATACAGAGACAACCGGAGTGAGCGAGCTGAGTGACGCTATCAAGAACGCTGCTGTCCTCGGGAGTTCATTCTCCTGAGTCGATCTTGGCGAGTCTGAACTTAATTTGCTTTTATTTCTTTTTTTATATTTTCAGTTTTAATTAATAAACCCTGATTTCTAATAGTTTTAGTTAACAAAACCATCTCAAACTGTTATTTATTCTAATAAATGAAGACATAATAGCTGAAATTATCATATCATTATTGATAAGTTGTGTCCGCTCCAAGCTTTTCAAGCTGTGATTAGAAAAGAACTGACAATTTCCATTGATTTAGGCTTGAAGTGTCGCATCTCTCTCTCTCTCTGGAGACATGATTATGATTATCCTGCAGACACTGCAGTACATACACGCAGACCAAAGCTCCTGTGAGAGCGATGTAAGTGAGAGGTTGCTGAGATAGGGGAGATAGATGCCGTCCTGGTTATAGATCTGCGGTTTAGAGGTGTTGAGACACTGGTTCTAATTGCAGCGGAGGTATGATTTTACTTTGCTGAGGTAGAGGAGAGAAGAGGAAGTTTTTGGGCAGTAGAAAAAAGATAAACACATAAAAATGCAGGAAAAGTTGGTACTCATCCTCCCACCCATAGTGAGGGCTATAAATAAAATTAAGCATGCACATTGATGATTTTAATGTGCTTTATTCATTTCCTTAGGAACATTTCATTTGACTAATTTCATGGTCCTTCCTCTCACAACTTGCAAATATGAGAATATTTAGACAGATGTTTAAAAAAGCATCTTGATGGAATTAAGCTTAAGTAGCACTGATTCAACAATTAATTTGCTTCATTACTCAGAAAAGTTTAAAAACTCTCTGTGTAGTGCTTTTCAGTTCAAATTGATTAAACTGCTGTTTATTTCCTTTTATTGTTATATTTAATTAATATCATAGGAGCAAAGTGTGGAAAATGTTCCTTATTTTTAAGTAGATTTTTTGTGAATCTGTCTGATTCTAATCGGCAACAGAGGTTGAAATCATGGACAAACTTTCTGAATTGAGTAAATGCATAAATATTGAGGGTATATATGGCCAGAAAACGTATAAATAATTTACATTTAACGCCAAGCGCAGTACACCGACCCTTCTGCGGTTGGCAACATATTGAGTGTTGGGTGTGTGTATAGTTACTTGTTTAGTTTGCAAGATGGTAGTTATATCAAATGTTCTCTGTGTTAGATGCTGATGGAAACAGGAGATGGCTGCGATAGGAAACGGAGAAAGTGTGTGTGTGTGTGTGTGTGTGTGTGTGTTGTCTTTGTTCTCCCTTCAGTAGAATCAGATAAGGGTTTCAGAGAGGAGATACAAAAGCCATTCGAGCTCATTTTACACATCCAGACACATGAGCCCAATCCGCAGCGAGACACAAACACTCAGGAAGATTGAGTGTCCGGCCTCAGCCGAAGAACGGATCAAAGAATCAGTCCCGCATCTTAGACAGGGAGAAAGAAACGAGGGCCAGACGGATGAGCGTGAACGTTGTCTTGTAGCTGTGAGAGATTGAAGGAAAAAGAAAGACGAAAAGGGGGGAAAAAATGACATGACGCTCCACGGGTGAACTCATTATGAGAAATCAACGAGGCACAGAAATGCTCTTTTATCAAACTCTGACGCATATAAACAGGACAACAACCCACTGGGATAATGCTGTAATGAGAGGTGTGTGCGAGTGAGAGAGTGTTTATGTTCCGCCCTAATAGTCTGTTCTTTGCAAAATAACACTTAGAGTCCACCGACGGGGTGCCACAGCCCCTTTAAAGCACAATGTAGGCTAATGCTATAAAGAATGAATGTTCAGCTGTATGGATTATTAGTCATTGTTTTCAATGCACAGTGTAGATGAAAAGCTCTTTTGAGACGGGGTCAGTCACTGATTCACTGCGGTGGTAAAGGCAGGGCAGAGCAGTTGCCATACCCTGGCATTCAGACAAGCAGGGGAAATAAACAGCTCGTGATGCTGCTCGTTAGTTTAAAAAAACAAAGCACATTTAAACAGCCTAAGCCTAATGCTGTGTCCTAACCAGGCGTGATGTGACGAGGTTTTTTAGCGGCAAACCAGACTCGACCCGATATCAATCAATCAAAAGTCACAGCCAATCAGAAGAGCGTGTGGGTGGGCTCTCTCTACAAGCGCACTGACTGCATTCGCAATGAAATGGATAAGTACAATATCAAATTCCTAAATCTTACACCATTTTTAGCATAATTAAAAATACATACTGCGTTACTGAAAGAATATTTTACTCTATGAGGTTTGCTCACCTTGAGTTGACGGTTTGAACATAGTTGTTTCGTTTAATTTATTTTCAAGATCTGAGGTGAATTATCTATTGTTGCTTTCAGTAAGGCTATGTCTTACTGAACAATTATTTTTACATTAAATAAAGCACATAATCTGCACTTATACTTTGTATGTTGTTCCAGTCACAACGGCGCCAAAATAAAAAGTGTTTATAAAATAGAATCGTTGTGAATCGCCATTGTGAAAAAACAAAACTGATTAACATGGAAAAGATAATTTCTCTCACATGGTTAGGACACAGTGAATTATAGGGCTGTTTCAGTATTTGCATTGATCTTGTATTGTTGTTAAGTCTGTTGTAAAGTTCTTTTAGTAGATTTTTGTCCACATTTTGTTTAGATATTATATGATCATTTGGGAATGTCGTTGTATGGCCAAAAGGATTCATGCCATACCCTAGGTTTTTGTGAAACGCCGCTACTGGGCACTTCTGAGCAAATGAAATCTGTCTAATTGATTTAGCTAATTTATTCAGACATGTATCCAAGCATATTGCATAAGATTTATTCTTGTAAAATTAGATGGCTTGCGCTCTTGGTGCTCTTAAAAGTAAAAGTAACCACTGATCTTGCACTGAATGTTTTAGGGAGTTTAAACAATGGAACATTTGGTGAATTTGGTTTATTGAAAGCTGATTTAAGAACTTGTATGGGCACCAAAGAAACATGCTTGACAATGCTGGAAAACAAGGGTCTTTTGTAAGTTTTTTTTAATGTACTATATGATTTTCCTTATGTTGTTTTGATATACACTACCATTAAAAATGATGGGGTCAGTAAGATTATTATTTTTAGAGAGATTAATACTGAAATTCAACAAGGATGGATTAAATTGTTCAAAAGGGATAAAGACGTATAATGTTACAAAAGAATCAAATAATCCTGGACAAACTGTATCATGGTTTCTATAAAAGTGAAAGCATATTAGAATGATTTCTGAAGAGTCATGTGGTGTTCTTGATCCACAGTTTCCACTAGTTGTACTTATATTGGTGGTGCAAAAGTACTGCTTTTTGAAGCACAATTTTATGACAAGAAAAAGAATCTGGTTTGGATCATGCAATCAAACTCAGTGTGACATGCTTGTGTAACCGGTCCTACTCGACCCGCTCCGAGCAGGATTTGTCGCTAAAAGAAGAAGGACGCTAAAGACTGAAACCTCTAGCGTCGGTCGCTAGCACGCCTCTTGATGCCAGGGGAGGGAGGTTTACACGCACAGCTCTTACTGTCCTATGTCCGTTACACTAACCCCTCTAAACCTCACTCCCATCTGGGTCACGGCACCAAACTTGACCCTCTCTGAGCGTAATTCGTCTCCGGTGTGGGAGGAGTACGCTTTAACAAGGACGCTAAAGACTGAAGCCTGTAGCGTCGGTCGCTAGCATGCCTCTTGAGGCCAGGGGAGGGAGGTTTACATGCACAGCTCTTACTGGCCTATGTCCGTTACACTAAGCCCCCTAAATCTCACTCCCATCCGGGTCACGGCACAAAATGTAACCAGTCCTACTTGACCCGCTCGGATCAGGATTCAAACCGGCATCTCTGGTGCTGGAGGCTGGTGCACTAACAGGGACGCTAAAGACCACAGCCTCTAGCACGCCTCTTGAGGCCAGAGGAGTGAGGTTTACACGCATAGCTCTTACTGGCCTATGTCCATTACACTCGCCCCCCTAAACCTCACTCCCATCTGGGTCAAGGCACCAAAATCGACCCTCTCCTAGCGAAATTCGTCTCTGCCGTGGGAGGAGGGGTCTCTAACAAGGACTCTAAAGACTGAAGCCTCTAGCATTGTTTGCTAGCGTGCCAGAGGAGTGAGGTTTACACGCACAGCTCTGACTGGCCTACGTCCCGCATCCCAAGTTCTAGATACTCCACCCAACTCCCAACATCATCCGGAAAGCATTTTCAGGCTGTTGACTTTCTTAAGATTCCCCAAATTCACTTGTGCTGTATTTGTGCATTCGCAGCAGGGGAGTGCAGGCACCTCCAGAATGCACACAGCTGCAGCTCTAGCAGGACTACTATTTCCTCATGTGTAGCAAGAAGACGTTCAACCGGAATCCCAGCGGCGTCCATCAAACAAACCTTGCTGTCGTTCGGCAAATATTACCCAAGCTGTTTATCCAGGCTTTCCCCGCCTAAAATAAACAAGCACTGATTAATTAATGACAAACACACACAGAGATGAGATGCAAACAAACACGCATGCATATCCACAGAATTAACAGACGTGCACAGCCTCACGGTGCGGCTTTGCTCTTGTGTAGTTTAGATCAGTGTGCTGCACTCCTGTCTTGGTCTAATTTAAATTGGCATGCTTTGAAACAGCTGGGTACAGCTCTGTCAACCACACACAAATAACAAACACCCATCCCCATAGGCGGCTGAATTATCATATTTATGGTGTCTTGTGACCCCGTGAGCTCTGTAATAAAGAGCCTTGATTCTGATCGGATGGGTATTTGATGCACAGATGATGCGAGTCTAAGTGTGTGGAGATTTGAGAAGAAAGGAAACACACAGGGGTTTGTGAATTTGCGTGCGTGTATGTGCTTTTATGCATCGCATAGAGATAGAAGCATATCTATCTTGCACTTGTCTCTCTGATAGATTAAGGATATTATTTTCTCTTGTGATAAAGGATCAGTGACCACCCAGCTTACAGGGAACATTCTCAGAAATTTGGCTAACGTTCTCCCAAAGTTATGTATAACAAATGTTCCTCCAGTAGTGTTAATGGAATGTTCCAAAGTTATCTGGTCTTTAACTCTTTCTACTGAAGGAATATTTCCGTCATTTATGACACAATGCTTCCCCACCTTTGACAAACTTTTCCGGCAATCCAATTTTTTCACTGTTATACGATAGGGGGAGTTAACATATATATTTTAAATGCTACTTGTTTCAGAACATTCAGAGAACATTCAAAGATAACGTTCACATGTTTGAAAAATGTATAAAATGGAATGTTCGCATAACCAAGAATTTCTTTTGTGAAAACATTTAAAAGAAATGAACATTCAGAAATAACATTTTCAACTTAATGGGAACATTAGGGAAACATATTTGTTAACTGAGTAGCACTAAAACATGCTAGGTTACATTCCGTGAGCCATAATCTCTCCAGTATTATAGTCATTACTATGTTTAACTAATGCTGGTTGTTTTTTTTCCAGTAGCAGGAAAGTAGCCCTGGGCTTTGAGCAAGACACATGTTATTAAACAGTGACATTACCAACACAACTGACTGTATGTCACTGTCTGGAGCATTTCCGATATGGCCGCCACCCAGCTGTGATAGGAAGGACGATCCATCAGCGGAAAAGTGGTCTGTCTTTGTGAGGCAGTATTGAGTGAAGGAGCAGTTGGATGGGATTCTCTTCCTACCTCATCTGAGCTATTGATTCGTCTCAGGTGAATTTATGGTGACATTCCTGTAGTTTGCACAAAGGGAAAAGCATTGTTGTCTTTGTGGAAATCAATCACCAATCTGAACAGCTTGTCAATAGGCAAGAGTGACCTGTTTGGTTTGGATTTGAGAATGTCAAAAGTTTTAAAGTGTACACAGACACAGAGGTGGGTAGTAACGGACTTCGTTACGATTATTTTTATTGGAAAATTTGTACTTTTAAGAGTAGATGTGATTACTTTTACTTTATTGCGATTACTTTGACAGTGGTCATAAAGGATATGAACAGTGAATTTTGAAGTGATCTCTTCTCGAAAACCCAGAGATGTGGCAATTAAATTACTACACGACCTTGGTGTTTGTCAAAAAATAGTGGGTAATTCAGCGGTGGATTTTTACGCGGGTGGTGGGAGAAAAACATTCTGGATTCAGGCGACAATAAAATCACAGACTATAGATGATGAAAATACCTTACAACCCCATCAGAAACAATTACCATCCGAAGGGGCTATTGTCTAATAATCCAAAACATTATTATGCAAAGCAAAGGATATGCAATGATTTTTGGGCTACAGATGCCATAAATAATGTGTGTCTCTTCTGTGTTAATTGCAAAGATATCTAATTATGATAATAATAACCATTTAAATTCAATATCTATCTAAATATTAAACATTTTTTTGTTGTTGTTATATAGGCTATATATGATCCGAAGTAACTAGCTACTTGAGTGTTTTTTTCATTGGATACTTTTTACTCTTACTCAAGTAACTATTCAGATTAGTACTTTTACTTTGAGTAAATATTTCTATAAGTACTTTTTGGATACCCACCTCTGCAAGAACCATACTAAAGTGAGTGAAGGGAAAAATTAAGTGAGTGAAAAAGGCCCTGTCCCAAATGGCACACTTCATATGCACTTACGGTCTTGTGGACTTACAATGGGCACAGTGTGTGCGGGTTTGTGAAGTCCATGTGAAGTTGTAATTTTAGGTTTCTTTATGGCTTATATGCGCCCTAGATTCTCATCTTCACAGGGTGAGATCTGCAGCAGATTTCTACCTGACCTTCTAAGTGCCGTTAAAGGAACATTCCACTTTTTTTTGAAAATAGGCTCATTTTCCAACTCCCCTAGAGTAAAACAGTTGAGTTTTACTGTTTTCAAATCCATTCAGACAATCTCCGGATCTGGCGGTAGCACTTTTAGCATAGCTTAGCATAATTCATTGATTCTGATTAGACCATTAGCATCTCTCTCAAAAATGACCAAAGACTTTAGATATTTTTTTCTATTTTAAACTTCACTCTTCTGTAGTTACATCGTGTACTAAGACTGACAGAAAATGAATAGTTGAGATTTTCTAGGCCAATATGGCTAGGAACTATATATCTCATTCCTGTGTAATAATCATGGAATTTTGCGGTAGTACCATGGGTGCAACGGCACAATGATATTACGCAGCGCCTGAAAATAGGTAGCTAGGTAACTTCCAACTAAAGGCACTAACAGGCTGAATCCGAAATCGCCCCCTATACCCTCAAATAGGGCATTATTTGATGGGACAGCCATTTGTAGTGGTGTCCGAAACCATAGTGGACGTTATTGAGTGCACTCATTCTATCCCACATTACACCGCAATAACGAGTATACAGCCGATGTACACACAGCGGCTGTCCGTGTCCGAATTCATTCTCGTTTTCATTCACTCCTTCAAGTGAACTATAATAGTGGACTAACATATGGAATAGTGAATGAGGGTTTAGGGGGTGATTTCAGATTAGATCGCTCACTATACCCTCAAATAAGGCATTATTTGAAGGGACAGCCGGTGTCCGAAACCATAGTGGACGTTATTGAGTGTACTCATTCAGTCCCACATTGCACCGTAATAACGAGTGTACAGCTGATGTACACACAGCGGCTGTCCGAATTCATTCATTTGTTTTCATTCATTCCTTCAAGTGAACTGTATTAGTGGACTAAAGTAGGGAATAGTGAATGATTCAGCCTAAGTTTGTGTAGTTGCAGAGTTGCAGCCGGCAAATTAGGTAGTGGATTTACCTGTGCGATTAACCATGGCTCTGTGCATTGTAAAGGTTAGAATCTGCTCTCCTCCTCCCTTCTGCCCCAGTCTGTTCAGCCACACTTTCTTGCCTTTCACGTTCCAAAAGCTCATCTTCAATGTATTCCGGTTCAAATAGATACGGTTCAGGATCTGCACCAAAGTAAATATCTTCTGAATCATCTCTCACAAATGTCTCCTTGGTTACAAGGCATGCTCTTTGTGCAAGCAGGTTGTCACGTTGGTTATGTTGACGGAAGTTAGCCTATCTTCAGGTGCTGCGTAATATCATTGCGCTGCTGCACCCATGGTACGACCGCAAAGAGATGAGAGATATAGTTCCTAGCCATATTGGCCTAGAAAATCGCAACTTTTTATTTTCTGTCGGTCTTAGTACACGATGTAACTACAGAAGAGTCAAGTTTTAAATAGAAAAAATATCGAAAGTCTTTGGTCATTTTTGAGCAAGATGCTAATGGTCTAATCAGAATCAATGAATTATGCTAAGCTATGCTAAAAGTGCTACCACCAGATCCGGAGATCGGCTCAATGGATTAGAAAAAGGTAAAACTCAACTGTTTAACTCTAGGGGAGTTGGAAAATGAGCCTGTTTTCAAAAAAAGTGGTGGTTTTTAATTGTGTTAAATAAAAAATAAAAATAAAGTGTTCCTTTAATTCACGAAAGCATGGACTAAAAAGGAAGACTGTGAGGGCTTAGGGTTCCATTTGGGACAGGATCAGTCTTTACAATCATACTGTCCCTGGCCTTGCAAGTGGGGTTTAAGTCAATTTTCTATTCATATCAATGCATAACTATTTATACCTACATTTTTATATTAATTTAAATAATTTCTATTATCATGTTTTTATGATTTCTATTTAATTTATATAATTTCTTGTATTATTTCTATTTATTTATTTTTATCTCGTCTTGTTTTTTAAATGTCTAATCTCTTTCTGTGCATGCCGTCATTACCTTTGATTTAACATTGGCCTTTATAGGGTAAAGTATAAAGTGAACATGGAACGCTTTGCATTCAGAATGCAAAGTGTGCAGAATGCAACATGCTGAAAGAAGCATGTTGTAAGCGAACCCCACACAGATTTAAAATGGACTGTACAGAGAAGGCATCCCAAGATGGGTTCAGTCTGAATCGCTTTTCAGTTCAGTTCACTTTTAGTTCACTCTCACCATTGTAGTCACTATAGAACCAACATCTGTCGCAGGAATACTACTATGGGATTCTAGTGGATTTTAAAGTGGATCAAACGCTACAGCTTTGCTCTTGGCTGTATTTCACTAAAAGCATGATATTGATGAGTGGCTTGGATTACCCTTGCGTTGAGCTTTTAGGTTAAAATTATTACATTGCCTCCCACAGTCTCTGGTACACATCTAATGAATAAAAGAAGAAATTTGTTTCGTCTCCCCAGTATAACGAAGATATTCTGGGATTTTTTGACACACATTGCTATGCGTGTGCCAATCAAAATTAAGTATTCCAGAGAGCCGCATACTATATACTACATATTGTTTAATGAAAATAGTGCATTTTTTTACCCCAATCATAAATTAGCCCCTTAATTATTTGAATTCTTGTGAACAGACGGGTTTTGTCAGATGGTGTGTGATTTGAGTTGTTGATGTCCCCGGGATGTGAGGGTTTACTTTGTAGAATAGAGTGTGCAGTGTTTGGCATGACACATTTGTGCCGTCTACAGAACTTCCTCTTCTTTTATTAGAACAGCATCTATTATCAACTCATGAGATTCCATCGCCACCTGAACATTTGGTAATTCCTTTATCAGAGAAATGCTCTATTTTTGTTTAAAAGAATATCAAGCATGTTTACCAAGGCTTCATGTGTTATTATATAATAATTAACATTATTATAATGTAAAGGGGTTGAGACATGAGAAATACAATTTGTCTTGATCTGTTAACATATAAGAAGTCTTTGTACCATCCTGCAAGTTTCATAGATTACAGGTGCAATGTGTAATATTTATGAGGATCTATTGACAGAAATGCAATATAATATACATAACTGTTTTCAGTGATGTATAAAGACCTTACCTAATGTACCGTTATGTTTTTATTACCTTAAAATGAGGCATTTCTATCTCCATACCATCCACACCGTGGATCCCCTTACAGTGAAATCGCTATTTTGCGCTGCCGTGTTTCTACAGTTGTCCTAAACGGACAAACTTCTATACAGAGCGCTAATCACTCTCTGCTCTCTCCGACAATTATATTTTTATCCTGTGTCGGCCCCCGTAGCTTCTCTATGCGCTCCGAAAGGGAGGGGTGAGCGGTGTGGGTGATGCAATGCACAACCTCACCACTGGATGCCGCTGAAATTCACACACTGCACCTTTAACCTCCCCCATTATAAACAAAACATTTATTTAATCAAGCTCTAAAAATGACTCATTTGGATATAGTAGGATTTGTGATGTCACATGGGCAAATATTATGGATTTGCATATGCCTGTCTCCAGAGCAAGACATCAACAAATATTTTTACATCATCACACCATAGGCCCCACCCACTGGTGTTTGAGTGCTTAATGGCTGACACTTGCGTACATTGTATGTAAGCGTCGCATCGCATCAAAAGCAAATTGAACCCATTAAAATCACTGACACTTTCTACACTGTATACAGTATACAGAGGCGCGTTCAGTTTCTGACTCACTCCACACGCTTGAGTCTGCCCACAACAGATCAAATGGAAGAGCGAAACAATGTTCGCTTTGATGCGTCCAGTTTAAACAGCTCATTTGCTCATTTCTGATGGATACCATCAGGAACTAGTGCATTTGTAATGGTGTCACAGATCGCGTCAGATGATTATGTTTGTTTGGAGAATTTGACTGCAGATTTTGTAAACGAGGCACAGTGTATTGGAGAGTTTTGAAACTTTTGTTGACAGATGAAGCAGCCAACTGTATTGGATCTGACAGTATCTATGCAAACCATAAGTAAACAGTTTCATAATGCTTTGTTTATAAATGACAGTTTTATATGGATAATGTTTTCAAAACACTTACTCATGTGCAATAGTGAGTGGCATTAGGAAAAAACAGATCGCTTAAAAATCATTTCAGCCAGAGGATCAGAATGAGGGTTTCAGCATCATTCCTCTAGTCTTCAGTATCACATGCTCCTTCAGAAATTATTCTATAGGGAGCTTTGTATTCTGAAGTTTGTCTGCATAGTACATTGAACTCTTATTTCAGAAGAGCAAGGAAAATACAGTTGTTCATATTTTTTATAGTCAATTTCATGATTATTCCTGTCATTGTTTGATAGTCTGGTAATGACTGGTGGTTATTTATTTATTTCATCAGTGTTTTCATTGGTACTGGGATTGTAAAACAAATCTTTTAAACAGTTTTTATATGATGGGGGATTGTAGCCTTAAAGGGGTCATGAACTGTTGTTTTATTGTTTTATGATGTTTCCTGGGGTGCACTTATAATCTTAGAATGCTTTTACATAAAAAAATTGTCAGAATTTATAAATAAAATGCATTTTTCCTGCCCTGATTTTAGCCCTCTACTCTGAATGCTCTGTTTTAAGGAACATGTCTGCTGTGAGAGTTCAGTGTAAACGCCCACTGCTGTGATTGGCTAACGTCTTTCCATTTGAAATGGCTAAGTATTACTCTCTCTTTTAGTGCGTTTTTACTATTACAGTTCTCATGGTTAACTAATCGTGAAAAGTGTTGCATTACATTTAGATCTATGGTATTATAGTTAGATCTATGGCATTATATTTAGATTTATGGCATTATAGTTAGATTTATGGCATTATATTTAGATCTATGGCATTACAGTTATATTTATGGCATTATAGTTATATCTATGGAATTATATTAAGATCTATGACATTATAGTTAGATCTATGACATTATATTAAGATCTATGGCATTATAGTTAGATCTATGGCATTATATTAAGATCTATGGCATTATAGTTAGATCTATGGCATTATATTAAGATCTATGGCATTATATTTAGTTCTATGGCATTATAGTTAGATCTATGGCATATTTAGATCTATGACATTATATTACGATCTATGGCATTATAGTTAGATCAATGGCATTATATTAAGATCTATGGCATTATAGTTAGATCTATGGCATTATATTAAGATCTATGGCATTATATTTAGATCTATGGCATTATAGTTAGATCTATGGCATATTTAGATCTATGACATTATATTACGATCTATGGCATTATAGTTAGATCAATGGCATTATATTAAGATCTATGGCATTATAGTTAGATCTATGGCATTATAGTTAATCAATGGCATTATATTAAGATCTATGGCATTATAGTTAGATCTATGGCATTATATTAATATCTATGGCATTATATTAATATCTATGGCATTATATTTAGTTCTATGGCATATTTAGGTCTATGGCATTATAGTTAGATCTATGGCATTATATTAAGATCTATGGCATTATATTTAGATATATGGCATTATAGTTAGATCTATGGCATTATATTAAGATCTATGGCATTATAGTTAGATCTATGGCATTATATTAAGGTCTATGGCATTATATTAAGATCTATGGCATTATATTTAGATCTATGGCATTATAGTTAGATCTATGGCATTATATTTAGATATATGGCATTATAGTTAGATCTATGGCATTATATTAGATCTATGGCATTATATTTAGATCTATGGCATTATATTAAGATCTATGGCATTATATTTAGATCTATGGCATTATATTTAGATCTATGGCATTATAGTTAGATCTATGGCATTATATTTAGGTCTATGGCATTATAGTTAGATCTATGGCATTATAGTTAGATCTATGGCATTATAGTTAGATCTATGGCATTATAGTTAGATCTATGGCATTATAGTTAGATCTATGGCATTATAGTTAGATCTATGGCATTATAGTTAGATCTATGGCATTATAGTTAGATCTATGGCATTATAGTTAGATCTATGGCATTATATTAAGGTCTATGGCATTATAGTTAGATCTATGGCATTATAGTTAGATCTATGACATTATAGTTAGATCTATGGCATTATATTTAGGTCTATGGCATTATATTAAGGTCTATGGCATTATAGTTAGGTCTATGGCATTATATTAAGATCTATGGCATTATATTTAGATCAATGGCATTATAGTTAGATCTATGGCATTATAGTTAGATCAATGGCATTATAGTTAGATCTATGGCATTATAGTTAGATCTATGGCATTATATTAAGGTCTATGGCATTATAGTTAGATCTATGGCATTATAGTTAGATCTATGGCATTATAGTTAGATCTATGACATTATAGTTAGATCTATGGCATTATAGTTAGATCTATGGCATTATATTAAGGTCTATGGCATTATAGTTAGATCTATGGCATTATAGTTAGATCTATGACATTATATTAAGGTCTATGGCATTATAGTTAGATCTATGGCATTATAGTTAGATCTATGGCATTATAGTTAGATCTATGGCATTATATTAAGGTCTATGGCATTATAGTTAGATCTATGGCATTATAGTTAGATCTATGGCATTATATTTAGATCTATGGCATTATATTTAGGTCTATGGCATTATAGTTAGATCTATGGCATTATAGTTTAGATCTATGGCATTATATTTAGATCTATGGCATTATATTTAGGTCTATGGCATTATATTAAGATCGTTGGCATTATATTTAGATCTATGGCATTATATTTAGTACTATGGCATTATATTAAGATCTATGGCATTATATTAATATCTATGGCATTATAGTTAGATCTATGACATTATAGTTAGATCTATGGCATTATATTTAGGTCTATGGCATTATATTTAGATTTATGGCATTATAGTTAGATTTATGGCATTATATTTAGATCTATGGCATTACAGTTATATTTATGGCATTATAGTTATATCTATGGAATTATATTAAGATCTATGGCATTATAGTTAGATCTATGGCATTATATTAAGATCGTGGCATGAAAGGTTGCAAAGATGATCATTGTAGCCGATCACACACATGTTGAGCGCATGAAAGCAGTGATCTCGTCATTGCAACTCAGGTTCTGTACACTAACGAATGCTTTCATCTTCACCAACAGTGCAAACGTGATAAAGTTAAGAGATATATACGGTGAATAAAACGGGAATCACTGATAAACTCTCCATGTTTGATTGACAGCTCCAGTCCGTGCTGTTCCAACGATTGCAAAGGGAGCTTTCTTTGATCGCTTTCTTCATAGAATTTAATCACTGTTAAATAACAGATTATTTTCATCCTACTAAGAGAAACAACGCAAGGTGACGTTTAGTCACTGGTTTGATTCACTGACACACAGACAAAACACATCTGACTGTACATGAATCACAGATCAGGCATTAGAATGAACACAGTTACTTACATGTTGCATTACTGTCGAGCCCAGGCACTGCACAATATTTTGTAATCCTCAACGGCATGTTTATTGCTTGGTAGCACGACCTGGTCTAATACTACTAGTTACATGAGCGAATCAGTGGGCGGGGCTAAACAGGCAGTGATGAAGTAGGCGTTGGTCTTCTTCTGCAGAGGCGGTGTTTCACCACACTCTGACGTCACAGCCGGGCACATTCTGAGATCGATCGTTTGCTGAGCCTGGTGTCAATAAAAGCTTTTCTTTGACTAACAAGGACGTTTTCATCTCTGAAATTTACAGGATATTCTTATATCACGATGAACTTTTATATATCAAAGGCTCAAGGGAAAGTTGATTTCTCAGTTCATGACCCCTTTAAAACCAGACAATGACATGTTGCTAAAAATGTCAATGTTTGTTTCTAAAAGTTAATTGGCCTATCTGCTTTTTCTGCCCTAACATTTCATTATTTGAATTTAACATCAATCCCCCACCCCCACCCCCATTGTCAGCGAACCTATCAGAACCAGCAACCTATTTTTGGGCCACATCCCAACAGTTGTGAACCACTGCCTTATGTTTTACAGATACTGTGTGTTAAAATAAGAGGATATAAAACAGAGGGACAGAGAGATAAATGGGACATAAAACCTGCGATGTTCCAGTGCTGTTCTTTAAACACATTACTCGCTTAGCAGGCGCTTTGCCTCACAGTTAGAAAGCTGTTCCAGTGCCCAGAGGCCTGTGGGTTTAACTCCCCAGATTGGCAGAAAAAAATACTACGAGAGTGAATCAGGCAGCTCTGAGCCATCCTACTATGATTGAGCCCTGTAAGAGAGATACGGTTACTTAAAACCTGACCATTCACACCTCAAAAGTAAGATTTATGCATGTAAACGGGCAATATGAAAGGATAAAAGATATGAATGGGATTGCTATACTGCTATATAAGAATTTCCCCTCATCATGACTGTGGCGAACGTGATTTCTCCAAGTAGCCTACATGTTCCTGGATCAACATTCCAATCAACCAATCAGACTTGAGGGACAAGTTTACAGTTTATGTCACGTTTAGACTTGTTATTCAACCCAAATTTCCCTCTGATTTTAGGGATAAATTATGGGTTAGGTTTAGGGATAGGACTAAGTTTTCTGACAGGAATGTTGTTCTAGGATCAACAAAATATGTTGACCGCATGACCACATGACTGCTGATGAATTTGGTTGAATCTTACCTATGTTTTCTCATCAGAGACCTTTAGAATTTTTTTTAAAGCCCACTCGCTGAATAAATGTGGATATTAAAGCTTTTTAGTGATTGACATGAATGTCTTGGCTGTTTTTAGCATTTTGATTAACCATCGTAACACGCAGTCAAACTTAACTCAGACACATCTAAATGGATCTAAATATATCATTGGAGCTTCCTACGCAGTCTCACAGAAATTAAGTGGGTGTCTCAATCCATAATTCATTTTATCTACTTAATTTAATTTCACATGAGCGATTTATAGCCACCCGAGTCACCCGAGCAAACACACATATGCTTTACCAAAAAAACAACAACAAAAAAAACACTTCGATGATATCAGATGACAATACTGATACCTGAGTTACCTTGATATATAGCACTGCACTTAATGAGTACCATATTAATTTACCATGGTATTTACATAGTTCTCCAAGGTACTAATACCTTAGTACATGTCTAAAACCACATTGGTTTACTATTTACATGTCTAAAATATATTATTTGGTATATTGCATTAGTAAAAACTTGACTAATATTAAAATCATTAATTAAATGTATTTGAATATACATATTGTTAATTTGTTGGTATGCTAGTTTAAGATTTAAGGAACTGGCTGGTTGTTTTATTCATCAAAGCAAAGTGCATGTGTGTATCATAACAGTTACTTGTTTCCACACTCTCTTTTCAAAAAAAAAATCCTTGACTGTCTCATAGTTTTCATCATGACTCACACACAAATATGTTTAGACAGACTGACTAAACGAATGTAGCAATTGAAGGCTATATTGCGTTGTGTCCAAAGTGAGAGACTGTTGTATCAACAGTGCTAACATGGCTTAGCCTGACACTTAGACTTCCCCTCAGTGATCTAATTCACGTCAACGCCGCTATAGACCCGTGCAATGAAATTGAAAGATTTTGTGTTCATTGTCAGAAATAAATCCAGCTGATTGCACCGGAAGATAAGTGCCAGTTTGATGGTTCAGATTAGCAGTGACAGTTCTGTTGTGTCGGCTAGTTTCTTAAACAGACTCCGGTAAAAACAGGACTGGGGCATGTCTGAGCCGTATAAAACATTTAGTTTGGAGGCTGGGTGAGTCTACAGTTTTCTGGCGTTCATAAAAACAAAGATTATATGTTTGTTTTGACAACTAGCTAGATTTTGGGTTGAATAGAAAGAAAAAAAATCTAACTTTTCATCAAAGAAAGTTTTTTTTCTTGTGTTGTCTCAGGTTGTCTTCAGCACAGTTTGTGGTACCTTTTAGTAAAGTTGAATTTGGCTTTTGGCAGATTAAGCAGTGTATTGTAGGTGGGTATTAGCCACACGTCTATTTCTAGCAGTTTTTGGTGATTTTCTCTTTGACTGCCAGTTCCACACAGGAGACATGTCAGGAAACCCAGCAGGAGAAATAACTGTCAGCTCATGGGTATTGACTGTAGATCTGATGATAAAAGATATTAAAAAGTCTTATTTTGGATCCAATCTCCTGAAAACACATCTCAGTGGGTTTCCTAATATCATGCAGAATAAATATTTCAGTTTGTTCTTGTGTGGGTTTGAGAATATTGTTAGGGTACAATTGTTTTGCTCTTTTCTGAAACCTAGTGAGCTACCTTGCTGGATACTTACAGTACATACACAACGTTTGTGCATAAAAATGCACACAATTTGGTAAAATACAGTATTTTAAACTGTATTTACTTGAATTATACTATTCAAATAAACAATTTAATGAAGCACATTTATAATAATATACACCATCATTCAAAAGTTTTGGGTCGGCAGATTCATTCATGTTTCTGAAAAAAGACTAAGGCATAATTTATTTGATCAGAAATGCAGTAAAAAAAGTAACAAATTTTGCTGTTTAAGAAACATTTCTTATAATTATCACTGTTGTAATATTTTGTTATTTTTTCAGGATTCTTTGATGAATATAAAGTTCAAAAGAACAGCATTTTTTTAATTGAAATCTTTTGTAACAATGTAAAAGTCTTAACTGCCACCTGTCATCTTAACTGTTAGGATTCAGTTGTTTTGTGTAGGTTTGGTTGTTTTGCAAGAGGTCCCGGGCTCAGATCCCGGACGAGCCCCCAAATGTCACACCTGGCTCAACGATGCAATATTAAGGGAAGACGACACAGTGGAATAGACTCGAAAGAAGGAATTTATTACATCCAAATTAACAAGACAGCATAATCAAAACACCAGTTATCAGCAATATCAGTCAGTAGGAAATGCAGGTGAATGAATGTATAACTATGGAATGCTGTCAGGATAAGTGCACGGTTGCAAAACAAAAATAACATTCTCAAAACTGAAGCGTAGATCTGGCAAACTGCACAAGCAACAGCTTAGCAGCACCGTGACAAGCCACCGTGCGTTGCATAAAGGGTTAGTTCTCTCAAAAATTTAAATTTTGTCATTAATTACTCACCCTCATGGTATTCTAAAACTGTAAGACATTCGTTCATCTTCAGAACACAAATTAAGATTTTGAGATAAGATAAGATAAGATGAGAGATTTAAGATAAACATAGTGCAGCGCTTCCAGGTTCTATGTGGCCGGCGCTGTTCATGTGAGCACCACGACTCATGCATGTGATACTGACGCAGGAGCTAGCCAATAATGGGCTGGCGTTCTGACGTAGAACCTGACGAAGTGCTGCACTGTGTTTACTATGTGAATAGTGTAGGAGAATGACGTTGAAGAGAAGAGATTGTTGAATAAACTTGTTATTTTGGGGGTTTTTTGCACACAAAAAGTATTCTCATCGCTTCATAACATTAAGGTTGAACCACTGGAGTCATATGGACTATTTTAACAATGTCTTTACTACTTTTCTGGGCCTTGAAAGTTCAGAAAGCTCTCGCATTTCATCAAAAATATCTTAATTTGTGTTCCAAAGATGAACGAATGTCTTACGGGTTTGGAATGACATGAGGGTGTGTAAATACTAATTGATGACAGAATTTTCATTTTTGGCTGAACTAATCCTTTAAATGGGAGCAAAACAGGATTCAGGTGTTCTCAGGTCACGCCCCGAACACCAGTCAAACCTACAAATAGAACAACAACAAAACAATCAAACCCACACAAAACAAATGAATCCACTTAGAAGCATAATTATGTTGTCTACATTTTAGAACAACATCAGGAGCAAATTTGATGCCACACAATGTTACCTATGTCACTAAGATTTGGAACAGAGGCGTAGATTTTCATCAAATACGAATGCGCCTGAAGCTCATATACAGCTTAAAACATCCCGCTGTGCGTAAACGACTGAGTTAAAGAGCAAACACTCCTATATGACAGTGCAATGTCGAGATGGGTTTACACCATTAATATGACACTTCAATTTTCTATCTGCCAGTCTGTGTGTATCATGACAACGACACACACACACAAACAAGCATTCACAGACTTACTTTGAATTTCAATGTACCTCTCTTCAAAGGTAATTTTTAGGACACTGCAGATGGAAACAGTCTCATCAGCTATGTGATGCATTGAGTGAAACAGGATTTTACAACGAGAAATATTGTAGGACAAGACTTGATTTAATAATCGGGAACTGGTTGAATTGTACCAAAATGAATGCGAGTTTGCTACAAACTATATTACGTATAAATAGCTATTTGATTGGTGAATCATTTGTAAGATCAGGAACTTGCATTCAAGTAAATATGGTCAGTTTTGATTTAATGTTGACTTTGTCTGTCCACACTTAGGGGTTGTTGAGTACATCCCAGAGTGTGTGTGTTTCTGTGAACCTCTTCAGTCACCAGCGTGTGGTCAATAAGGACGTCTCTACATCAGCCCAGCTGGCTGGATGATCCAGCTTTCATCTCAATATCCTGCTCTCCTCTGGCTCCTCCAGGGATCTCAGCACAATGCCTCATTATCCAGAGAGAGATCATCCGCTGCCTGGGTACATGTCGCCTCTCACCAGCTCCAGTCAGAGTCAGGAAAGGAGATCTCCCTCTCCAAATTAAACATGGCTCCCGTAACGTAAGATCTCCAATAAAAGATGCCGAGCTAAGCAGCTTCCACAGGATTTGGGCTGAAATCAGTTAATTACTTTGTGATATGGCAAATCTTAAGCCTGTGTAATTGGAGGCCCCCGCAGCAGACAGAAAGAGAGACCGATAGAGCCGCAGGTTAGGCTTTTTACAGCGTGGCACAATGCCGGCACACAGAGGCATATTGTCCACGTCCGTCTTTGTTCCAGCAAACACACACACACACACTCACAGGCTCTGTTCCAAACTCTATATGGCTATATAGATGGCAGCTGTCTTCGAAGGCAGCATCCTAACTGAACTGCAACCTAATAAAAGTGACCAATTTGGAACGTTTATCTGCAAGCAAAGCCAGAGATAGTGTAAAACACTCCAGGATTTGAGCTAAAAAAACCCAATTATGATACATTTTTGTCTGATCTTGTTGTTGATTAGAAAGCGTAATATTGACGTAAAACCGAGATTTTGGTCTTTCACTTCTCAAGTAATTATCTGCTATACTGTGTCTTACATGAAAAGCTGTCGTGGGTTGTTATCTAGATGGCCGGCGAGTGAACTGACTTGCCTTAAAGGTACATGACGAAGACTTTGACTCACAATCAGTTGTCATATCAACAGAGTTTGGTGCTAAGCTAATGATACAGTGCTGTTTATTATATTATATTATTATATTATATTATATCTAGGGCTGTCAGAACTAGCGTGTTAAAGGGTTCGTTCACCCTAAAAAAAAAATTAGCCCATGATTTACTTACCCTCAAGCCATCCTAGGTGTATATGGCATTCTTCTTTCAGCCAAATAAAATCTGAGTTATATTAAACATATCCTGGCTCTTCCAAGCTTTATAATGGCAGTGAAGTCCATAAAAGTGCATCCATCTATCATATAACTGCTCCACACGGCTCCGGGGGATTAATAAAGGCCTTCTGAAGCGAAGTGGCACGTTTGTGTAAGAAAAATATCCATATTTAAAACTTTATAGACTAAAATAACAAGGTTCCGGTGGTCAGTGGAAGCAAGTCGACTTACGGTGAAAGAGTTACCCCCAAAAAAGTACTTTATTCAACAATATCTTCTCTTCAACGTTATTCTCCTACGCTGTTGACATAGTAAACTCAGCGCAGTGTTTTCATCAGAACGCCAAGGTGCCCACATGAACAGTGACAGCCAATGGTGAGTCTGCGTTCTGATGTAGAATCTGGAAGCGCTATACTGTCTTTACTACGTCAACAGCATAGGAGAATGACACAGACGAAAATAAATTGTTGGAATATTTTAATGATGTCTTTACTACCTTTCTGGGCCTTGAAAGTTGCAATGACATTGCAGCCTATGGATGGTTCGGAAAGCTCTCGGAAAGCTCTCGGATTCCATCAAAAATATCTTAATTTGTGTTCTGAAGATTTGGAACGGGTTTGGAACGACATGAGGATGAGTAATTAATGACAGACACTGACAGGACTCATGTGCACAGAATGCCTCTTCAGATGATGTAAATAAAAGAACAAAAGACAAAGAGAAAATCACTCACTGCTCTTGACTGAACTTTTGTAGTTTTGTATTTAATTTATAATTTATAATGAATCTATATTTATTTATAATTTACTTTGAAGTGTTTGATAACTTTATTCAATTTCTGTATATTTCCTACCTGTTAGATCAGATATTTATATTGTTTCTACATTCATTTGATTAGATGAGATTAATTGTGAAATTATTACAATATAAAATCTTTAATTTTTAAAAATATGTGATTAATTAGTTAATTTATTTTAATCGATTGACAGCTCTAATTAAATTATTATATTTTGTTCACACTTTTTAGTATGGAATGAATTATAATTATATTTAAAATCAGCAGTTCTCTATAGCATTGTTTGCCAACTTTATATGGGTTATATTTTTTCCCCACTCAGATCATTGTAGTGCATTCTGGGATTGAATGTTTCCTTCATAGAGAAAGCAATGCTGCCTTAGAAATAGGACACTACAAAATGGGACACTGCTAATATTTTGTTTTCTGTGATTAAAATTAGTTAATTAAAAATGTTTAATGCTAAACATTTAAGGCACATTTTAATTGACTCATTTATGTTTTATTGCAATAGAATTTTACAATAACAATAGATTGACAAAATGACTGCATTGTATGGTTTTAATTTAGGGAATTAGAGATGCATCTTTTCATTCTAGACTAATTTAATCCTAGACAATAACATACTTGCATGTTTTTGCAACAAAAAACATGCAATTTGTGTCTCTAATGCTGTAGAAACGAGTAATAAGACACTAAAGTGTACCATTTTCATGTAACGTGCAAAGGCTGCTCACTAGGTTTGGAACAGAGCTACAGTCACTTTCCTTTTATCCCCGTTGATTTTGTCGTTGGCAGGGTTCCTGCTCGTGTCTCACTGGTGTCCCTGGTTAGTGGTGGCTTCCAGGGAATTCAATGCGCACTGTGTGTGTGTGTTCATGTTCCAATGCAGCAGTCTTGACAGTCTCCATGTCTCAGCACCTCGGTGCTAATTTAACCACTCACAGATGCAGAGTGGGGGAACAGGGGCCCACAGGTGAGCCCTGTTCATTAAAACACTGTAGTTTCTTTCCTCTCTCTAATAGATTAGACAAGACGAACCCAAGAGGAATTTGAGTGTTCTTGGAAAGGCACCGTGACTCCGGCTCGCTTTGGCGTATCGGATGTCCTTGCCTTTTCAAACCTCGTTTTTATGGGTAGTGCATTTTTACAAAAGATAAGCTATACACTAAAAGCACTGTATATGGACAGACAACTGAACGATTGGAAAGGATACAGTTTCTAAAACATCCTCTTTTGCTAATTTGTTTTTTGGCAGTAGCTTTCTGAACTCTACACTCTTTGCTCTTCCGTAGGAGTGGTACACTTTTCTCTACCTCGTGTTCTAGGCGGAGTGTCATAATTCAAATGATTGTTGTAACTTTCTATGTGTGTTCAAATACATTGTATTTTGATCTATTTTCATAGTCCATCAAAAGCTTTTTCGTAACCTAGTAACATTACTTAAAGTCTACAGCCTATATATGTAACTTCCTTCTAAGGCAACATCCTAACTGGATGGAATCAGTGACTGATCTGGAACATCCTACATAGGCAGCAAGTCTGTGGCACACACATAACACACATTATGCCAAAATTCCTGTTTTGTCTTGGATCCTCGAATTCACAGTCTCAAATGAGTTAAATAAAGTCTTAATTGAACATTGAGGGCCCCAATTTAATGATCTGAGCACATGGTCTGAAGCACACGGCACAGGTGCACTTAGGGCATGTCCAAATCCACTTTTGCTAGTTTAACGATGGAAAAAATAGTCGGCATGCCAGGCGCATGGTCCAAAAGGGTTGTACCTAGTCTCTTAACGAGTCATGGGTGTGTTTTGGGCGTAAAGTGCAATAAACCAATCAGAGTCTCATCTCCCATTCCCTTTAAAAGACAGTTGCGCTTGCTCCATGGATTCGCTATTTACATGGCGGAATTTGCTAGAGGAAAGACTGAACGCTTCTCCAGAGAGGAATCCTTTTATTTTTACATTTTTAAAAATGTGCTGCGCATCCCTGTGTGTGTAATAAGCAGAGTTTACATGCGTTGTGCACCCACCTATAGGCACATATTACTAACGCGTCCTTTAAATAACACAAAAATAGATAATATTTATACTTACAAATAGTGGCAGATACTTTTTTGTGTAAATGATTATATTTGTTCAAATTATTAAATGAATGCCACCTTATTGGGACAATAAAGCCCTCCCTAAACCTATCCCTAACCGATAAACACAATGAACACACTTTAGACACTTTACACACTTAATAAATACACGTTAGACACTTAATATCTGAGTTACTTTTTCAAATAAACAAAGTTATTTTGTTTTCCCATTTATTGAATGACAGCTCAAATGTTGGGGAAAAACGTTGGTGTTGAAAAGGTGCAGAGGCGTTGTAGGTAAACAGAATGGTTATTGTAGCTCTGGACTAAATGTGAGCAGGCATTTACTAATCTCATGTGCAAAAAAACAAAAAAAAGATTCAGTATTTCTCAAAATGAATAAATTCTGTCTATATCAGAACCTCCAACAATTAAATATGTTAAATAAAGCAAATAATTTTATGCATTTAATCTAACTTTATTGACCAATGTACTTGCTGCTGACCTTTGATGATTCAGTCATGGTTCAGTTTTTATTGATGAAGTAGGTGTTAAACTTTATTCCACTGCATCCTATTCTTCCGTTTTACAGAACAGCAGCATAGCTGAAAGGGTTGTTTGAGCTGCACCCTCAACTGTACACGCATGGATTTGAATTTCCTTCAGCCTGAGGCTTATTATTCCAAATTTGGTGTGAAAGGGCCAAATGTAACACAATTATGTTATAAAAAAACAAAAAAACAAGCCCAGCCCATGTGAGAAAAAGTAACGCAAAAGTAAAGCAAAAATAATGTGACACATTACTTTTTTTTAAAAAGTAACTAAGTAACGCAATTAGTTACTTTTTAAGGGAGTAACGCAATATTTGAATGCATTGCTTTTCAAAGTAACTTTCCCCAACACTGTTTACCCTATACTATTACTGCTGTACTCAAACTAGTGTCTCCCGTCCTTTTGTCTGGACCAACCAGACGTCAGTGGGCGGAGTTAGTGCAAATAGCATTTGCCAACAAGGCGGGCTATTTGCACTTAGTGTATATAGACACTCCAAACTTTGGAATATCAACTGAATGTGACAAAATTCTGTGATTGCACAGATGTTGCATGGCTTCTTTTGTGAACTGTGACTTACAATCATTGCATTGATATGTTTATGTGTAACAAGCATTTTTACAGGAAAGCTTCTAGATTTATGGAGAGGTTGTCTGGGTCGTGTTTTAGCCATGGTCGGACACTTATGAGAACTGGCATCTCAAACACCATCCATCCTCACTATAAAGAACCAGTGTAAAGAACAGAAGTGTCAGGAAACTAAATCTGTCAGGCGCCAAGGAGCAAGAGAAATCTAAAGTATATGGATGTAAGCAGTTAATACTTACACACATATGACATATTTAAGTTTGAGGTCTTATAGCCAAAATGATTCAGTGATTCGGCTTATTGATTATATAGATGTTACAATAAAAATCATATGATTCATCAGGTCCCATATGGGCTGGTATTAGTCTGATACCCTCATCGATTTGATCCCCTGATCTCTAGCCACCCTTGCGTTGCCCAGATGTCAAATCCCATCTTGCCGAACGTTCCGCCCTCCCTCTCTGCGGTCTTGCAGAGTAATGGCCCATGTAGGCGGTGCGGTAGAGGAGGAAACGAAAATAAAAATATATGAAAACAATACCGCCATCGCTCCTCATAATTAGTGGGCAGCCGATCAATGGCTGACGGGATGGTGTGGCCTACAGAATGATTTTTCTGCTGCATTTGTTAGTGGTAGAGATGCAGTAGAGATGGCCATCATTGGGCAGGAAAGTTTTTTTCCCAAAACATCCACTGCAAAAAAAAATATTTTCTATTGAGTACATTTGTTGTTTTCCAGCAAAAATATATAGGTAACACTTTACAATACGGGTGCACTAATATGCATTAATTCATGCTTAACTAATGCACAGATAATCATGAGTTAATGTATGACTCATGAAGAACTAAACCATTTATGAATGATTACTGCATCAGCAACTAATGAACATTCTATATGATTAATAGATTAAGTAATATATGAATTGCTATTAATTAAACATGACATCATGTATTAATTCCTAATAACATATATTAACTAGTAATGTAAATTTATGTGACATCATGTATCACAATTCTGAGAAAAGAAGTCAATTGTTAGTTTATATCTTGCTAATTGTGAGAGAAAAAAGTCAGAATTGCGAGTTTATATCTCATAATTATGGCATTTTAACACAATTGCGAGTTTATATCACGCAATTCTGACTTTGTAACTCATAATTGCTAGAAAAAAAGAATTTCACACAAAAGAAAATCACAATTACCTTTTTTTTTTATTCGGGTGGCAGAAACAAGCTTCCATACAAATTTACTTGTACGCATGCTTGGTGAATAAGACCCATTGTCTTTTTAGAGCTGCTTTACAGCTGAAACTGTATTCATTTCATAATTGAAGAAATTTGCAGCTTTAATACTTCTATTTTCTTATTACTGTGAAGCTGCTTTGAGACTATTTTGATTAAAGCACTATATAAACAAATGTGACGACTTCAGACTTTAGGGTGATACATTTGTCATTATAGGTTTCTGTTGGACTTGGAAGAGGACTGGAAGGGCTTAGCATGCCATTTAGGACATATCCTATGTAGGCAGACAGCAAGGCTTCTCAATAGGATTGGAGCATAGCTCATATGATCAAAAAAAAGAGATCGCCGTCCATGGCTGCTACACGTATAAGAGCATTTCATTTAGCCTTCTCTCAGATTTCACCTTCGCTCTTTTACTCTCATCTTTCTGTCTCATCTTTCCTCATTCTTCATCCATCCGTTCATTAGTCCTCTTTCTAACCCTCCCCGCTGGTGTCAGTAACCTCCGTGTTCAGCTATTCATCAAAACCCGCAGCAGAAGCAAAGGTGAGCTACGACACAGGTGGAGTGTCAAGTTAACTTTTATAACAGCTTGCATCCCTCTTTTTCTTTTCTTTTCTTTTCTTTTCCTATGAAAACTGCATTTAACATGGTTTATTTTTTAAATGCAGTTGCATTATTTGCTGAGGGGAAATGAGGCAATCTTGAGGTTAGAACAGAGAAGCTCTGATACTCATATACTCTAGTTGGTAAAACATGAGCAAAGAGACTCCCTGAGATGAAATGAAAGAAATTAATGAGTAATCACTGATGCCTTCATTATTTATTTTAATACAGCTATTAGGATTTTCTCAAAAACTTTCTTACTAGTACAGAAAATCAGGCATGAGCTTAAAAAGACCATAATCTGCTAATTGCTCTTATTTTTCAACTATTTCCATTATTTACCTCTGCTTCTTTCAATACTTGCAATTTTAAAGGGGTCATGAATTGATAAATCAAGTTTTCTTAAGCGTTTTACATATAAGAGGTCATCATACTATAAGAATATCCTGTAAGTTTCAGAACACTTTTTGAAAACTGCCTTGTTAAGCCAAAAACAGCTTTTATTGTAACCAAGCCCAGCAAACGACTTGTTGTGGAATGTTCCCTATAGATGAAAGACCGCCTCTGCAGAAGAAAATCGACGCCTACTTTATCATTGCAACTTTGGCCCCGCCCACTGGTGTGTTAGTGAGATGATGAGGAGATAAGAGCGAATACATGATCACTGGACTAAAAGTAACATTACCTTCCAAAGGATCCTAATGCTATACTGTATACCCAAATAAGTCGGCAAAACTCCAAAAAATAAGAGGCAATCAGTTACATCAAATGTTTTAAGTTAAGAAATGTAAAGTTTAAGTAAGCAGAACTTGCAGATGTTTAATTGGTACTCATACCTTTTAATTGCTCTGAACTTCAAATATTTGAGTAAGCTAATTCATAGTCTTCATAGTAATTTATAGTAAATTAATATCAACTTAAATATTTTTAGTAGTGGAAACTTGGCAGTCTGAAACAATTTATTGATTACTTAATGTGTCAGTTTTGTGAAATCTAAAGAAAAGAAAGTTCTAAATACTCATAAAAGTTCATTTTATTTAACTTATTTGTTTAATTTGAGTTGGCTCTACTCAAACCAATTAATTATTTTGAGTGTTAGGGTTTACAGTGTAGGAATGTGTTTTTTTATTTTTTTTATTTTCAACAATGTGAATGTCTCAGTTGAACATTATTTATTTGTATTCAGTACATTTCACTGTGGATTCGTCTTTAAATCAGTCACAATTTTGGCGCTGGCTTTGCAAACAGACTTTTATGATATGGACTCAACAGTAATGCCAGATCATGCAAGTAACCTGTCACATGTTGTGTTGCCCGGTCACATGTTCCTTTGTTTAGTTTTCCCGCCACTCCTGTATCACCCTCATTATGAGTTAATTTGTCCCAGCTGTGTCCTGTTAATTAGTTCATCACCTTGTTTCCCCTGTCTATATAAGCCCTCTGTGTGCCCTCAGTGTTTGTCGGTTCTCGTTCACGGTTGTTGGTGTTTTCCCTGTCTGTTTCCCGAGTTTATGATTAAAGTTCCAAGTTCCGAGTTCTCCTTCGCCTTCGTGAGTTTGTTCCACACCAAATCCGTAACAGAAGAACCGACCGAAACAGTTTTTTTTGCGCGACGTTTTTCTCCTTTGTTTTGAGTTTTCCCTGTGTTCCCGATGGCCCTTCCCGCTGTTCGTCTTCTCTGCCTGGAGCAGGGAGACTGCCCGCTGGAATTGCACACACGGGACTTCCTGGACCTAGCGTGGCAGACGCACTTCCCTGACTGCTCACTCGGGGGGGTTTTCTATGCGGACCTGAGTGAGCGGTCGAAGGCACGCGTTCCAGCGGTCAGTTCAAAGGAGGATTTCGTCGCCTTCGTGGAGTGGGTACTGGTCAATAACAACTCGCCCTTTACCATCGGCCACACTGAGGACAGCATGACCAGTACCGTTCCACCACCGCCAGAGACCAGCCATCCACCACCCACCACGACCGGCACGAGGGAGTTGCCTGTGCCCACCCGCAGAGACCGTGGAGACCGGCCTGCCGCGATCGGACGAGCTCAAACCCAGGCAGAGGTTGAGAGGAGTCATCGCCCGGAGCCCGGACCACAGCGAGGGTCTGACCAGGTGCGTGAGCCGGCAACATTGTGCGTCGTGGAGGGATTACTCGTGGCGCTTGAGGGCTGGGAAGGGTGCCCCGTCCACCACCCAGCCGCGGTGGAAGTAACGGGGACCTCTGGCGGTTACCGCGAGGAACTACAAGGCATTGTCAAGGAGGATCTTATTGACTTTTTGGAGAGGCTATCCCCAGTCCCCTGTGTCTCCAGTGCTCCCTGTCTCTCCAGCGCCCCATGTTTCTCCTGAGTCTTCAAGACTCCCACCCAGCCCTCCCTCCCACCTCCTCAGTCAGCCAGTTCCTCAGCCCTGCCTTCACTGCTGTCCTTCATCCCCTCTGCTCCTCCCACAGGCAGTGTCGTCTCGCCTCGGGTCTTCTGTCCAGCAGTTCCGCCCTACACAGATGATCCCCTGTCGTCACTGCCAGTCTCCTCACCCTGCACTCCACCACGGCCTGTCGACACGCCGGCTAAGCCTTGGCTCCTCCCCTCGGCTCCACCGACACCTTCGCCATACGGCTTCCCGGCTCCTCGTCTCTCGGCTCCGCCTTGGTCAGTCGTCGTCCTGCCTACACCTTCGGTTCTTCTGGCTCCGCCTTCCCCCAGCTCCGCCTTCATCCTCGGTCGCACCGGCTCAGCCTCTGTCCTGTGGTGTTCGGCCCACCTTGGGCTCGTCGCTGCGGCCTCACCTCGGTCTCCTGGGCCTCCGGTCTCGTGCGGGCTCTTCGACCTGGCAGCTCCTCCAGTGGCTCCATCGCTGGCTGGTTTCTGTGCCATCTGGCCTCTCCAGGCTCCCCACTGGCTCCTCCCTTCCCCCATGGACCCATGTTGTTTGGACCTTTTGAATCCCTGTTTCTGTGCCCGCCTCCAGAGCCCCCCCACTCCCACCAGGCGGCGCGAGGACGCGCCTACTCGGGGCGAATGTCACATGTTGTGTTGCCCGGTCACATGTTCCTTTGTTTAGTTTTCCCGCCACTCCTGTATCACCCTCATTATGAGTTAATTTGTCCCAGCTGTGTCCTGTTAATTAGTTCATCACCTTGTTTCCCCTGTCTATATAAGCCCTCTGTGTGCCCTCAGTGTTTGTCGGTTCTCGTTCACGGTTGTTGGTGTTTTCCCTGTCTGTTTCCCGAGTTTATGATTAAAGTTCCGAGTTCTCCTTCGCCTTCGTGAGTTTGTTCCACACCAAATCCGTAACATAACCGTGTTATAATTCTAATGCCTGTGACCAGTGATTTCTGATATGTAATGATTCATGTATCTACAGTCAGATGTTCTTTGTCTATGTGTCTGTTATCTGGGCTTGAACGATCAAATACACACACTTATGTGTCAAAATGCCCATCTTTGCGAGTATCTTCATAAACAGTCATTTATGTCTTGAACGAAAAGTGTATTCAGTGTTAAAGTGAAAGCAAGCTAATGAAGCTGCTGCCGTCCTTGCCATTCATGTTAGTCAAACAGTCTCTCGTTGCTTTTAACTAAATCACTTTTGTGAGATTATGCACTGTTTTTGTATGGATTTCTTTATGCAATTGTTGTATTTCTATTTCTAATGCTTGAAGTTTAGCTCTCGAGTGTTGATGGTGAGTGACTATTCAGTACAGCTGTATATTGGATGAAAAGATAATCCTGCCATACCTACATAAAGGGTTAGTTCACCCAGAAATGAAAATTCTGTCATTAATTACTCACCCTCATGTCGTTCCAAACCATAAGACCCTTGTTCATCTTCGGAACACAAATTAAGATATTTTTTATGCAATCCAAGAGCTCTGACACACATAGACAGCAACACAACGACCACTTTCAAGGCCCAGAAAGAGTAAAGAGATCGTTAAAATAGACCATGTGACTACAGTGGTTCAACCTTAATGTTATGAAGCAACGCGAATACTTTTCGTGTGCAAAAAAATAAACAAAAATAATGATTTTATTCAATAATGTCTTCTCTCCCTTTTACTCTTATATGCTATTGACATAGTTGGGCTATTCACACAGTGCAGCACTTCCTGGTTCTACGGCAGAACGCCGGCTCACTATTGGCTGTGCACCAATATTGGGGAAGAGATTGTTGAATAAAGTTTTTTTTTTTTTGCACACAAAAAGTATTCTTGTCACAACCACTGGAGTCACATGGACTATTTTAACGATCTCTTTACTATCTTTCTGGGCCTTGAAAGTGGTCGTTATGTTCCTGTCTATGTGTGTCAGAGCTCTCAGATTTCATCAAAAATATCTTAATTTGTGTTCCGAAGATGAACGAAGGTCTTACGGGTTTGGAATGACATGAGGGTGAGTAATTAATGACAGAATTTCGATTTTTGGGTGAACTAACCCTTTAAGTAAGACGTAGAAAGGAAGGACACAAATACTCAGCACTTGCTGAATAATATTCCTGATCATTTTTGTATCAGACCACTCATTTTGTTCTTTTAGGAGTTGTTTTTGTCCTCAGTTACATATTGAACGATGTTTAATTATACCTTATGGGCTGTAATTATGTTCAGTTTGACATTAAGTCTAGGTGGTTCTTTAATAAGCCAGAGTATCTAAGTGTTTTGCATAAGCCCTGTTTTTAAAGGCCTATTAAAATGTTCATTGTCAAGTTAATATTTGTGCTTGTGATTCTCAATTAAAACAACAATCTCTAGCATTACTGTAAATAATGTCTGTGGTATTACTTATCTGGAAAAAACACATATTCAACAGAGAGCTTAATTATTACTCATATAAAGGTTGAATGACAAAAAAAAACGGTAATCAGTATCGGCTACTTCATTACTTCATACTTCATTTCGTTATACTGTACTTGTACATGTGTAATGACAAATAAACTTGAAACTTGAAACTTGGCTGCGAAAGTCCTGGTCGAAGCATCCCTAGTAAGTACACGGGAACAAGACTAAAATAAAGTCCTACCAAACTTTTTGCTGTCTAGGACTAACAGTATAGAGATGAACAAGTTGATTTGTTCCTTTCTCAAAAGGTAACTTAGAGGAAAATACCTAATCAAAAATCCCTGTAGGTTGAGGCCAGAATTATATTGGAGACAATGTTTTTGTCTTTCACCTGACAAACGGTTAGTCAGGAGATAAATGAGCCACATCCCGTGCTTGTGAATGCATAATCAGCGAGAGTCAGTTTGCTAAATGTCTATATTGGATCAGTTTCCTGGACACGGGGGCATTTACAGTCTGTGCCTCATTAAACATGAGCTGTGTCCTGTTCCTCTATGCATTCGGCTCTATATTTAGAGTCATTTGTCCCGTTTCTCATTAGAAAGTGAAAAGGGAGAGAGCGAGCGAGTGAGTCAGATCGCTATTAGTGGATCTGATTCCTGAGATGAGAGTTGGTGCATCTACTGAGACTGATCGGTTTCTGTAAGAGGATCTACGGTTAGTGGCCCTTGAGCCGGCTTATCAGAGCCAGATCAGAACGGGGATCGAGCCAGAGGAAATGTTCACCTCACCAGTCTATTATTCATCATTCTGTTGGAGAACACCCACATCTGTCAAACGTTCAGCTGTAATGACAAGAGTGAGTAATCCAGGCCCTGATGTGGTGGCTCTGTCTGAAAAAAACCAAAAACATGTTTGCTGAAACATTTCCGTCATTTTAGATTTGTAAGTATTTTATGAGTTTCACTGCAAATGCTCTTTTGTATTCTGTCACTGTCTTATGCTTTAAAGACTTAAAATGACAGTTTTCATCCAAGTCCTTTAGCTTTGTGCTCATCTACAGTATCGTACAAGTCTCTTATGCTCACCAAAGCTACATTTATTTAATAATAATAATAATAATAATGATAAAAACAGAACAAACACTAATATTATGAAATATTATTACAATTTAAAATACCTGTTTTAATTTATTTTAATATATTTGAAAATGTAATTTATTCCTGTGATCAAAGCTGAATTTTCAGCATCAAGAAATCATTCTAATATGATGATTTGCTGCTCAAGAAACATTTATTACTACTATTATAAGTTAAGAAGAGTTGTGACGCTTAATGTTTTTTTTGTGGAAACCATGATACATTTTTTCCATGATTATTTGATGAACAAAATAAAATATTAAAAAAATGTATAAAACAAAAATATGTTTTTTATTTTTTATTATTGTCTCCAAACTTTTGAATGGTAATTTAACTCTTTCCCGCATATACATATGAATATAATTACATATGATAGCGCTTGTTTCTGCATCTTCTTCCCATGTGTTTTGATCAGGAGATTCTGCACTCTTTCAGAAGATGAGTAATAGCGTCCCTACTTTATAACGGTGAAAACACAGAAAGCCAAAACATTTCCATCAATGGCGGGAAAGCATTAATAGTGCTCTCCTTAAAGGATTAGTTCACTTCAAAATGAAAATTTCTTTTTTTCCTCAACATTCCAGGAAAACATTCCAGGATTTCTCTCCACATCATAGACTTCAATGGCAACCAAAATGTTGAAGGTCCAAATAAATGCAGTTTCAAAGTGATTCGAAGGGCTTCAGAGGATCTGCACGATCCCAGACGAGGAAAAGGGTCTTATCTAGCCAAACCATCGGTCATTTAAAAAAAAAAAAAAAAAAAAAATATGATTATACTTTTTAACCTAAGATGAAAGATCTGAAAGATGCGTTGCTAGTAGCGTTGCCTATGTTTGTGAATGACATAAGTGGATGTCTTCTCATGTTATTGACATCAAATAATTTTTCCCCCTCTACAAATAAAGATTCTGAAGGGAAACTACTGTAAATAAATTGAATCACATGCTCTTTGTTATTACAGTTATCTATATGCAGTGAAAGCGCAACCCCAGCCTATCTGTGTTGGTCCATGAGACCATTCAGGCTTGTAGCCAATAAGGCAAGTACCACTGGCAGGGATGAGGTCCGGTTCCAGCGATACTTTATGCTGGAGATAAAGGAGAATACAAACACAGAGCCATATCCCTTTTACAAACGACTGGCAATTTGTTTGTGGTGAGTATAGCCTTGATTTCAAATAAAAAGCTTATTTTTTTACGTTACCTGATAGGATTAACTTCCCCAACTTGCTCACACTCCACTGCAATATCTTCCAGGTGACGAAGCATGTGCACTTATTTCTGTTGGTAGTCATTTCCCAAAGTTACTGCTCATTTGCATAAAGTTAAACTTTTCTCAACTTTGTCTTGTCGCTGCCGTTTGTGTCACTGAATGTCGCCAGCTCTCATTAAAAATGAATGAGATCATGTCGCTGGCATTGTGTAAGGAGCTTTAGAGATCTCTGACTTTTGATAGCAGACTTTGTTGCCTGAGCACAGTATGAGACTTCATTGAGATCATAACTCTCGATCTCATTGGTGTTTTATCTGTGAAAAAATAATGGTCTCTTTGGGAAGATTGTATATATTTCAAGACTCATTTAGTTTCGGATGCCGGTGAAGAATATCTTCGACGTTCAGATGTGCCTTGGCTTGTTGTTCCACAATAGAATTTCTCAAGGTTGCTGTCGTGAATGCAATTTAGGCTATACTATACTTTAATCCTAGACTTGATTTAATCATGAAAACAAATCTCTGACACCGAACACATGAGCTCAAGTGCAGCTGCTCTCAGAAATAAGAGGATTCTTGGACATTCTGTAGTCTGTTCCTCACTGACTCCTCTCAAACATAGATACAATTCTTTTACCAAAACAAATGCTGCAGATATGATTGTTCTGCCTCTGCTGTTTTTGATGAGCACTTGTTATTCTATCTCAGCACAGACAGTATATCTTATATAGAATATGACGTCGCGCACCCTCAATCTGATTTTGACCACTAATGAAAAGTCCTGCTCTGGCAGTGAAACTTGATTTTAAACGGGTCAAGTGTCTTTAGACAGGAGGAACCTGGGACGAATCTCCATGACAACCATACTTTCAGAGAGGCATGAAGCCTGAGATCTTCCTCCTCCCATAAATATTTGATCATATTCATCTCGTATACTAATTACATTTCTTGACAGCTCATTAGAGACATCCTAGAATAGAAATCTGAAGATAGTCCATAGGTACTTTTAGCAAGTCTTTGGTTTTCTGATGAACGTTTATTTTTAAATTTTTTATTAATCCTATAAAATTAATCAGTGTCAGTAAAATTGTCTGCTTTAAAGATGTCTTGCATGCTCTTACATTCAGGGTTTTTATGCATTTCTTTATTCTTTTAAAATATTGTTAAGTTGTTACTGATTCTTTGAAATGTTTTGAAGTTGCTTGTTGAAAGTTTTTCATTTGAAAAGATTGCAGTACAGAATAAATTCAAAGTATGCACTAAACCCCATGGAGAATATGTTGTTTGTATTTTCTGCATTTCACATTTAAAAAGTAAAGTGCAAGTCAGTATCTTATGGCCTATTTATCTCTGAAAGTTATCACTTGCACAAACTGTATTAAAAATGTATTTAACATATTTAGAACAGAAAATGTGCATTAACCAAACTTATGAACCGACATTTCCGTTAATCAGCCAAAGGGGCACGATAATCTAAAATAGGCAAATTAATTGGCCTCATTATTTTTAGGTCTATCATCACACATTTTCATGCATCGATTGACATTTAATTATATTTTGTGACATTTATAAATAATATAATTATTTTGAAATTCAACTTTTCACTTGAATGATACAGATGGGTCATACTTACTGAAATATCTGAAATTCAAGTTTTGAAGAATGTTCATATTGATCTTATTTATTAAATGAAAGTGAATGGTGACTACAGGCTATAGCTCCAAATATGACAAAAGACACCATTAAATGTTATCCATATGACTTAGACGCTATATAAAATCATACAGTAGTTTTGTGTAAGGACCAGTGAATTTGTCCTATAAAGCAGAGATAACGCATTACAAGTACACATAGACAGGAGTTACGTAATCAGATTACTTTGTTTTTTTTTCAGTATTACTTTTAAAGTGAATATGCTTTCAGAAGTGCAAATTCATGTCAACACCATTGCTGAGTATTTTCTACTGTGGCCCAGTAGTGCACAACACTATGAAATTTAAAAAGCAAACATAAATTCACAAGACAACAAAATCAAGCCACAACGCAACAAAATCAAGCCACAACGCAACGAAATCAAGCCACAACACAACAAAATCAAGCCACAACACAACAAAATCAAGCCACAACACAACAAAATCAAGCCACAACGCAACGAAATCAAGCCACAACACAACAAAATCAAGCCACAACACAACAAAATCAAGCCACAACGCAACGAAATCAAGCCACAACACAACAAAATCAAGCCACAACGCAACGAAATCAAGCCACAACACAACAAAATCAAGCCACAACGCAACGAAATCAAGCCACAACACAACAAAATCAAGCCACAACACAACGGAAATGCTCCCACCACTAGGGGGCACTCAGAGCGAGTTTTCCTTGCCACTGTTCTTACAAAAATATAAACACTACGATCAGTTTAAGTGTATGTAATCATTGTATATCGACATGAAATATAAATTAAAAATCACCTAACGTTACATGCATTAGAGCTGCATATTTATACTCGAGAATACTTTGACCCGCTACATGATGCCTAAGGGAACGTCTGCCAATTCCACCATGTGGTTGAAACGTATAATTTGTATTAATTAATTAAAATTAAAAATACATGTGCAAATTCCACAAAGTTGTGTTGTGCACTACTGAGTCAGTCTTACCAATAGAATCAAGCTTTGGAATTTGAACGTCTGTTTTTAAATGTTAAAATTTGTTTAAAATGTTTTAATTAATACAAATTATACGTTTCAACTACATGGTGGAATTGGCAGACGTTCCCTTAGGCGTCAGTATTCTCAAATATAAATATGCAGCTATAATGCAGGTGGTTTTGAATTAATATTTCATGTTGATATACAATGGTTACATACTGTTAAAATTGGTATTGATATCTTTATAAAATTGCCAAATCTATAGAACAGTGATGTGAGTCTGGCTTGTCAGGCTACTTCTGTCCTTATGTGGAGAGAAATTGGGAGTAAGTGCAGAGGTGTTGTGTGTGCTGTGTGAATGTGATGGGTATGTGAGCATACATTTATTCATCTCACTTGAACAAAAACAGATTCAGTATTCAAAATAAATAAAAGTACTGAAACAAAACCTCTTTTTAATATGATTAAAACCTGCAATAATTAAATGTTAAATAATACAAATATACTTTATGTATTTAATCTCACTTTATTAACCAATGCCTTTGCCCAGCTTTATTGCCCAACTTTTACCAGCACAGCCCAATTGAGAAAAAATAATGCAAAAGTAACATAACACATTACTTAGTTAATTTTTAGGAGTAATGCAATATTGTAACACAGTAACTTTCCTGGACATTGATCACCATTTACACTCAACTTATGAAAAAGCTAATTACGCTAAAAAAAGAGAAAGAAAGTCATACAGGTTTGAAATTACATGAGGGTGAGTTAATGATGACAATATATTAATTTTGGATGAACTATTTCTTTAATTGGTGTTCTGGAGAATCCATTGTGACATTCAAGAAGATGTGTTCTAGCCTTTGATGTTATATTACAAATCATATTTTTCATCTCTTGAATAAAAGCTGTGGGTTGAAGCAGCATCTGTTGAGTTAATTGCATTAGTGAGACAGTAGGAACAGAGCGAGCTCTCTTGCCTTTCGCTTCTATTCCTAACGCTGCACACGTTGTGTCGGTCGTGCTCCGCTCCCCAAGCAAAACGCCCTGATGTCTCTGGCTACATTTCAGATGTCTGACCCCCACTTAATCAAGATGTCTTGTTGTAGCTCTGCGCTTCTGTTTAAAGATGCGAACATATGGCATTGTGCTGTCAATCGGTTCTTTCTCTCATTCTCTTCTTCATTTCTCATATTCTTTTTGCTCTATTTGAACCTGCAGACAAGTCCTTAGTTCTTGCCAGCACTTTTCTATATTAACTTCACTAGATTTGAGGCTTGGAGGAGTGCACTTTTAAATATCTGGAATAAAAAAACAACCCAAAAGTTAAACTTCTGAATGCATCAGTATAGTGAGAATAATACTACAGTTAAACATAGTTCGCAATGTTCCTAGAAATATACTTTGTTTTATTTATGCCTGTTTTTATTTCTTTAGTGTTTTGGGTGAAATATTTGGAAGCCTGTTTTTCTCCCCAGAGTAAAACAATAAAAAGGTAATTGTGAGTTTTAATCCCTTAATTGCGACTTTATATGTCACAATTGCGACTTGTTTCTTGAAATTGTGCCTTTATATCTCACAATGTAACTCTTATTTCTTATTTTAATGTCAGTTTCCTGATTTGTTTTATTTTTACTCTGAAACCCAATGGAGAATATGTTACTTGTCTTTTCTGAATTTTGCAAAAGTAAAGTGCAAGTCAATAAATTCTGATTTATTTATCTTTGGAATGTATCACTTGCAGAAACTGTTTTAAAAATCTATTTAAAATATTTAAAAGAGAAAATGTGCATTATCTAAATGTTAGAACTGCTATTGGTTAATCAACCAAACGGGCACAATCTGAAAATAGCCAAATTAATTGGCCTATATATATATATATATATATATATATATATATATATATAGTCTATAATATATTCTATTATATAAGTCGATAACTAATTGTAATACCTTAAGTGACATTTATTGTCATGTGAGAACTGTATTGAAATTCCATTGTCTTAATTTTAATCATCTGCACAGATCGATACAGATATAAGCCACAGGAACTTTCCCCAGGAACTAGGGACTTTGGGGTGGTACTCTGTGTGTTTCGACCGTAGGGTCTAAATAAAGTTCCAGGTAAAGATTTCCCCCTCAAAACTTCCCTGCTCGCAAGGTAGTACTTTTTCAAAGTTCAGGAACTTTCGGGGGTGGGACTTGGGCATTGAACATGCTGATTGGTTGAGTTCACGCAGCATTTTGATTGGTTGACTCCACATAGTATTTTTTTTTTTCAACCTTAAAGAGTTGTTTGCTATTTGAATCAACAATGAAGTTTAAAAAATACGACCGATGGACCGACGAGGTTCAGACTTTATTAACCTTATACACAGAGGACGAATTCTAGTGGGAACTGGAAAGTCGCGGACTAATTTGCCTAATCTTCACGGTACTTTAGACCGTGATGGAAACGCAGACAGCAACAGGTCTGGGGGAAAAAAAGTTCCTGAGACAAATGGTTCCAGGTAATTTTGGTGGAAACGGTTTTAATTTACTCACTTGCATTTTGCCTTTTATATGAATATGGGAAATTCAGAATTTTTTTTTTTTTTTTTTTTTTTTTTTTAATTAACACATTTTTTTTATTTTTCATTAGAGCTGCACGATTAACCCTCATCCTTCTCTCACACTTTGTAACAAATCCTTCCCTCGTGGGTCAACATGACCCAAAGCCCTAAAATTATATTTCTTTTTTTTTTTTTTTTTTTTTGAGAAAGCTCATTTCATTTTTCTAATATTTTTAATGCATTTTATCAGATTTTATCAATAAATAATAAATAAAAAGTTCATTTTCACAAGTCACAATTTCATGCACAGCCCTTTTAATTCAGCTCAAAATATCTTACATTGGGTGTCTTTGTCAATCTCTTGTGGGGTAAAAAGGTAATATAACATTATATTTAATTTTCTATAAAAATGTTATGATATGCGCTATATGGAGCAAATGAGCTGTTCCGCTGGGTCCTAAAGTCAGTTCTCTTCAGAATGCATTCAGATACACATGTAGACATTATAAAAGTTTGGCAGCGGCTATTTGCACTAAGTGCAAACACCAAGTGTGCAACTAGATTCTATTTACACAAGTGAAAATAGCATATTTTCTTAGTGATAGATGCTTTTTTTTTTTTTTTTTTTTTTTACAATTTCAACCACAAAACTCCTTGAATACATTTTTTTTTTTTTGTGTGTGTGTGTATTTGTGGTTCAAGTGCGACAAAAGTCTTATGGTCTCGGACCACCACGATGTGTTTTGAGTCAAAATGACCCTGAGGGAAGGATGGTTTAAAGGTTTAGATTAAAAAACGCACACATCATTATTTCTAAACAACCACGATTTGCCTTTCACAAAATCACACTGGAACACTCAAATCTGCATTTACGCTGCCGCTGACCCAGAGAGAACGGTTTCATATACGAATTCCCTCGGGGTCATTTTGACTCAAAACTCATCGTGGTGGTCCGAGACCATAAGACTTTTGTCGCACTTGAACCACAAATACACACACAAAAAAAAATGTATTCAAGGAGTTTTGTGGTTGAAATTGTAAAAAAAAAAAAAGCATCTATCACTAAGAAAATATGCTATTTTCACTTGTGTAAATAGAATCTAGTTGCACACTTGGTGTTTGCACTTAGTGCAAATAGCCGCTGCCAAACTTTTATAATGTCTACATGTGTATCTGAATGCATTCTGAAGAGAAACTGACTTTAGGACCCAGCGGAACAGCTCATTTGCTCCATATAGAGCATATCATAACATTTTTACAGACTCTTTTTTTGCACACACTCTTATAATTTTATTTTATACCTGCACTGACTTAAATCTGAAATTGCACTATTGTTACCATTGTTTGCACTATTTGCCATCGCCACTTTACCTCTATAATTCACTTTATCCATCTTTTTTTTTATCTTTCTTCTATTGTTGTTACTGTTAAACTTTTGTTGTTATTGTTATTGTTTGTTGTTGTTAGGCACCTAGGGTCTGAGAGTCATAGAATTTCAATTCTCTGTATGTATGGCAGAATTGACAATAAAGCTGACTTTGACTTTGACTTTGATATAATGACTGTATCAGTTATGCAGCTAGGTGGCGACACGAGACTGTTAAAAAAATTGTCATTGAATCATTCACTCAAGAGATTTGTTCAAAATCACTGATTTATCCAGTAGTATTTATGAGTGAGTCATTGAATCATTCATTCAAACTGAAAAAAAAAAAAAAAAATAATAATAATTCATTCAAATTAATTAAGCATTTTTAAATAGACTGTAGCAATTAACATTTTGTCAAATCTAGAGTAAATTACACGTTATTTTGTTTAGTTGTTTGTTCAGAAACGTGATTCTCAGTTTTTCCATAATCGTGCAGCTTGAATTCTGTAGTGCACTTTCTTTAGTTTGATTTGGATGAAATTGTTTGGAAGCCTTTTTTCTTCCTAGAGTTAGAAATTAAAAAGGTAATTGTGATCTTGCAATTTGACTTTATATTGCACAAATGCAACTTTGCTTCTTATAATTGTGACTTTACACTCACCTAAAGGATTATTAGGAACACCATACTAATACTGGGTTTGACCCCCTTTCACCTTCAGAACTGCCTTAATTCTATGTGGCATTGATTCAACAAGGTGCTGAAAGCATTCTTTAGAAATGTTGGCCCATATTGATAGGATAGCATCTTGCAGTTGATGGAGATTTGTGGGATGCACATCCAGGGCATGAAGCTCCCGTTCCATCACATCCCAAAGATTGGGGTGAGATCTGGTGACTGTGGGGGCCATTTTAGTACAGTGAACTCATTGTCATGTTCAAGAAACCAATTTGAAATGATTCGAGCTTTGTGACATGGTGCATTATCCTGCTGGAAATAGCCATCAGAGAATGGGTACATGGTGGTCATAAAGGGATGGACATGGTCAGAAACAATGCTCAGGTAGGCCGTGGCATTTAAACGATGCCCAATTGGCACTAAGGGGCCTAAAGTGTGCCAAGAAAACATCCCCCACACCATTACACCACCACCACCAGCCTGCACAGTGGTAACAAGGCATGATGGATCCATGTTCTCATTCTGTTTACACCAAATTCTGACTCTACCATCTGAATGTCTCAACAGAAATCGAGACTCATCAGACTAGGCAACATTTTTCCAGTCTTCACTGTCCAATTTTGGTGAGCTTGTGCAAATTGTAGCCTCTTTTTCCTATTTGTAGTGGAGATGAGTTGTACCCGGTGGGGTCTTCTGCTGTTGTAGCCCATCCGCCTCAAGGTTGTGCGTGTTGTGGCTTCACAAATGCTTTGCTGCATACCTCGGTTGTAACGAGTGGTTATTTCAGTCAAAGTTGCTCTTCTATCAGCTTGAATCAGTCGGCCCATTCTCCTCTGACCTCTAGCATCAACAAGGCATTTTCACCCACAGGACTGCCGCATACTGGATGTTTTTCCCTTTTCACACCATTCTTTGTAAACCCTAGAAATGGTTGTGCGTGAAAATCCCAGTAACTGAGCAGATTGTGAAATGCTCAGACCGGCCCGTCTGGCACCAACAACCATGCCACACTCAAAATTGCTTAAATCACCTTTCTTTCCCATTCTGACATTCAGTTTGGAGTTCAGGAGATTGTCTTGACCAGGACCACACCCCTAAATGCATTGAAGCAACTGCCATGTGATTGGATGATTAGATAATTGCATTAATGAAAAATTTAACAGGTGTTCCTAATAATGCTTTAGGTGAGTGTATATCTCTCAGTTCTTATTTTAGACTTTTTATGTTTTTTTTCTCTGAAGCAGAACATTTTTTTCCATAGAAATGTGACCTAAGCATACTCTCTTTCAGCCTTCTAATTGGTGAATCAGTCGATACAGGAAATTATTACTCATCAATATAATAATCATATCCAGAAACAAAGAGCCAAGCTATAAAAAAATAAATAAAATAAAAATACATATATGCAGCTTTACTTAGAATTAATTTCTTTCAAATGGAAACCACAGACATCATATAGCTGTATCATCATTAACTTTGATAATGAGTCCTGTTGATACGGAGGACGTGCCTTCCTCACCCTCTCTTGACTCAACAGTGATTCCTTTTGTTCATTAACCCGGTTCGACCGCCTTCATGCGTGTGTATAACCGGAAAGACCTAATGAGCGCTTTCTCATCAAAAGTTAATCTGTTCGGCTTCGGATCGTATTGTAATATTTTCCTTGCCATCTCTCCTCCAATTGTCACAGAGAATCTCTTTTAAAAAGTAGGGAAAGACCTTGCAGCTTTAGTTCAGTCCAGTCGCTCTAAATGAAATAACCTGCTACAGTATTTTAGTGTTTTTCTCAGTAAGCCTTTATGGTGGAAATTGGTGAGAAGCCAATTGCTATGCTGGACCTTTATGTAGGCATGAGTGTATTTGAGAGAGAAAATGCTCTGAGGGTGTATATACACACACGGTATTTTCCACCTCATATCTCCGGTCAGTGTTAGCAGACAGTCATCCGAGCATCTTTACCATGGTTTTACCTGATACCAGCACATCTGAAGATCAAGACAGCGATGTCTGCTGAGAAATCAGATTTCTCGCTTCACTCGTGTCGCTTAAAACCGTAGCTTTTTGTGCGGAACAGACGGTCGTACGTGCTTTGGTAATTAAGGCCAAATACAGTGTTGTATTTTTTTTTTTTCTTGTTCTTTATCCCATGTGTGAGGCCTGTCGTGTGTGTAGTGTTCATTTTGAGTCAAGTTGTTTTCAGTGTAGAGAGATGAAAAAGATTAACCTTCACACACAGTATCAGGTTTTCGTTTAGATGTATGAGAGCTACATCTCGCTTGTTCATATACTCAAGGTCAAGCTGTTATTTTAGGGCAGAATTATACCTTGAAATGCTGTTGTTTTCAAAGGGACCATATGAAAAAAAAAAACTGGATTTTCCTTGCTCTTATGAAAAATAAATGTAAAAATATAATGTAGACATTACAACTAGGGGTTCAACAGTTTGTGTTACAGTTCAGAAATCATAGATTGTATGAAGAATATCTAGGAGTGGGATTTTTTCTTTAAAAGTGGGGGGTTGGGGGTTGATTAAGGCCTTCTGAAGTGAATCGATGGGTTTTGTAAAAAAAAAAAATCCATATTTAACACCAGCGGACCGCCTACAGGATTCAACTTGCGAAAAAAGTGCAACGCCTCTCACAGTTCAAAATGCTTACGCTACGTCCGACTTCAAAGTCACAGCAGTTCGCTTCAGAAGGTACTTTATTAACCCCCAGAGCGGTGTGGAGTACTTTTATAATGGAAGGGCAGCCATTATAAAGCTTGGATTAGCTAGGACATTTTTTTAATATAACTAATATAAGTATATGTCATATACACCTAGGATGGCTTGAGGGTGAGTAAATCATGGTGTAATTTTCATTTTTAGGTGAACTATCCCTTTATGTGACATTTATTGTCATATGAAAACTGTATTGAAATTCCATTTTCTTCATTTTAATCATCGGCACAGATCGATACAGATATAGTTTTAATTTACTTGCATTTTGCCTTTATTATTTTACATGAATATACTCTGAGTTGCATGATTAATCGTTAAAAGATCACAATTCAAATATTAACAATAATAAATGTATCTTGAGCAGCAAATCATCATATAAGAATTATTTCTGAGATTTCATGTGACTGAAGACTGGAGGAATGATGCTGAAAATTCAGCTTTGCCGTCACAGACATAAATTTCATTATAAAAGATATTTCAATATAAAACAGTTATTTGAAATGGTAATAATATTTCACAATATTACTATTTTGGTTGTATTTTTGATCAACCTGACTTTGATCAAACATATATTTTTACATTAAGATAAGCAATTTTCTACTTTTTCATAAGTTATACAAGATTCAAATAATTTTCTTAAGTCAGTTTAATGTAATTTAAGTCGAAATGGCAGCAACTTTTTTTAAATTTTATTTTTATTTATTTTTATTTTTTACAGTGTAATATACAGTACATGTATACATATAAAAGTCTGAATCTGGCCTAAATTATAAAGTGGGGTTTTGCATAATCCTTTATAATTTCTTTCTCTAAAATGCAACTAGCTTGCATTTCTTTTTGAAGACCAGCAATAATGCTTTTCAGGTTCCTACACTGTAAAACATTATATGATCAATAAGTTATGACAACATATGTTTTTACATTGCTTTAACTCATCAAAATAAGTTAAGCAATTTTCAACTTTATTTTATAAGTTTCAACTCATTTTTTAAAAGTCAGTTTAATACAATTTAAGTTGAAATTACTTAAACATCCAAGTTGATTGTGCTTCATTTAAGGCAGCAACTTTTTTTTCTTTTTCAGTGTACAGCCTACTTTGCCCACAGCGTTTCACAAACTTTTAGACGCCCATTTTGTTGAAAGACCCCCTAAAGTTCCTCTGTCTCTGTCCGGCTGCGTTGTGCGTCTCATACAAGTGTGTTATCACCCAGCCAGCCACCACTCTTCCCTTCATTTAGACTATCGATCCTTGTTTTTTCTCTTTCTCAGCGCTTTGTGTAATCGAATAGATCCAACACCAGCTTTCTTTGCCGCTGTCTTACAGGACCAGCGTCGAGCAGTCGCAGTCTATTAGTGAATATGAATAATTAATCAGGTATAGCCAGATAGGAAAAGGATACGCACATACAGAATCCATATTAATTATGATGTATTGTGTCAGTGGAGACGGCTGGGACGGCATTCCTATAATAAGTGCACTTTGAAGTTTAGCTGTGTATCCTCAGGTGAAATTATGTTATGCATTGATGGAATGATTACTTGACACAAAAGGGACAGGAGGGACAGCTGATTAAATACTTTTCATGAATGGGGTACACAATAGGGTGACTCAAACAGTCAGTAAAATGAGCTATTTAACTGCCAATGTTGATGTTAATTGTCAGCCTTTTTTAAATAGAATATTATAATTATCAAGCAAAATTGACACAAAATTTGAATGTCTAGTTTAATGTAATTTTTATTTGTGTATTTTTTTATATTGTTTAGCAAATATTGTGAAAAAAATTGAATTTATAAAATTTGATTGATATATATTTAATATATTTGATATATGAAATTGTACATTTTATAAATTCTTTTTTGATTTTTACAGACACACACACACACACACACACACACTGATTAGACATAACATTATGACTAGGTGAAGTGAATAACACTGATTATCTCTTCATCACAGCACCTGTTAGTGGGTGGGATATATTAGGCAGCAAGTGAACATTTTGTCCTCAAAGTTGATGTGTTAGAAGCAGGAAAAATGGGCAAGCGTAAGGATTTGAGTGAGTTTGACAAGGGCCAAATTGTGATGGCTAGACGACGTCAGAGCATCTCCAAAACTGCAGCTCTTGTGGGGTGTTCCCGGTCTGCAGTGGTCAGTATCTATCAAAAGTGCTCCAAGGAAGGAACAGTGGTGAACCGCCGACAGGGTCATGGGCGGCCAAGGCTCATTGATGCACGTGGGGAGTGAAGGCTGGCTCGTGTGGTCGGATCAAACAGACGAGCTACTGTAGCTCAGATTGCTCAAGAAGTTAATGCTGGTTCTGATAGAAAGGTGTCAGAATGCATCTCAGTTTGTTGTGTATGGGGCTGCATAGCCGCAGACCGGTCAGGGTGCCCATGCTGAGCCCTGTCCACCACTGAAAGCACCAACAGTGGGCACGTGAGCATCAGAACTGGACCACGGAGCAATGGAAGAAGGTGGCCTGGTTTGATGAATCACGTTTTCTTTTACATCACGTGGATGGCCAGATGTGTGTGCGTCGCTTATCTGGGGAACACATGGCACCAGGATGCACTATGGGAAGAAGGCAAGCCGGCGGAGGCAGTGTGATGCTTTGGGCAATGTTCTGCTGGGAAACCTTGAGTCCTGTCATCCATGTGAATGTTACTTTGACACGTACCACCTACCTAAGCATTGTTGCAGACCATGTACACCCTTTCATGGAAATGGTATTCCCTGGTGGCTGTGGCTCTTTCAGCAGGATAATGCTGCCCTGCCACAAAGCAAAAATGGTTCAGGAATGGTTTGAGGAGTACAACAACGAGTTTGAGGTATTGACGTGGTCTCCGATTTCCCCAGATCTCAATCCAATCAAGCATCTGTGGGATGTGCTGAACAAAAAAGTCCATGGAGGCCCCACCTCACAACTTACAGGACTTAAAGGATCTGCTGCTAACATCATGGTGCCAGATACCACAGCACACCTTCAGGGGTCTAGTGGAGTCCATGCCTTGACGGGTCAGGGCTGTTTTGGCAGCAAAAGGGGGACCAGCACAATATTAGGGTGTCATAATGTTATGCCTGATCAGTGTATATATATTGATTTATGCCTACAATTAATTGATATGAACAGTTAAATCAATCCCCAGTAAGCAATTCAAAAATAAATAATAATTTATGCTATGCATATATAGACGAATGTTAATTTGAACAAATGTAATCCTGCCACATAATATTAATTATAAGACTAATTTGAGGTTTAATTAAATATAACGATTTTAAGGACTTTTAACACAAATCAATTCGATATGCAATATGCATATAGTGATACTGTCAGCGTACAACACACTGTTTATGGCTATAGCATTGGGACTTTAATTCGCTATGGGAATTTAACTATATGCCTGTCTAAACATGTGAGTGTTCAGTCTAGACTTAAACAACAAGACTGTCTGAGTCTAAGGAGCCACGGATAAAAATCCTCTTCCTCCTCTCCACATGTAGATGTTCTTGGCACTCAGATGAGATGTTTTAAAGGAACCTGAATTGGCATAAGAGGTAATATGGTGATCTGCAGACCATTAAGTGCTTTATAAGTAGAAGCATTTCATAATTCATACAGACAGATAACCAGCGTAGTGATGATAATATGATTGGACAATCATATAGCATAATAAGATAGGATTGATACAATCATATTTTCCGGTTATAGCTCTGATGGCTGCATTTTGAACAAGTAGCAGCTTAATTATGGAGACATTGGGGAATCCAAGTGCATTGTGATAATGAAATCTTGACTTTATGAATGCATGTCTTGTATTTTCTGACAAGTATTTGCTTGACATTGTTTGACATAGTTGTGCTATTACATGTGTACTTATATTGGTAGTATTTGCTAATTCATTAATGTTAATATAGTATTAGTTTAGAAATATATCAATTTAGAATCCAAAAAAAAATATATATATATATATATATATATATATATATTTATTAAAAATATTATTAGTAGTAATATGCATTGCTAAGGACTTCATTTGCCGTGCTGCGGCGTTGCGCTGAAACTAACGTGAAACCAGACTTCATTCATCTCAACTGAAAGCATATTTACACTGTCTGAATCGTTTCTTATTGCATATATAGTGCGCTGTGTGCCATTCACCATGTAGAAAATAGCAAATGTGTGAACAGCTGACCGATTTCAGCCGCAGCTTCAGCGTCTATTTATAGTGTAGGGGGCGGGACGCTTCAGATTCTAGAGAGCACTTGATTGGACAGAAGATGTGATGAGAAGCTGAAGTCTGCGATGATGTCGTCAAAATCTGTGATCCATTTTAATGGAAGTGAGAGACTGTAAGTTTTGAATGTTTATATCTCCTAAATGTGAATTTTGTCATTGTTTTGGAACACACCAGCTTATTCATAACCTTAAAGCTAACCTTTTTACTTTTGTCTTTGTCCGGTCACCATTATGATAGATGTATTGTGCTTTTGCCAGCTTTTAGTTATTTGAGATTAAACTGCTATTTGAATTGTATCTGCCTGTCTTCGTCTTCCTGCCTGCACCAACCCGTGACACAATGTATGAAAAAGCTTATGAAAGCTGAAAGCGTATTCATTTGGGGGGGTTTGTGGTCCAGGGTCACATATGTGATTTCTGATTTTTTATATTCTAGCAAAAATTATAAAAAATCCAAATACATTATGTATGTATGTATGTACACTCACCTAAAGGATTATTAGGAACACCTGTTCAATTTCTCATTAATGCAATTATCTAATCAACCAATCACATGGCAGTTGCTTCAATGCATTTAGGGGTGTGGTCCTGGTCAAGACAATCTCCTGAACTCCAAACTGAATGTCAGAATGGGAAAGAAAGGTGATTTAAGCAATTTTGAGCGTGGCATGGTTGTTGATGCCAGACGGGCCGGTCTGAGCATTTCACAATCTGCTCAGTTACTGGGATTTTCACGCACAACCATTTCTAGGGTTTACAAAGAATGGTGTGAAAAGGGAAAAACATCCAGTATGTGGCAGTCCTGTGGGCGAAAATGCCTTGTTGATGCTAGAGGTCAGAGGAGAATGGGCCGACTGATTCAAGCTGATAGAAGAGCAACTTTGACTGAAATAACCACTCGTTACAACCGAGGTATGCAGCAAAGCATTTGTGAAGCCACAACACGCACAACCTTGAGGCGGATGGGCAACAACAGCAGAGGATTCCACCGGGTACCACTCATCTCCACTACAAATAGGAAAAAGAGGCTACAATTTGCACGAGCTCACCAAAATTGGACAGTTGAAGACTGGAAAAATGTTGCCTGGTCTGATGAGTCTCGATTTCTGTTGAGACATTCAGATGGTAGAGTCAGAATTTGGCGTAAACAGAATGAGAACATGGATCCATCATGCCTTGTTACCACTGTGCAGGCTGGTGGTGGAGGTGTAATGGTGTGGGGGATGTTTTCTTGGCACACTTTAGGCCCCTTAGTGCCAATTGGGCATCGTTTAAATGCCACGGCCTACCTGAGCATTGTTTCTGACCATGTCCATCCCATCTGTGTGTGTGTGTGTGTGTGTGTGTGTGTGTGTGTGTGTGTGTGTGTGTGTGTGTGTGTGTGTGTGTGTGTGTGTGTGTGTGTGTGTGTGTGTGTGTGTGTGTGTGTGTTGATGTATAAATGTATGCAGTTAAATGTTAAATGAGTAGTTCACTTCAGAATTAAAAACCTTAATTTATTTCCAACTGAAGAAAGAAAGACATGAACATCTTGGATGACGTGGGGGTGAGTAAAGAGCAAGAAAGATACAGATTGTTTTAAAGCTAAGCTACTTTTGTAGATTAAACATTCATGATCACTTTCACCAATTTAAAAATGTAAAGGAATTTCAGCACACATTTTGTGCATATCTAACACTTTCCACAAAGACAGTGAATAAAAAGGCTCTGCATTTGTGAGATTTGGTTTACACGGCCCTCACTTCACCCTACACCAGACCTTAAAATTGCTTCCTGTAATCACGACAACTGGCAGGCTATTACAGCATGTCAACAGCAAAGGCTTTTAATGAATAACAATGCTGTCGTATCCTTCATGTTGTCACGTAGCTCCAAACACAAGGTGATTTTGGAAGCTCTGATGCCCCTGGCTCAGCGATTCAGGATCCCAGAGGAAATTTTTATTGGCTTCACTTTCATCGCTCAGGAGACTTATTTGATATCTCTGATATGTTTTACTGAAGTATTAACTTTGTCATGCTTTGAATCTCTTAGGAGAACTAAAAATAGACACGACAATTGTTGACATACAGTAGTCAAATAAAGTCACCTTTATTTTGTGCTTTATACAATACAAATTTATACACAACTGTTTCAAAGCAGCTTCACAGTAATAAACAGGAAAATAATAGAATCAATGATGCAAACTTCATCAGATATGAGACAAATTAAACTTCTGCTGTAAAGTTTTTTTTTTTTTTTTTTTTTTCTGTTAAAGTTTTGTTTTCATCCGATAGTGTCAGTGCAGTCAAATCGACACTATTACTGAACATTAAGTGCCTTTTAAACCCCAACTAAGCAAGCCAAATGTAACCTATTAAGGTTTTTTTTTACAATTTCAACTTTCTTTAGTGTGTGATGTTGCTGTTTGAGCATGAAAAAGGTCTGCAAAGTTTAAAAAAAAACAAAGGGCCCTATCATACACCCGGTGCAATGCGACACAAGTGTTTTTTTTTTTTTTTTTTTTGCTAGTTTCATCCCGACGCAGTTATCATTTTCATATCCAGCACCACGTTGTTTAAATGCACTCGCACATCTGTTTTCCCATGGGCGTGCTGGCCTCAAAATTTGGTGTGTTCAGGTGCATTGTTGGTGAGTTGCTATTTTGAGGAACTGAAATCGAGTGTACCATTGACCAACAAAAACCTGGTCTAAAGTCATTAAGTATTTTGTGTTATTTAAAGGGAGCGTTAGTAATATGCATACGTAATAATGCACGTACACTTCGCTTACACACACACAGGGACTTTGTTTTATTAAAAATAAAAGGATTCCTCCCTGGAGAAGCATTCAGTCTTTCTGCTCGCAAATTCCGCCATGTAAATAGCGAATCCGCCATTGTTCAAGCGCAACTGGCTTTTAAAGGGAATGGGAGATGAGACTCTGATTGGTTTATTGCACGTTAGGCCCAAAACACACCCATGACTCATTACATCACAACCCTTTTGGACCATGTGCCTGGCACAGCAATAGTTTTTTCCGGCGTTAAACTAGCCAAAGTGGATTCAGACATGCCCTACTCATTCCTGCTGAATTTGTGTTCACACCCAAAGTGCGCGCACATCAAGCCGCCTCTCAGTACTAAATTTAATTATTTTGTGCCGCTTATTATTTTTTAATTATTGTGCTTAAACAGTCAAATACACACAACATAATGTCAAAATGTGGTCTTGGTGAATATTCATATAAATACAGTAACAGTAACAGTGTAATGGATCCGTGAGTCAGGTCTCAAAGTGCAGCCTTATATACAAATTATGAGATAATATAAAAAATATCTATATGGCAGTTTTTCCCCATGGTATTGATGTGAAAATGCTGAGTGGCTAGTAACTTTGGAAAACCACTAGCACTAGCCACTACCACAGTAGCTGCTGAGCAAAGAAGTTAATGTCAAGCACTATCTATGTCCTTATCTTGAGCAAAATAAGCAAGCTGACATTCAGTACAATCTATATTTCTCATTTCGAATATATAAAATTTTCATTTGGATGTTTAAAGCTCTATTTTTCAGGAGTGCGCATGTGCGTATGTGCTTTAATACATAAGGAGGAGCCTAATCTAGAAATAAAGCAAAACAACTTGAGAAAAAACAAGAAGTAGTCCTCAGATGCCATGTCTCTAATTTATAACAAAAATCTGGCATTAATTTGAAATACTTCAAATTAATTACATTAATACATTGTCATATTTGTATAAAAAAAATATATATAGTGATATAAACCAAATCAGCTATAAAAAATTTAATTATAAATATGGCCTAATATAGCCTAAATGTGGCCCATATGGGACCCTCAAATAAACAATAATGGGCAACCTAACTGGGGGCCACATTGAGTCCATTAAAGTGCCCACTCTGACCCCATGCCCAGCTGACGTCCATATAACCCATATAAAATCCATGTGGGGCCCACATGAACATGTTGGCTGGGTTGTTTTTGGTTTCTTAGAAAGGTTTATGATGTTGTTGCGATCACTTCGGAAGCTAAAGGAGATGTGAGGTTACTAAGGTCTTGTTCCCAGAAGAAATATCTCAGACTTTAGCAAAACTGTGTTTGATTTTCATTTAAACTTGTATAGAAGAAACAGCTGAGCTATTAAAGATATCTCCTTTGTGAAATTTGGGCTTTACCTTTAATTATTAGTGAGGAGAACAAAAGCAGCCTGTCAGCCGGTGTCAGGCGACACCGTGCACCATGCGGATTGAGCTCTGACCTTGGCGTGAAAAGCCTGCCTCTTTCTGTCTGTCTCTCTGTCTGGAGTGGCAGCTGTACCCTGACAGGATGACGGTACCTTGCTCACTTGACATGCACCTAGGAAGGGTACCACACCTCTGTCCCCGTGTTTTACCTCCTCTCTCTTTCTCTCTCTGGTTCTCTCACCTCAAAGGTCCCATAGCACTAAATAATGGAGCACAGTAGGAGCAGGACGGTGTACCTGAGAAACTCAACCCTACACAGTGAGCTAGCCTGGCTCCTCTCCCTGTTTTTAAAACCACAATCTTGGAACAGCTCTTTTAACTTTCATTCCAGTGCCTAAAAGATGAAGCTTGTACAAGCACAGAGATGTTTTGAATAGTCTTTATTGCTTAGAGTGTATACAGCATCATGTTAGTTGACAGATTTCTGTCTTCACTCCGAACAGTACGTGGGGAAGATCGGCTGTAGCGCTCAGAGAAAAGCGTGAAACACGAGGGCGAGAGGATGACAGATGTTTGCAGAACACAGCATCATTTTACTGCGAGCTTCGGCCCACACAAACCATTTTATAAAAGCCCTGAAAAAATACTAAAAGGAATAGTTTATCCAAAAAGTCAAATTCTGTTATCATTTACTCTCCCTCAACAACCCAACAGCCCAGGCTCTTTCAGACGTCTTGGTTAGGTATGCAACCCTCGTTCCCTGAGGAGGGAATGGAGACGTTACGTCAGTGACTGACGAATGGGGGTTTCGCTTAGAAGCCCCCATTCATCAGTCACTGACATAACTCGAACGAATGGGAATCCATGTTATTTAATATTTATTTATTTATATTTTGAATTAGCTTTCAGTTTTCATTTTCATTTTAGTAATTGTATATGCTTTTGTCATTTGTATTATTATTTTATTATTTCAACTTAAATGTATTTGTTATTTGCCATTTAAGTTTAATTTCAGCTAATATTACAATTTTATTTCAGCCTTCTTTCAAATGATGAAACACTTTTTTAATAGTCTTAATTTCAATTGGCAATTAACAATAACAATACTGGGAAATAACTAGTTTTATGGTGCTTTTTGTTGATATTTTTGTCCACAACAATTTTCATTGTATAGAAAAGAGCAGTTATTTTTGCAGAATTATGGCAGTTTCACTTAAAAAAATAAATTAAAAAAATTAAAAACATATCTTCTTTATTTTTTGATTAAGTATTTCCTTCAAATGCTTACAAAAATTACAGTGGTAACCATTGTTTCTTCCAAAATACAATAAAAGTTACTTTAATAAAACTGATAATTTGGTATTAGCTGCCACTTTAAATAAATAAATAAATTTGAAGGATAATGTAAGTATTCATATTAATTTCAAATGAATTTATTCTAACAATAATTGCATTATGTGAGCATTTTCAAGTTAGCATTGTAATTTTTCTTATAATGAATGGTGTTACATTTTTGTTAGTCATTAAAAATTATTGCCATTTTTCATCTTACAAAAGTTCAAACTTCACACTTCCTTCTCCACGCTTCTGCTTGTATTGTGAGTCAGAGCCCCAGGCTGGAGAGCTCAGCCCTGATGAACTGGAGAGTATGAAATTTCATTCGTAACAGATGATTATAAACATTTGGATTGCTGTCGCTCAGCCAGAGTTTTCTGCTGTCTCATTCTCCTCCATTTCTCCTTCAGAGATCCTCAATGGATTAAAAGGGTTTTTTCTTCTAAAAGATTACAGGTGCGTTGGTAGGTGGGGTTTATAGGTCAGGTGAAAACATAAGCCCCTCCCATAAAACCGCATTAATGCACTCTTTCATCCCAGACTGACCCTTTAAGATCAGTCAATCCTCAACTAACTGATGGAAGACACATTCTATTTTCAAATAGTAAGTTACTAAGCGTGTTTAGATGGGTTTATCCCAACCATAACCTTACCTGTGACCTCCCTCTTTCAGGATGACATTTTTTTTTTAATTTTTTATGTTTTTATTTTCTTCTAGCAATCTTAGTGGCCTCGAATGTGTTTGAAGACTTAAGTCACAGTTAAAAACTAGTGAATGTCGGAGCTGATAGCCTCATGGACATACACTTGGCCCAGCTCGTGGACCTTTCCCGCCCCCGCTCTCTCTCCCACCTCGCTTCCTGTCCACTCTATACTATCTATATTATCTTGTAACAAAAAAGGCTTTCTGTGGTAAATTTGAGCATGCCGTTGTCTTTGCGTTACGTCTGTGTACATAAAGAAGGAGTAGTGTCGCATGTGAGGATGCTGCAGGTGGCGGATCATTTATCAGCCTTTTCTCACAGCAGCTGGAATAATTGAAATTGTAATTTTGATGGTGGACAGGTCCAAACGACAATCAGTGACACCTGGTGATTCACCCATAGTCAAAACCAAAATATTAGATTTTATGGAAATTTAAATCTACAGGTAACGTTAATACACACTAAATACACATAGTCACGCAATGCTGATGTTGTTAACATTAACAATTTGAGAACAAAGTATAACAATAATAATAATTTGCATGGTTTGATGTGATATGAGCTAAGCGATCGTTAGATGGTTATTTAATCCAATGGTGGCACGATTTATTATAATAATTTTTTTTTTTTTCTTTTTTTTCTTCTGTGAAATTTCTTATTTTGGTCATACTCCAAGACATAGAATCTGTGATACTGTGTACAGTACAGTATCCACACCGGAGCAGTGAATGAACGACAGCCACGCATACTCCTCAAAATATTAGATTCATACATGCCGATGCACAACCCACATAATGATGATAATTCTCAAATAACTGCAATTGCAGGTTTCAAACAGAGATGAAAAACTTATGGACTGCAGCTTTAAAGAAAGACAAAAGGAAATCATTTCATAAAAAGTAAATACTGTACACTACCGCTAAAAAAATCAGTCAGTATTTTTAAAATATATTTAATAAATAAGTCTCTTATGCTCATCAATGCTAGATTTATTTGATAAAAATACAGTAAATATAATAAATATAATATAATATATATATAATATATATATATATATATATATATATATATATATATATATATATATATATATATTTTAAATTAAAATGTTGTCTACATTTTTCAGCATACTTTTTTAACATACTATAAAGATGATCATTTATTTGAAATAGAAATATTTCATAACATTATAAATGTTTTTGCTGTCTCTTTTGATTAAGTGCATCCTCCTGAATAAAAGCATTAAAACGTTATTTCTTATAAAAGGTCCCACAGCATTTGTTTAAGTATTTGTCCAAATACTTTTAGGAGGTCACTTCAGGCGATGAACTTTATATTCATGTAAAGACTTGCACCAGTTTGCAACACTTCGATTAGCATTTGAAATGGTGTTGGAAATTGTGTGCTCTCCAAAACCAGATGGATATTTTGAGGTGCATAGGAATGATTGAAAAAAAGTAGATGGGTGCAAAGCCTTATCAGCTTCTCTTCACAACCGTGACATGGTTTTCAATGCCTAATTGCCACTGACAATCTCATACGACAGACCTTTTGTAAGCTTACAAACGAAACTTTCAGAAAATGTGACCATAAATGTTTAATAATTGGACCTGAAAAATGGTTGACAACTATATGAATATAAAATGCACAATCTATGTCTAAGATGACTTCTCTTTTCTGTGTTTTGCTCATCTCTCTTCAGGATGTTTACTTTCTGTCAACTCAAACTGTGCCAGGCGTGGCGTAGGTCATGAATATTAATTACGTTATGCGAGGTTCGCCCTAACTGATTTGCTGAAAGGCTGACGTTGGTAGGTGACAGAGGGTCAAGGTTTGACTGCTTAGATCTTGCTATATACAATAACTGTATCATAATGGGTGGGGGGGCATATTTTGTTCCATTGATGCCCATTCGAAATTGACAATGACATTCAAACTTCAAAAATTCATTATACAACAGTCCTTCAATTTGATTGAGCCGTTTGTTTGCTCATATCTGTTATACACAATATACCTCTAAAGATAATTATAAAAAGAGAGACAGAGATGCTGATGCAAAATATGTTTTTTTGCAAGCCCCAAAAAGATAAGAGTTATGAAATATGATATGACAGACAGAAGAGGCCGACGTCTGGTGGAGAGCAGAACAGATGCCCTATCTCATCTGGATCTGTCTGTCTCTCTCTCTCTCTCTCTCTCTCTCTCTCTCTCTCTCGCCGTCTGTCTCTCCACCTGCATTTTTAACAAGCGCGCACACATAGACGGAGCAGGTCAAATGGAAATGAGAAGTAACCAGGATAGATGTTAAACCCTGGTTTAACATTTAAACACACACATACACATAAAGCCGGTCGGTAATGAAGTACTAAATTGTGCAGATATAGTATGTGTGCCTGTGGGATTGTGCATCTGTCTTTGCTCATTTTATGTTTTGTTGAGGAAAAAGGAATATTTGATAAAGAGACAGACTTTAATAATGCATAGGGAATTCTCTTTTGCTTATGTAACATGTCTCGTGTGTACACAAACACACACACACACACACACACACACACACACACACACACACACACACACACACACACACACACACACACACACACACACACACACACACAAATATATTTTGTGTTTCCATGTTTTATGGGGACTTTCCATAGACATAATGATTTTTATACTGTACAAACTCTATGTTCTATCCCCTTAAACTAACCCTAAACCTACCATCCACACAAAACTTTCTGCATTTTTACATTTTCAAAAAACATAATTTAGTTTGATTTATAAGCTGTTTTCCTCATGGGGACCAAAACATGTCCCCAAACGGACAAGGATTTCGGCTATTGCCATCTTTGTGGGGACATTTTGTCCTCATAACGTAAGGTTTAGCTGGACCTCACACACACAAACTTGTGTAAGGGAGGCCTATTAAACATGCAAATAATTATTAAAAGTAACATGTCTAATTAACTGGAAAGCTTGATAGTTGAATCTCATGAAGAAATGTTATTGCAGCCTATTTTTAGGAACATTAAAGTGCTCCTTTTATGGTTTTGGAATATTCCCTTTCATGCAGTGTGTAATAAAGCTGTTTGTGAATTAAAATTTCTGCAAAGTTGTAAAGTCGAAAGTGCACAATAAATAAAGTTAATGTCTCCCAAAAGAATGAATCGGCTCTGAACCGCCTATACGAGTCGACTGCATTTTGAATCCCACTGCGTGACGGTTCTTCATCACTAGATAAGATATTTGCATAATGCCCACCTATGTTGTACGTTGTCCTTACTACTTTGAGTAAAGATAAAGGATGGAGCAAGATATGTTTTACAAACTGTTACTTCAGTCATTCACGTTAGTGCTCGGCTAACGTATGCACAGTTATGGACACAGTTCCTGCATGTGCACTGCAACAAATTAGAAATATACACATGGGTTTGTTGATGGACATACACTTGTTAATGCTAATGGTGAGGAATTACAGTTGCAACATCTCATAATGTACCTTAAAATGAGTAGCGTATCACTGAGAATCTTCCTGCTCTAGTCGTTGTTGCGATGGAGGTTCAGGTTGAATAACTAGTTCTTCCAATGTTTCATCATCGGACTCACGCTTGGATTGATATGGTAAAATCGATGTCATCGTTACGGTCTTTACAGTGTGTACAGTCGCTGAGCTTTAGGAAGCATCTGGAGCTGGAGTACAGTTATGGTAATGGGCGGTAGCTTCCGACACGCTGTAAGCACTAGACCAATCACAACAGACTGGGCCATCTGGCCAATCAGAGCAGAGTAGCTCGTGGAAAGGAGGGATTTAGAGAGACTGATTCATCCGACAAGTCGTTTAGAATCATTGAAAAATATGGTGATGTATAATGTATATTATAAAAAAAAAATGGATGCCTCCAATACAAAATTAGGAACCTTTAAAATTGCATAATATGGCCACTTTAAAGGATTAGTTCACTTCAAAATGAAAATTTCCTGATATTTTACTCACCCCCATCTCATCCAAGAAGTTAATGTCTTTTTTTCTTCAGTCGAAAAGTGTTTTGAGACTGAAGAAAGAAAGACATGAACATCTTGGATGAGATGGGGGTGAGTAAAATATCAGGGAATTTTCATTTTGAAGTGAACCTTTAAGAGGTTTTTATTTATTTATTTATTTATTTATTTGTTAAGTGAGCCTTTAAGAGTTTTTTTTTTTTTTTTTTTTTTTTTGTGAGCCTTTAAGAGGTTTTTTATGCATTGTGATATGCTCTGATAGTTGTTTTTAAGAGATTTAAAAAAAAAAAAAAAAACCTTTTGTAAAGGGATAGTTCTGTCACATGTTGTGTTGCCCGGTCACATGTTCCTTTGTTTAGTTTTCCCGCCACTCCTGTATCACCCTCATTATGAGTTCATTTGTCCCAGCTGTGTCCTGTTAATTAGTGCATCACCTTGTTTCCCCTGTCTATATAAGCCCTCTGTGTGCCCTCAGTGTTTGTCGGTTCTCGTTTGTGTTTGTTGGTGTTTTCCCTGCCTGTTTTCCCGAGTTCCCGAGTTCCCGAGTTCCCGAGTTCCCGAGTTCCCGAGTTCCCGAGTTCCCGAGTTCCCGAGTTCCCGAGTTCCCGAGTTCCCGAGTTCCCGAGTTCCCGAGTTCCCGAGTTCCCGAGTTCCCGAGTTCCCCTTCGCCTTTGTGAGTTTGTTCCACACCAAATCCGTAACAGAAGAACCGACCGAAACAGTTTTTTTGCGCGACGTTTTTCTCCTTTGTTTTGAGTTTTCCCTGTGTTCCCGATGGCCCTTCCCGCTGTTCGTCTTCTCTGCCTGGAGCAGGGAGACTGCCCGCTGGAATTGCACACACGGGACTTCCTGGACCTAGCGTGGCAGACGCACTTCCCTGACTGCTCACTCGGGGGGTTTTCCTATGCGGACCTGAGTGAGCGGTAGAAGGCATGCGTTCCAGCGGTCAGTTCAAAGGAGGATTTCGTCGCCTTCGTGGAGTGGGTACTGGTCAATAACAACTCGCCCTTTACCATCGGCCACACTGAGGACAGCATGACCACCGCTCCACCACCGCCAGAGACCAGCCATCCACCACCCACCACGACCGGCACGAGGGAGTTGCCTGTGCCCACCGCAGACCGTGGAGACCGGCGTAATGGGGGGGCGTAATGTCACATGTTGTGTTGCCCGGTCACATGTTCCTTTGTTTAGTTTTCCCGCCACTCCTGTATCACCCTCATTATGAGTTCATTTGTCCCAGCTGTGTCCTGTTAATTAGTGCATCACCTTGTTTCCCCTGTCTATATAAGCCCTCTGTGTGCCCTCAGTGTTTGTCGGTTTGCGTTTGTTGGTGTTTTCCCGAGTTAATGTTTAAAGTTCCAAGTTCCGAGTTCTCCTTCGCCTTTGTGAGTTTGTTCCACACCAAATCCGTAACAAGTTCACCCTAAAATGAAAATGAAGTCATCATTTACTCACCCTGGTGTTGTTCTAATGCAGTATGCCGTTCTTTCTTTTTTGGACCACCAAAGGAGAAATCTTAATGTCCCGCTCGCACTCGTCCATATGGCAGTGAATAGCATGAAGCTTTAAAACAAAGATGCAAAAGTATCACAGAATGATCCCATGTGTCACGTGTCAAATATTCCAAGTGTTCTGGGGGTATATGATAGAGTTTGGTAAAAAAACTAACCGAAATTTAATGTATTTTTTAAAGAAAATCCTGACCTGTGGTGTTGATGCTCTCTGCATTCATGAGACTCTATTAGCGCTGCAGTTCACTCCAACTCACCAGGAAAAAGAGTGAGTGACGAAATACAATACCTGGAAATCCCCAAAAAGTATCTGTGTACTTTCTTCACTGAGTTAAATATCTCCAGACCGCTACTCCGGTTGTGAGATCACAGTCAGAATGACAGTTGATAGGTGTGACTGCGATAACATTTTCTGAAAAAGAAAGAACGGAATACTGCATTAGAACAACACCAGGGTGAGTTTCGTTTTAGGGCAAATTAACAGTGACCAGTACAGTGTCCTTAAATATACTTAAAAGAAGATACATTTACTTTATGAGCAAAATTGTGTAAGATAGTATGGCTATTTTTGTTATATTTATGACCCCATTGTTTTCTTCTTCTTCTATACATTTTTTTTTTTTTACAAAATGTACTGAGGTTTTTTTGTTTAAAATCCAGTGGGGTATGACTAGTAAAATTAACTCAAAATATTCTCTGAAAATTCTAAGTCTGTTAAAGGGGTGATGAATTGAGAAATCAACTTTCCCTTGAGCCTTTGATATATAAAAGTTCATCGTGATATAAGAATATCCTGTAAGTTTCAAAGCTGAAAACTTCCTTGTTAGTCAAAGAAAAGCTTTTATTGACACCAGGCCCAGAAAACGATTGTGCTCAGAATGTGTTGACCATTGATGTCATAGAATGCAGAAACGCCGTCTCAACAGATAAATCTGTAGCCCCGCCCACCGACTCGTGGAGCTAAACGGATCGCACTACCGAGCAATAAACATGCCAAAGATAGCAAGATATTGTGCTGTGCCTGGTTGCGGAAGAACACAGTCGTTGCATAAGCTTCCTTTGGATGCTAATATTAGGAATGAGTGGACGTTTGTTTGCTTCATTTCACCGCGGAATCGTTTGCAGATAAAACACAGGTCGAGACTGGATTTGCAGACATTGAGATTAAAGCACAATGCTGTGCCTTCTATATTGGATCCGACAGGAATGGTGCAACACATTTTTTTATATGTGATAGTATTGCATTGTTACAGATCGTTTTGATTATGTGTACGTGAGCAGAACATACCGTAGCACGCTGTCACAGGCTGGAGAATCCTTTATTTGTTGGTTCATTGCGATTCAGGATCAGACTCGGACATGTATAGGCCAGGGCTCGCAAAGCCCAACGTCCCGGGGCTGTGTGTTTTCTAGACGGGCTACCAAAACGTAAGCTCGTCGGCAGGCCAGTGAATCTTAAATAGTGAAATAATATTCCTTTCTTGATCTGCGTTGTTCACTTTCTTGACTTGATATTTGAAGGACACGCACGTGTGTGTGTGTGCGGTTCGCACTTATATCCACCGATCAGGCGGGCCAAGTAATAAAAAAATAATATTCCAATCAGTCGTGGGTGGATGAGACTGAGAGATAAATCATTGTGCTTGTTTGATAAAGACGTTTTGCGAGCCCTGTGAGAGAATCATTCCGGTTGCCGCTTTCAAAGCAATCCCTCCCTCATGTGAACTGACAGGGGAGCAGAAGCTCATTAAATATGCAAATTTTATCCAATTCTAGCTGTGAAGTCTTCAGTGCGGCACGCCAATAGAAAATCGCCTATTACTTATTCATTATGATGATTTTGAATGTAACAACCACATGAATGTCATTAGTTGACCTCAGACAACAGTATAAAAAAATTAAAAAAGCCAGTTCATGACACCTTTAAATAAATGTATCATGGTTTAGTTTAAGATGTCAGGTTGATTTAGGATATTTATTGAGGGTTATATATATATATATAATTTTTTTTTTTTTTTCTTGCTGGAAAATAAGAAAAGAAAATTTGCAGTGTATTTCTGTATTACACTGAATGCAATTAGTGTGATTAAATGTGACTTTTAGCACATTCTTGTTGATTAACATTTCATGAATCACTTCAAAGAAGGGATGAAAGAATATTATTAGCCACAAAAGTTGGGATCCCCTGTTGTTTTGTTGTTGAGATGCATATTATATATTTCACTAGTCTTTGAAAGAACTTAAGCCCTTAATGATAAACCAGAAAGCGTCCAATAATAAGAGCTTTTTTGCCCCCACAGCATAAAGAAGTGAATGTTTCCCTCCTGAAAATCTATTATAATGCCGGATCATTTTTTGCAACTGAATGCCTGCGGCATTATAATATTATTCATGAGCGAATGGCGTGTTAATGTTTGTGTTCCAAATAATTAGCATTTCTCAAATTCCCACAGAGGACATTGTCTCACATTCCATCTTATTAACACATCTGATTCCTGTCATCTCTTAAGAGTCACGGGTGGAATTGTTCGCAGATTCTTCTGTGGCGTAAATAACCTTCAAAGGACAGACAAGCTTTTGGCCGACTGAGTTTTTCCCTCAGTTCTGTTCTGATGAGCTGCGCTGATCCGGGAAGCGGTGGGAAGGCGAGATTACGGCCCGAGCGTCTCAGACTTCTCCCTTGGCCTCTTTATTTGGGCTCTGAATGGGATGTCTGTCAGACGCTAAAGACGTGGGGCTTAATTTTGCCAAGGCTGAAGATCAGACTAGAAATGCAAGTGGCACAAGGTCAGAGCAAATATGTTGCACTCTAATCGTTAACGGAGAGAAGGACAGGATGGATTGAAGAAATTAGATCTAAATAACCTTTATGAAATTTATACATAGTGGTTATGTCAGTGCTACCATTATATGGACATCTATGAAAATATTTGTTGACAGAGACACCATTAAGAGTTCACTTCGGTCACATGTCAAATGAGAAGGTTTTCATTTGATTAACAGGTCAGTTGGCTTAATACATGTGTAAACAGTGTCTAAAACGTTTTGAGCTTGTCCAATTTCGACCACTTCCAGATGTAGTCAAAAACGGATTGTTTTCATAGGATAGACGCTCATGTGGTCGCTTACTGACCTAATGTGTAACCATTACAGGAAGCGTGCTAGCCAGACTGGATTTAAACATTGTCTGCTGAGACCCAAGTTTGGTTTGAAGATGAAAAACAAACCAAGCACAATGTTCTCTCACTGTTCCTGATTTCGAACACACACTCACCGCGTTCGACGTGGCATTGTGGCTATCGGAACAGAAATGAAAGCTGATGCTCTCCACGTTTTTCCGTCATCTCTGGTCGTGTTCATATAATAAATTGCATGAACTAATTTTGTCCATTAGATCGAAAGATCTGAAAAACCTATCTTCTTACCTGCCCTGTGTAAGCTAGCGGTGAGGTTGCGAATTCCAATCGCCCACCGCTCACCCCTCCCTTTTGAAACACATAGAGAAGCTACGGTGGCCAACACAGGACAAAGATGTCGTCGTCGGAGACAGCAGAGAGTGGTAGCACTCTGTAGACCAGTTTGGGCTACTGTAGAAACATGGCGGCGCAAAATGGTGATTTCACTGTAAGTGGATCCACGGTGTATGGAGATAGAAACAGCCCATTTTAAGGTAATACAAACATAAAGTTCATTATGTAAGGTCTTTATACACCACTGTAAACTGTATTGCATTTCTGTCAATGGATCCTCATAAATATTACACACTGCACCTTTAAATATTAGGTTGGGGGGGCACATTACAAGTAACTGAGTTACATAATCAGATTACTTTTTTTCAATTAACTAGTTGTAATGGTTTAGGTGTGTACAGGAACAGGCTGAAGACTCAGGAGATAATAAGCAAACATAAACTTTAATTCAAACTTAAAAAACAGAAACCCAATGTAACATAACAGTGACTAGACAAAGACTGAAAGTGAGGGTGTAACTTAAGTAGTGAACAGAATCTAGATGATTAAAAAGACACAGCTGGGACAAATGAACTAATGAGGGTAACCATGGGAACATGATGCTTATTGTAGTTTTAGAATAAATGTGTCTTAGAATATTACACAAACCTGCTATAATGAAATATATTAAATTGCACCAATATACGTTATGTATTTAATCTCACTTTATTAACCAATGTCTTTGCTGCTGACCTTCGATGAACCACTTCAACCATACTAATAAGCAAAAGTGACTTTAGATAAACAACATCACATTTGTGTGTTATATTTCTTAAATTTTTGGTTGCTGAAGTAAGCATGTTGGACTTTTTTTCTTCTGCATCCTATTCCAGAATGGCAGAACAGCCGAAAGTTTTGTTGTTGTTGTTGTTGTTGTTTTTACTGCGCCCTCTACTGTACAAGTGTGAACTTGCATTTCTTTCAGGCTTATTCATTTGCCAAAAATAGAACTTTTTTGGTATTAAAAGCAAACAAACAAGCCCAGGCCAGGTGAGAAATAGAAACGCAAAAGTAATACAACACATTACTTTCCATAAAAAGTAACTAAGTAATGCAATCCGTTACTTTATTGCAATGCATTACTTTTAAAAGTAACTTTCCCCAACACTGTTAACTACATGTACTGTAGAGTTAGGGTTTGTTTAGAGTTTGAGTTTAGTTACTTGTAATTATGCATAATTTACTGTTGGTATATAGTAAGTATGTGTAGTAACGTGTAACTACGTCACCTTAAAATAAAGTGTTACCAAATATTATTTACATATTGATTTATTAATATTTTGATTATATAAATATTATTGCATGTGGTTTTCAAAAACACAAGAACTCCTCCTGCATGAACAGATCGTAACTCTACATCGGACAGATTGACAGACTCAGTTGCTAAATGAATGGCTATGTGCTGTCGATCAGTAATGAGCATTTGTTTAATGAATGTAAAGTCTACTCAGTGATTTTCTTGTCTTGTACAATAATGATATAATTAATTAATTGGCATATAATGCAGTTAATTAAAAGAATTGATTGACAGCCCTACTAAATGTTAATAATGAAGAATTGTAAAACTCTTTATCATTAAGATGCTAATGCTAAGTAATTCTAGAAGCGTAAACATACAGAACAGCTGTTCTACAACTGTGTTTACGGCTCCAGGATTTCCTAAACATTCTTTAGTAATCTCTACAGTTGAGTTCATTTATCTTGTAGAGTACACTACTGTACAAACCCATTAAGTGGTTAGTATAAAAGGGCAGCGTGACCCCACTTAATGACATCCCTGTGGTCCGCACGTGCTGGGAATTTTAATATGGTTGCACAGCACGCCAAAGGATTCTTATGAAAATGAAACTTTCCTGAAGAACTTTCACTAAGCAGAGATCTCAGGTTATTGAAGTTTCTTTCAATGCCTCTAACAAGAGTAAGATGATCTACTGTACAGTAGGGTACAGCGGGGCTAAAGGCACACCTTAAGAACAAAAATGTGTTTTTCACTATTCCCAAAGTGTATCATTTTAGAAAAATATATGTTTGTATTGAACATTGATGGAGCAACAGATTTTGTGTGAAAATAAATCCTAAAAGTGGTTCATTTTGTTTAAAAATCTTATAAATGGTGAGGGTGGCAAAAGGCACACAGTATTGATACAAATATTTTAGCTAAAATAATATGTTTTTAATAATGTCTAAGTTAATTTTCTGTTTATTTTGATAAATAAAAGTATTCGTTTTTGTTCAATAAATATACTGTCATTAAAATATGTTAATATAAAATATACATTTTAAAAATACATACAACTATTTTTAAAAGATTCTGAAAGCATTGAAGGAGACTCATAATAATTTTATATATATATATATATATATATATATATATATATATATATATATATATATATATATATTTACAGTAGTAACAATAAATGATATTGTATTATATGATATGATTAATATCATATTTTAAGTATGATTGTTTCATTATAAATATGGTGATTATTTCAAATGTGGACACCCAACTTAATAAATAATAATACTTAATACACACATACATATACTATATATGCACATACATATACTATATATATACACACACACACACATTATATATATATATATATATATATATATATATATATATATATATATATATATATATATATATATATATATATATATATATATATATATATACACACACATATACATATGCTATATATACACACATACATATACTATATATATATACACATACATATACTATATATATATACACACATACATATACTATATATATATATACACATACATATACTATATATGCACATACATATACTATATATATACACACACACATATACTATATATGCACATACATATACTATATATATACACACATACATATACTATATATACACACACACACATACATATGCTATATACACACATACATATACTATATATATATACACACATACATATACTATATATATATATATACACACACATATACTATATATACACACACACACATACATATGCTATATACACACATACATATACTATATATATACACACACACACATATACTATATATGCACATACATATACTATATATATATACACACACACATATACTATATATATATACATACATATACTATATATATACACACACACATACATATGCTATATACACACATACATATACTATATATATATACACACACATACATATACTATATATATATATATATATATATATATATATACACACATACATATACTATATATATACACACACACACATATACGATATATGCACATACATATACTATATATATACACACATACATATAGTATATATATGCACATACATATACTATATATATACACACATACATATACTATATATATACACACACATATATACTATATATGCACATACATATACTATATATATATATATATATATATATATATATATATATATATATATATATATATACACACATACATATACTATATATATGTGTGATATATTAATATTAACTTTTATCTGAATGTTATCATGTCATGTCAACAAATGGAAAAGTCAGCCAGATATTTATTATCATGTTGATTATTTTGCCTTTTGCCCCAACAGCAGGGGCATCTTTTACTCCAAATAGCATACTTTTACATATTTTTCCTTTATTGAAAAAAAAAACTGTTGCTTTATTTTACTTGAACAAAACTGAAAATCATTAAGAAAACCTTTGTCTCAAAATATAAACATAAATTTTATTGATTCTCATTTGCTACTTAAATCTACAACAGTTGAAAAAACATCAGATATTAGATCAAATTAGTGCAGAATCAACTTTGCAATTGCGTCAAAGATCAGACAAATTTCCACGTGCATCTTGAAAAACTAATGTTTTAGAAAGTGCTGCGGCAAGATTTCTGAAGGATCATGTGACACTGAAAATTCAGCTTTGCATCACAGGAATAAATTACATTTTAAAATATATTTGAAATAAAAAGTTATTTTAAATTATAACAATATTTCCCAACATTGCTGTTTTTATCAAATAAATTCAGCATTGGTGAGCATAAGAGACTTCTTTCAAAAACATTAACAAAATCGTAATTATTTTATCAAACTTTTCTCCGATATGCTGATATCTTAGAGAGCAGGGTGGCCGATATAAAGCTGATATAAATGTTTAGGTATTAAAATATATATCTTTTTATTATATAAATGTGTATATTTGATATAATTTCGGATTCAGCCCATAACTAATGAAGATGGAGAACTGGAGCGCTGTGTCCTCAGGTGCTGGCCTTTTCAGTGCCGTCAAAATAAAAGTCCCTCTGCCTTTTATCGGTGGTCGACCACCGATATATTAGTATGTTTATTGTAAAAGCTATTTCTTGCATTGAATTTCTATTAAAAATAACTACATTGTGATATTTACATTCACCACAAAGCAATATTACAGGTGATAAAAGAATTTGGTTATGCCCAATTATTTAGGATGGATTGTTTTTGTGCAAAATGATTCATGATTTTTTTATTAGAAAGCAGCTACAGAAATATCTAAATTCCTAGAAAGTAGATCAGCGTACAGGCTGGTGAGTGAGACCTCCCGCCGCGCTCCCGTCACCATCTCCCTGTGACTTATCTGCTTTTCATTACAGCTTTGCCTGTAGACAGAATTGTTTCATAATGAAGAAATATATTTTCCCTCTGCCTCATGTTCATTTGCTTTACAATCCGAGCGTGTTGTGGGAATGCGGTGGGGTGCGAGAGAGAGACTGTGAGAGATTATGACATAAAAAAACGCCCTGAAGATTGTACCGAGTTAGTTAAAAATGCAGACGGATAGATATTCATGTTCGTCAGGCCCCGCTGAAATAATGGCACATAAAAAACGCACTGAGAAAGCGTTTGTGTGATCCTCGGAGGGCACACTCTCTGTCACTCCAGTCTGCAGCTTTAACACATCACATCGCAACATGCTTTTCCCATGGGGGAAAAAAAGAAATGTGTTGGTTGTCATGGAAATCTATAGCCATTTTTCTTTCTCTCTCAGCGTTGAGCGGAGCTGAGTCCAGGGGGAGGGTTGCAGGAATGAGATGTGGGCAGGGTGACACGGGGCGATGACAGCGGGCAGCCGCTGGTATTGATCTGCGATCCGTCACGGCAGCCCACTCTTGAAAAAGTGCACTAAAGTGTTTCACAACACGTATCTTATTTTTCATTTTCAGCTACTATTCTGTTACGCCGGCACTCCACGGGACCGACCGAGAACTGGACTGCATGCAACCGTAAAAACAGAGGAACTGGAGATTTCAGAAATATATGGAAATCAATAACTAGACCAAAAATGTTCTGCATGCTTCTTTCAACCGATAAATATCAACATGGAGCTAAGCAAGCTTTGTCTCTTTGTTTTAGAGGTACATTTTGCCCTTTTAAAAGTGATTTCCGCTCCTCTCAGAGCAGAGTTGTGGCTTGAATATGTTATGTTTTAGATGCTGGTCGCCGGCATGAGATACTGGCAGGGTCCAAAACGAATTCTCGCCAAGCACCAAATGCACATAAAAAATGGCTGCCGTTACTCACCAGCTGGTTTTAATAATTGCAACATAATACATGGCTATCGGAATTTGTATTCTACCCATTTTTGGTTTAACTTTTATCTTGGATGCTTATTTTTTATTTATTTTTTAATTTTTTTGAGAACTCCATGTGGCGGCATCATGTGCAATATTCTTAGCACCAAAATGAAAATATAAACAACTTTATCACTCCGGGTTTCTCTGTTTGATTGACTCATCTTGGATATGGTGCTATTGGTGACAAAATTACTTGTTAGTCGCTAATTTAACTTGTTAGTTGCCATTTCACTTACATTTATCATATAAATATGTAGGGATTTATTGTTTTGAATTCGATTGGATGGATGGATGGATGGATGGATGGATGGATGGATGGATGGATGGATGGATGGATGGATGGATGGATGGATGGATGGATGGATGGATGGATGGATGGATGGATGGGTAGATAGATGGATGGATATTTTGTGAAATACTTTTTTCCAGGACTTTTTATAAATAGAAATTTTAAAAGAACAGCATTTATTTGAAATAGAAAATTTTGTAACATTATATTATTATTATTATTATTATTATTATTATTATTATTTAATCAATCTACTTTCCCCAAACCTTTTAATGGTAGTGTATCCCGATTAAAAAAAAAAAAAAAAATGGAGAGGTTGGTTAAAGGCACAATATGTAAGATTTTTGGATTAAAATATCCAAAAACCACTAGAACAGTGTTATATATTTAGTTGACTTGTGTACTTGCATTATCCCAGATGTTTCCAAGAATGTTTAAATCCAGAGAAATAAGAAATTTTAACCAGGATACAGACCGTGTCCGTGCGTCGCTTATCAATGACATCATATCTGTGTTACCCTCGATTTCTGGTTTTATTTTGTAGAAACCATGGAAAGAACAAAGACGCTTTAACATATTATGGACATACCAGTTTTATTAGACTGGTGAGCAACGGCTCATTTGAAAAAGTTGACGCATTTACGCACTTTGCAGATGTTTTTATCCAAAGATATTTACATTGCGTTCAAAGTATTTCCATGTACTGTAAGGTGGCTGTAGAAAGCACTGTAGAATGCAGGAAATACAACAAAAACTGTCTTAAAGAGCTGGGCTTCTAACAAAAAAGCTTTAGGTTTAAACCTTGCAAGGGGCAAAATATAGACTATAGTCAAACTATATCATTATATTAATTTAGCAGATGTTTTTATTCAAAGAGACTAACAAATGAGAAAAGGCGCAACATAAGTGACTGTTTTTGCTGTAAAAGGGATGCATTTATGCATTTGGCTGTTGAATTGTGTGTTACACTATATGCAGTTTTAAGATGGTTTGTCAAGGTAAACATTTAGGAAATGTATCTGTCAGGGTTATGTTCAAGTCTGTTTGGTTTCGTTTTCCCTGTTCCTGTATGTTCCTGGTCATTATTATTTTCCATTGTTACTCATTAGTTCCTCACCTGTTAGTTCTGTTAATTGCTCTGTCTGTGTATTTATACCCTTAGTTTCTGTTCATTGTTCCGTGTCGTTGTTTTACGTGGTCGTGCTGTATTATTATTATTCCTGTTATCTCCTGAGTGTTCCTGTTGGATTTATTTAACCACTACTCTGTGCCAATTGGTAGAAATGGGATTTGAGCCCACACCTCTGTTTAGAAACCAGACAAGTCCTCACCTGAGAAGGTTGAAGCACCTTATATCTTATTACGCTTAAAGAAGCAGCCTTTTTGTTTCGCCTGGTTTAACTCTGAAGCACTCTGTGGTTGGTGTCTATTTCAAGAAGCACAAGACATTGTGAGCTTTATTTATGCAACACAGGCTGAATGCTGCAGTTCGACACTGAATTCTATACACTTTGACATTGTTTGCAATCACACAGGTTCACATTTGGTGACGTGCTCACGCTCTGTTTAGTTTTCTACAGGGCAAGACTACAAAAACCACAAATGAATGGCAAAGAAAACACAGAGAACAGAGAAGGGTGGAGAAATGTTTGTACTTGAGCGTGTAATGTTCAACATTTGTCAGCTGTTCTGTCAAGTATGACCAGTATTAGTTTGGATGTTTGACACATCTTTTGTCATGAGAAGTATAGCTTTGTATTCTAGACCTCTGAAAATGCCTTTGTTGTTTTTTTTCTTATGTTATTGTTTCTTCAAGCTTTTTTTCTGGTAACCAGTGAGGTTAGCCTGTGCACAGACCTTTTTTTATTGTTTATTTTTTTTCAATGGTTTTGGTTTTTCAATAAGCGATATGACAGCAGATATATTTCCAACTGCCATATATTGTGTGTAAAAAAAGGGTTTAAAATAAATATTTTTTTAATTTACAGCTAACACATGCTACCTTTAGGAGACTACTAAACAGACATGTCTTGTCTTCAAGACCATTATATTCATTTGTATATGAAAAGTCAATTTTTAATTTAGAATCGGTCGCATATTCAATTACTGAGCATTTTCAAATCTCCCAGAGCTTCTCTTTGAGATGTTATTGCCAATCTCCACTTTTTTTTGTAAGCAGGAAGTGACATTTGAGGATTTAACATTTCTGGCTCTCCTCTGCTGGAGTCTTAAGAGGGAGTTTACCCTAATTCCACAAATCATAACAGCTTATGAATTTTAAATTGAAATTTCTTTTCTTTGTACTATTCATTTTGCCCCACCTGAGCTCCAGTTCTATGCTGCCCTACACACATTTCATATGGCTGGAAGCTTTGGACAGAAATTAGATTATCTTGACATGCTAAAGACAAAAGGAAAGACCCCATCTTCTCAAAGCAATAAACAGATGCGCCACCCCAGAATCTAATTCACCAACCACCCACAATCTAGTTTAAACAGGTGCAAAATGTGCTGAACTTTTTTTGTTGGTATATACAGTATATGAGTTTCCAATATACTATAAAGTGCAGGTTATGGTCTATGATCCAATACAAATACCCATGTTATTGTTCCAGAGCTTAGATTTGTTGGTAGGTCACAATCTTCTGAATGGAGATTCTGCTGTTGTAAGGCCCGCTAAAATCGTTCCAATGAGGGTAACGATCCACGGTCGAAGGTCGCTGCGCGTTCGGTGTTTTCAGATGGGCAAAAGGATTTAATTCCAATTTATCTTTATCTGACTCCATTTAATCATAATTTCAAATTTAGTTTAAAATGCCAATTGATTATTTGGTCATTTATATTTAATAGTTACCATTGAATTATTCTGTTTAATCCTTGGTTGAAATTATACCTGTTCATAATATAGTCCTACTACAGATAGTTAATAATTCCAGAGTAAATCAGAATAGATCAAAATGTAGCAGTTTATTAACAGTCGGGTAAATGTATAACGGCGATTACATAATCAGTTCAGAGATAGTCCATACATAACATCAAATACTCTGAAGTAAAGAATGAAATATTGATTCCTGACTTCTTAAAATTACATAACGCTGAGCATCTAGCAGACAGTCAGCGTTACGGGCTGACCGATATAAGAGTTCAAGCCCCGACCCTTTCTGAAACATCTCCTTAAATATCAGACCAAGATGTAAAACTCTTTCAAATGTAAACGTGTTAACAATGGGAATTTAAATTGAATCACTCTCCCATATGCCTGTATTGTTAGAAGACCAAATGGCCGACAGCCACACCCACTGTAATTAGCAAAACGTCTCTAAACTTCTTAAAACCTTTATTATATTCTTGTTTACTTCAGTGGGGATGAGATCTTTGTACCAATCACAGTGAGACATTTCAAACGATATCAAACATGTATAATATTGTATTATGAGAATTCACATTAAACCATATAGATTTTGATGGTGAGAACTAGAGTTGGGGGGAATGGGGGAAGAGGCAGTGAAAAGAAAGGCATGTAAATTAAAGTTATTCTTAGATGATTCACTCAGCGTGACGTCGTCTCCGATGGGGATGCTCAATGAATGAGTGAGTTTAGATGCTAATTTCCTTTCTCAGATAGTTTGTACCTCAATCAGACATTCTGGCATTATGCAAGTTTTCCTAGTCTTACACTGTAAAGGCTGCTGGTTATCTAAGGAGGGAAATTTATATTTTTCAAGTATTCTCTCAGGTATGTTTTGTGCCCCTCGACTACAGGAATAATGACACGAAACAATGAGATGAACCACAGCCCATTGAATCCTCTGTCTCTGTGGACCTGGAAAACAGAGTGAGGAAGGCAAAATGTGTTCTCTTACCAGCTCTGGGCATAGCTATACATATAAATTCATTTGATATTTATGAAAAACAGATCCTGATGAGACATGACAACACTCTATAGGTAATGTCAAATTTCCAGCAAAGTAGTTGTTATGTCCTAACTTAAAGAGAAAATTTCATTTCAAATGTTAAAGTCGTATGTGGGATTTAGTGGCTAACTATAGCTTTGCAGTTGTTTGATTGACATCAAAAGCCCTATTCGGACAGTAATTGTTTCTCATGGGGCCGTAAGGTATTTTCAACATTTACAGGGGCTATCAGTGATTTTATTGCCGCCCGAATCCAGAATGTCAGTGTTTTTCTCCTACCACACGCGTAAAAATCCCCCGCTGAATTACCCACTATTTTTTGACAAACACCAAGGTCGTGTAGTAATTTAATTGCCACATCTCTGGGTTTTCGAGAAGAGATCACTTCAAAATTCACTGTTCATATCCTTTATGACCACTGCGGAGCACCGTACCGCTGTAATTTGAATGCATTTTAAAGATCTAGCCTACACTTTTATTACCAAAATGCTGGAAAGTGTTTACAAGAACAATCTTTCATCACCATTCAAAAGAGAAAGAAAAGGAAAGCATGTAATTATATGATATACGTTAAAATAACCAAGCAGCAATATGTTTACCTCAAGTAAATAAGAGGCCGTATTAACTTATTTTCGCTCATTTCCACATTTTTAAAATGACATCCATCATTTTGAGATAAAATAAAAGACAGAAAAGCATTTTAACTATAATGCGGCTATATCTTTGCTATTTTTAAACGAGATTTAAATAATAATCAGAATATTATTTTCCTATTATTAAATTAAATATGAATGTATTCTTCTGATTCCAAGCATATGACATTTTATTGACAGCAGACAAACATGCCGACCACGTGAATAAATAGCCATCCGAATGCATGAGTTTTATCACTGAGGTGCCATGCAAAATGTATACATGGGAAACAATTACCGTCTGAATAGGGCTAATGTCTGCTAGAAACCAAATTGTAGATGATAATGCTATGCAATGGTAGCATGTGTATACACTGATGAATATTTATGAAAGTTTATTCATAAATATGAAAAGAGTAATCTTGAAAGGATATAGATTACTATCCTGCATGCATATTTAAAGGAATACATTAAAACAAAATGGTTCATGGTCATATTGGGTGATCTTATTAAGTCTTATCTGATTTAAATAAGTCATGTCATTTAAATGTTAAGTAATTGCAATGTCATGATATACTAAAGTACAGGGCCTAAAACCAAAAACTTTTTGCCACACCTGCCAATGGCCGGTGACTTAAGAAAATGTACCGACCATAAATATTTTTTACCAGACAAAAAAGTGAAAATTCACAATTCTCTATTCCATTTTTGATACCATATAGCTAAAACAACTAGCCTAGCTAATACAAATTTTAAACATTACTAAAGGCCCCTGAAGTATTTTAGTTTTTAGTATGACTATGTTAGCCTTAAGGTTATGAATAAGCTGTGGTGTTCCAAAACAATGACAAAATTCACATTTAAGCATTCAAAACTTACAGTCTCTCACTTCCGTTAAACTGGATCACAGATTTTGAGGACATCATCGCAGACTTCAGCTTCTCATTACATCTTCTGTCCAATCAAGTGCTCTCTAGAATCTGAAGCGTCCCGCCCCCTACACTATAAATAGACGCTGAAGCTGCGGCTGAAATCAGTCAGCTGTTCACACATTTGCTATTTTCTACATGGTGAATGGCACACAGCGCACTATATATGCAATAAGAAACGATTCAGACAGTGTAAATATGCTTTCAGTTGAGATGAATGAAGTCTTGTTTTTACGTTAGTTTCACGTGCACCGCCGCAGCACACACACACAGACCAGAGCTGTTGACTAGAGGCACGAAAGCGCAACAAAGCACGGATCATATGCTCGAGTCGGCGCAGACAACAAAACTTATCAGACCCGTTCAAATTCTGCACAGAATGCTGTATTTCAAAGCAATATGGAGGAGATTATGATGTGAAACAGTTAAAGATTATGAAGAAACTGTGGTTTTACCATACAGAAAGGCTCTAGTCAAACTGATATATTAACGAAACGCTATTGGCTGTTTTCAAAAGGGGGAGGAGCTGCTAACAGCTAGAGCCGTTTCAGGGGAAATTACGTCAACACATTGAATAATACTGCGCATTTCAAGGCACTTCAGTGGGCCTTTAAAGACAAATTTTGTCCTTTGTGGTTTGATTTAACATTAAAAACACAGACAGCAACAGTGATATTAGGCTGCTGTCACTTTAAGAGCAAACACACTGGTCCAATATACTTTCTCAACTGTTAATGTTTACTTAACCCTTAAAGACCGAGACCACCGCCCGCGGCTAAAAGTAACGTCTCGGTTACGTATGTAACCCTCGTTCCCTGAAGGAGGGAACGGAGACGCCACGTCGGAGTACCGACGAATAGGAATCTCGCTCGCGAGAGCCAATCTACGCCGAGTGTAACTAAAAGCGAGCCAATGCACATTGGCATGCAATGATTGCACCAGGTGCTCATGCCACGCTGTGCGGGTATAAATGAGACACAGGTGATTGCATCAAATTAGCCTTTGCTGAGGGCCGAGTAGGTAGGCGGCACCCCAGCAGGGTACAGAGGACATGGCGACGGGGCGTGGCGTCTCCGTTCCCTCCTTCAGGGAGCGAGGGTTACATACGTAACCGAGACGTTCCCATTCAGTCGGTCACTCTCGACGCCACGTCGGAGTACCGACGAATAGGAATCCCTACCAAAGTGCCATGGCCTCTGCCCCCTTCCAGTGCCCAGTGTGAGCCGCCTGAGCTCTCTTACTTGATGAGATGGGGCTCACACCAGGAAGTCCACCACTGCTGTTCCGCATGACCCTGCTCAGTGATTATTGGATGACACTGGGAAAGCGTGCCTAGAAAGGGGCCGCTGCGGAGCCCACATCGTACCCGGAGGAGTTATGTGGAGTACAAAGCTGAGCCGTAGCCCGCAAGGGAGGAGGGGGCTCAGTCCCGGTGACGGGAAGGCTCTCCCAAGGGAAAGACACGGGGCTTCCCGTAGGAGCGACCGTGGAAGAATATATGGGATCCCTGCAGGGTCACTCATATAAGCCCAGCCCATTACCGGTTCTCAAGGATTCAGCGGCAAGGGGCCTGATGCCCGGCGTTCGCGACGTCCGACACCGAGGGAGATGGAGGACTCACAGAGTTTGCTTCTGGAGAATAAGGCGCCGGAGCGCAGCAAGCCGACAAGAGCCGGGGCCTCTCAGTGCTTCTACCCGTTTGAGGTGAGAACACAGGGAGAGACCGGCTCTACACGTAGGCTATAGAATCTAGCGAGCGTGTTGGGTGTCGCCCAGCCCGCAGCTCTACAGATGTCTGACAGCGGCGCCACGTGCCAGCGCCCAGGAGGATGCAACACTTCTAGTAGAATGTGCTCGCACCCCGAGCGGACAGGGCACACCTTGTGCTTGGTAAGCCAAGGTGATGGCATCCACTATCCAGTGGGCCATCCTCTGCTTGCAGACAGCCTTTCCCTTCTGCTGGCCTCCGTGACAGACAAAGAGCTGATCTGAGGTTCTGAAGCTTTGAGTTCTATCCACGTAGATCCCGCAGAGCGCGGACGGGACAGAGCAAAGCTAGGGCTGGGTCTGCCTCCTCCGGGGCAGCGCTTGCAGGTTCACCACCTGGTCCCTGAAGGGAGTGGTAGGAACCTTGGGCACATAGCCAGGCCGGGGCCTTAGTACCACGTGGGTATTTCCCGGCCCGAACTCTGAGGCACGATTCGTCGACCGAAAATGCCTGCAGGTCCCCTACCCTCTTGATGGAGGCCAATGCAGCCAACAGCAAAGTCTTCATAGACAGAATCTTTAGCTCTGCTGACTGCAAAGGCTCGAATGGGGCATTCTGGAGTGCTCGGAGCACCAGAGCAAGATCCCAAGAGGGTATGGAGGGGGTCGAGGAGGATTTAACCGTCTCGCCCCTAAGGAACCTGGCGACCAGGTCGTGCTTCCCAACCGTCTCACCTTCTACGTGGTCGTGATAGGCGGATATAGCAGCAACATAGACCTTGAGGGTGGAGGGGACAGCCTACGCTCCAACCCTTGTTGCAGGAAGGAAAGCACAGACGCGATCGAACATCTTCGGGGTCTTCTCGGCGAGAAGAACACCACTCGACGAACAGGTTCCACTTCGAGGCGTAAGCCTGTCTTGTAGACAGTGCACGTGCCGAAGTGATGGTGTTAACTACCTCTTGGGATAAGTCACCTAGAACCTCCCGCGTCCCGTCCAGGAGCCAGACATGAAGCTTCCACAGGTCTGGACGCGGGTGCCACAGGGTGCCCGTCTCTGAGTCAGAAGGTCCTTCCTCAGAGGAATCGGCCAAGGAGGGGCTGTCGCGAGGAGCATAAGTTCCGGGAACCAGGTCGGTTGGGCCAGCACGGCGCCACCAACAGGACCTGCTCCTCGTCCTCCTGACCTTGCACAGTGTCTGTGCAAGTAGGCTCACTGGGGAAACGCATATTTGCGCAGCCCCTGGGGCCAGCTGTGCGCAAGGGCATCCGTGCGAGTGTACCCTCGGTCAGCGAATAGAACCACTGGCAGTGGGGCGTTTCTGGGGAAGCAAACAGGTCGACCTGTGCCACCCCGAACTGTCTCCAGATCAGCTGAACCACCTGGGGTGGAGTCGCCACTCCCTGGGGCGCAGCTCGTGAGAGCTCGCCGGCCACACGGTTGCGCACACCAGGTACATGAATGGCCCGGCGACCTCAGACACTTCTGACTCCAGAGGAGGAGATGGCGGGCGAGTTGCGACATGCGACGGGAGCGCAGACCACCTTGTCGGTTGATATACGCAGCGGTCGCAGTGTTGTCCGTGCGGACCAGTACATCTTTGCCCGTAACCGCCCTTTGAGGCGGCTCAGAGCAAGATGTACTGCTAGCAACTCGAGGCAATTGATGTGCCAATGCAGGTGCGGGCCCGTCCAAACCCCTGACACTGCATGCCCGTGTATGCGTGGCTCCCCAGCCCATGGCGGAGGCATCCGTGAAAACCACAGCATGCCTGGACACCTGTTCCAGGGCACTCCAGCCCGAAGGCGAGGGGTCGGACCACGGACTGAAGGACTGGCGACAGGCGGTGTGATGCTCACCGGTGAGTGCGCGTTGCCACGCCCATCTCGGGACTCGGCTGTGTAGCCAATGCTGAAGCGGTCTCATATGAAGCAGGCCGAAGCGGCGTTACTGCTGCGCGGCTGCCATATGCCCCAGGAGCCTCTGAAACTGTTTCAGTGGAACCGCCATCCTGCCCTGAAAGCGTGTTCAGGCAGTTCAGCATCGACTGAACACGCTCCTCTGTGAGGCGCGCTGTCCGCTCGACCGAATCCAACTCCATACCGAGAAAGAGATCCTCTGCACGGGGTGAGTTTGCTCTTTTCCCAGTTGACCCGAAGACCCAACTGGCTGAGGTGTCTGAGCACCAGGTCCCTGTGTTCGCACAACTGATCCCTGGACTGTGCTAGAATGAGCCAGTCGTCGAGATAGTTGAGGATGCGAACGCCCTGTTCTCTCATGGGCACGAGGGCCCCTCCGTGACTTTCGTGAAGACACGGGGACAGGGCCAGCCGAAGGGCAGGACTTTGTACTGATATGCTCGACCCTCGAGCGCAAAGCGCAGAAATGGCCTGTGTCGAGGAAGGATCGAGACATGAAAGTACGCGTCCTTCAAGTTTCGATCGCTGCAAACCAATCTTGGGGACGGATGCATTGAAAATGCGTTTCTGCGTGAGCATCTTGAGCGGTAGCTTGTGGAGGCTCCGATTCAGGACTCGCAGGTCCAAGATTGGCCGTAACCCACCGGTTTTCTTGGGTACAATGAAGTACGGGCTGTAGAAGCCGGTCTTCATATCGGCTGGAAGGACCGGCTCTATCGCTCGCGTCCTTCGCCAGCAGGACAGCGATCTCCGCGACGCAGGACATGGGCATCTGAGGCATTCACCGAAGTGAAGCGGACGCCCTTGAACCTGGGGCGCCGGGCGAACTGAATCGCGTGAGCCGAGCCTGATGGTCCGAATGAGCCAGCGAGACGGGCGGGAGCGCTAGCCAGGCTCCCAGGGACCGTACACAAGCGGGACCATAGGGACCACCGGCGTACCCACCGTGGGGCAGCGCGGTGGAATGCAGGTACCGGGCTGGGGCGGCTGTCTCGTGGAGGCGCCCGCAGCGAGGTGAGAGTGTGCCGTGCCACACTTCCTGATTCCACAGGTGGGCAGCAGGAACCTGGGGGGCGTCCACTGCTGCCTGCTGGCGAAGGAGGAGGATGAGTGTGGTCCGGCGTTTGACGGCCACAACTCTCCGAGCCCCTGAGGACCCGGAGATGGAAGAAACTGCTCTTTTATTGAGAATTTGGGTACCGCTGGGGCTGAGCCCAGCGGCGGAACAGAAAGAAAACGGAACACAAGATTCTCTCCCGGCCCTCCTCCGGGGATGGAGCGGTGCGGTCACCGTCTCCAGAAGAGCAGTCCTCCTCATCTCCGGGTCGCCCGTCTCAGGAGCGCTTGCCCTTGGCCTTGCCACCCCTCTTGGCAGGCCCCTGGGCGGGCGGGCGGCCTGCTGCGCCCGGCTCCACGACGCCGCTTGGGTGGAGGCTGCTGCTGCGGCGCGGGAGGCGGAGGCAGGCAGGCGGCCGCCCTCGGCGGCGAGCAGGCTGAGCGCTGCCGGCGGCGGGTGGAGACAGCAGCTGACCGCCGTGGCAGGATGTGACTGATCGCCTCAGTCTGCTTCTGTGCGGCCGAGAACTGCTGGGCGAAGTTCTGGACGCGTCGCCGAAAAGGCCAGTCTGGGAGACGGGGAGTTAAGGAACCTGACTTTGTCGGTCTCCCTCATGTCCGCCAGACACAGCCAGAGATGGCGTTCCTGGACCACCATGGTGGACATCGCTTACGACCACGGCCCGCGCGCCGTAACCGTCGCCGCAGCGCGAGGTCCGTCGCGGTTCTCAGTTCCTGAAGAACTGCAGGATCGTGACCACCCTCGTGCAGGGCCTTCAGTGCCTGGGCCTGATGGACCTGCAACAACGCCATAGCGTGTAAGGCGGAGCCTGCCTCTCCACAAGCCTGATAGGCCTTCCCGATCAGATCGGACGAGTACCTACAGGCCCTGGAGGAAGACACGGGTTCCCCCTGGAAGTGGAGTTAGGGCACAGTTGCATAGCAACGGCCCGTTCCACGGGAGGAACCTGCGTGTATCCCTTTGCAGGTCCGCCATCGAGGGTGGTGAGGAGGAGGATCCACTAGGCGGTTTCGGGCAGTAAAGGTGCCGTCCACGACCTTGTGAGCTCCTCGTGCACCTCCGGGAAAAAGGCACGGGGTGGGGCGCTGAGAACCAGCACGGGCCACCCCGAGAAACCAATCATCCAGCCTTGAGGGTTCAGGACACGGTGGAGGGTTCCACACGAGCCCGACTCTCTCGGCGGCCCGGGCAAGCATAGCCATCATCTCTGGATCAGTATCGGGCACAGCGGGTCTACCCGGAGGAGCCCCTGCGCCCGACACATCCTCTCCAGAGAGTTCTGACCCTCCCTCCGATGCAGCGATGGACCTCTGGTCCTCAAGGGGAGCCCCAAAGGATACGGATGGTGCACATCTCGTGGACGGCCCACCGCGTTCCAATGGCAGCTCTACTGGCTGCGGAGTGCGAGAGGATGAGGGTTCCCGGGGTTGGTTCCCTGGGGAAGCGCGCTCACTGTAACCCTCAAATCAGCCGGGCTACTGCCTGAAGTAACCCTCTGAGGAGGGTTAGATCGAGGCAGAGGCACGGGGCTCCGCCCCTTGCGAGAGAGCGGAGCCGCGATCGCAACTCCGAGATGGTCATGTTCCCGCAGTGAGAACATGACTCATCCACCAGCGCTGCCTCAGCGTGCTGAACGCCCAAACACGAGATACAGCGCTGATGACCATCCCTCGGTGACAGGAAACCACCGCATCCAGAAACACACAGATAGAATGTCATCTTGAAAAAGAGCGCAAGCTCTATCTGTGCAAGCTCTTTCAGAAGGGCGCTCTCCTTGGTGCTGAAGCACGCAGGGGGAGGGGTCGCGGCGACACAGTCAGGGGGTAGTGCAGCCTGACGTGCGCGCTCTCTCTCACGAGGCGCTCTTACCAGCCGTGGGAGCGGCTTTTTAGCGCTCTCCACCTAGCGCACCGAACCAGCTGTGAGAACAGCCCGCTTGTGATCGTTCTAACGAACAACAAGAGAGATGATCGAAACCACACGACCCGCTGCAGTGCCGTCACACCAACACCGACTGAAGAGATCGCTTCCGAAAGGCGGCTCCGCGTCAGTCACTGCGAGGTAGGGAGTGATAGCTGGCGTAACCATCTACCACTCGGCTCCGAAGCAAAATGCTAATTTGATGCAATCACCTGTGTCTCATTTATACCCGCACAGCGTGGCATGAGCACCTGGTGCAATCATTGCATGCCAATGTGCATTGGCTCGTTTTAGTTACACTCGAAGTAGATTGGCTCTCGCGAGCGAGATTCCTATTCGTCGGTACTCCGACGTGGCGTCGAGAGTGACCGACTGAATGGGAACTATAGTTCTAAAATATTTAATAACTTTTAGACCACTAATCCAATCTGTATGCTGTAAACTGCACCGTAAAGAAAAGAATCTCTACTTTTCAGTAGTATCACATTTCTCGCAATTGAACATTTAGAGTCTCTGTAGTGAGCGTGGACACATCATCAAAATATGTAGCATTGATTCGTTCGTTCCCCTGAGCCAAACAGAAACGATTGCTGATCATTAGTCCCACCTTTCCGTGTCCAGATTCGTTGAAACTCAATACACATACTTCAACTCAACCAATAAGCATAGTGTTTGGTCTTTTGAACCACCAATCACATGTTTCTCTGAAAAATGAACGTGAAAGTGGGTGTGTATTTGCATGCATGAAAATAAACAGAAATAAACGCATGCAGAGCACTCTCTCACAGAGCACAGCACACAAAAGTCAGTATATTTCTCTATTTGTATGTAGTTTGTGTTTTACACCGCTTTCACTCAGTATATTTTCCTCAATTTGAATTTGAGAAGATTATTGGCACCGTTTGTTCATTTACACTCAGTATATTTTATTGCACGGTTTGTTGTCACAGCTTGTTACATTGTTTGCATTTGTTTTTTCATGTTCAAATGATAATATATTTCTCTGAAGAAAGCTCAGAGTTCTATTATTATTCTGTTATTATATAACAATCTTTCTATTTACTTTACTCTCTGAATTTTTTTAGGACACATCTACATTGTCAGTAAATACAATGCACCTGTTTTCACTCAAAAAGGCCTAGAATAATATTATAATAAATGGCTATAACTTGCTGAGGGATTGTTACATGTAGACAAAATTTCATCTGGAAGTCTAAAACAACCAAGTCTAACTTTCTAAAGGAAAAAATCCGAACTTCATGTAGTTCTGTTTGAGTTCACAGTAAAAACACCACATTTTTGCTGCCGTTTTTCTTGAAATTCTATTAATTGAATCCATTCTCAGACTAAATAAATGTAATTCAAATTCAAATGAGCTAGATGGAAACTTTAGGTTCTCCTGTTCAAAATGATGCTTGATGCTAACGGCTAGAATGGGTGAGAAAAACAATGAAAAGTAGGGGCAAGTCAGGCACCCCAAAAATGTTCTAGGTCTTTAAGGGTTAAGACAAATGACTATGTTAACTAGGATACTCCTATTTCATGACAATTTTGTGAATTTGTCCACTTAAGTGCAAACGACGACGTGAAAGAGAGCTCAGTTTAGTATCTGAGTGTTAATTTTAAGCCGTGCTAAAGTATATTATTGCAGTACAGTTTAGTTTGTAATAATGGCACATATAGGCCTCAGATTTATGGTCTAAACAGAATAGTTGGCAGCTTTCTTTTGATGACTCTTCATAACAGTTTGAGTAGAAATGCTTTCCTAATTAGTTGAGGATTGGATGATGTCTTAATTTTGCATAAACTGTCCTCACCAAAGCACAAATAATGGAAAAGAGTGTTAAATATTAAAGCTCAATAACCATCACAAGATGACAGACTGTAAAAAAAACAAACATTTAAAAGTGCCTTTCATATTTAAACAGTTTTGCAGTGCTCTAAATATCATTAAGAGTTAATGGCCAAGGTTTACTGTATAAGTTTTGGGAATGTTCATCAGGAAGTATGTATATATGTATGTAAACAGTCTGTGTGTGTGTGTATATAGCAGCACACACACATACACATACACGCAATGCAATTTCTCATCTTTAAAACACTAGTTTTGAAATTCTCCATCATGTTTAATTCGATTATGCAATTCAAAATGGTTCATGGTTCTTTCCTCATTAAAGCCGTTAAGTACACAGTATTGTACCTTTGACTTAATTTCCAAATACTTTTTTAAATCAAAGTTTGTAACATAACAATTCACCAGTTTGGTTCATGGATTATACATCTTAAAAGAGCGTTCCCTATGGGAAAAATGAAAAATACATCCAGAACCAAGGACAATGATACAGTGGATGGGCACTGTTGCATTCCATTGATGATTTATCTCATTATTAATTAGCCATTGTTACATAAACTTATTCATATTCATAAGCGAGAGTGAAGTTGTATTGCAGATGTACCATGCCAACAGAGTGGACCTTCTTGAGGTTTGCTTGAATATTTTTTCACAGCCCTTTACTTATTTGATAAATATTTGTGAACACACAATTGTAACTCAAATCAGTTATAATCAGGTCAGTAGTAGAGTATTTTCTCTGAGACATTAAAACTGTACTGTCAAATTTGGGTTACACTTTATTTTAACGTGACAGTTACATTGTACTGGCTCATAAGTACTGAGTAATATTAATTAACATGTACTTACTATAGAGTTACGGTTAGGGTTAGTGTTTGGTTTAGGGTTAGTTACTTGTAATTATGCATAATTTACTGTCATTACTATGGTAAGTACATGTAGTTACTAGCGTTGTCAACTCGATTAATCGCAATTAATCTAAAATAAAAGTTTGTGTTTGCATAATATGTGTGTGTACTGTGTATAATTATTATGTATATATAAAAACACTCTCATTCATTTATTTAAGAAATATTTGCATGTATATGCTGTGTATATATATATATATATATATATATATATATATATAATTTATATATATATATAAATATAACAAATTTTTCCTCAATATACATGCATGCGTGTGTGTGTGTGTGTGTGTGTATATATATATATAATTTATAATTTATATTATATATAAATATAACACATTTTTCCTCAATATACATGCATGCGTGTGTGTGTGTGTGTGTGTGTGTGTGTGTGTGTGTATATATATATATATATATAATTATACACAGTACACACACATATATATATGTAAACACAAACTTTTGTTTTGGATGTGATTAATCGATTTGACAGCACTAGTAGTAACGTGTAACTATGTAACCTTTATATAAAGTGTTACCCAAATTCGATATGACCCACACACATACAAGAACTCATTAATGTGACTAATATCTCAGCACCCCACTGTGTCCCACAACAACAAAGACTTCTGTGCGCGCTCGAGGAGCTCATTTACACACTTTAATGTCTAATCAGACGACGCTTGCCACACCGACAGAAATATCCTCCAATCACAGAAGAAATGTCTATCAGATATGATTATAAGCACATCCAATTGAATTACAGCGTGGTCAATGGAAGCTATTTCACAGTCCACTGATCAGTCAAAATATGCTTGGTACAAATGACAACAGGCAAATGGCAAGACTGTTATCTGGGCTTATCTGAACCTGAGATTCACTCTGATAAACCTTTATTCTACCTAGATAATGATTTGACTAACTCTCCCTATCTTTCTCTCTCAACAGAAATTGAAAAGATTCAGAAAGATGAAGACAAAGAGGATGAGAAGTTCATCGATGTGGTCATCAACAAGAACATGAAACTGGGACAGAAGATTTTAATCCCTGTAAAACAGTTTCCAAAAGTGAGTACGACAAAACGTTTTTCAATGTGTTGTATCATATAGGAGGTTACACTGACACTAATGTTCAAGTTTGCGGGACTCCCGGGTTTTCGGCACCAATGTAACGTAGTTTGTATGTTCAGGGAAGAAGGAGGCGGGAACCGGCGAACATTTAAAAGACTTTAATAAATAAACAAACTGAAAGTAAAGGCAGCAGTCCCTCACGGAGGACTGCCGCGCACATACATAACAAAGCGTAAATAAAACACAACATAAAATCCAGGCCTGGACCTCTCTCGTCCTTCACTGGTGTCGCTCGTCCTTATATGGCTACGCTCATTCCCAATCACGCACCGGTATCGCTCGTCTACTTCGTCACAATCTCATTCAACCATTTAACATTAGTTAAATTAATTACTTGATGCACACAATACTGTTATTTGTTATTTGGTTATTTGTTATTTGGTTCTATACTGCCGCCTGTTGGTGCAGTTGTGTAACTTAGAGAAGATTAAGTCGTGATCACGAGAAAACAACTTTTGTTCTCGAGATCACGAGAAAGTTAAGTTGTGATCATGAGATAAGACAGAAATTTTTTTTTTTATCCATGGCCATTTAGGGTTTCCATACATTTGCATTACTATCAATGTTGAAAACAGTTGTGATGCATTATTTTTGGATGAATAGATTTTAAATAGACTTTTTTGTATTTCTTTGATGAATAGAAAGTTGAACAGAACAACATTTATTTGAAATATATATAATATATTTCCTATTTTCATCTGAGAAATATTGCATGTTTTGTCTTTTACTCCCACTGAAAAAGGAATTAACTCCTGTTGTTGACTATTGTAATGCACTACAATTCGGCAATTCAAAATCAACTCTCATATGACAATGTATGCGAAACTTGGCAACTCAGCTGCCCCGCCATTGACGGAAATGTTCCACTTTCTGTGTTTATACTGTTATACGGTATCTTCTGAAAGAGTACAAAAATCTCCTGATTAAAACACAGAAGAAAAGGAAGCAGAAACAAACAATGGTAAGCAGATGCATATGTAAAATAATGCGATCATCAACATTAAACAGCATATAAATCAAAACTGTCTAATGTTACTGAATTAAATGTCGATCCAGGACGAGCTACAGGACTGTGAAGCTTTGATGGTGTTGATGGACTCAATCTACTTCATCTGTGTTTGATCATCATTCTTTTAATTATCGTACAAATTCTGCTTTTTATGAAACTTACCCATATTCAAGTGTTGATACAAAAGGAATGCATTAAGCTAGATTAAAACCTTTGTTTTAAGGCAGAGGGTCTTTTCTTTCTTTTGACATATTGCATGTTCAGATTGTGAAAATTATCAAAAATGCTGGCGGTGAAAGAGTTCATTGACTTTGGTGTATGTATTGTGGATGTTTTATTTTATTTGTGGTTATTGTCGATGTTTTTCTGTACAACACTTTGAGAAATCTACTTTTAAAGGAATAAAGTTATTAGTTATAGTGTAGAATAATTAGATGTTGTATTTAAATTCGATGGCAGAAATCCTTGACGTTCGACATGCCTTTTCCGCAGATGGTAACCTTTCATTTGTTTAAGCACTTCACTAGATATACAGACCACAATCATTTCTAAGGATGAAAAGCACTTAATATGAACACGAGTTAGATATTGAAGCATGCATGGGGCGATTCCAGCAAATGGGCCTAATTTCCATATTGTTGCTGTTGAATGTGTTATTTGATGATTTTTTTCCCTCCTTCGCAGACATAGAGGTGATTGTGACCTTGACGGCAGACTATCACATTATCATACCACTGAGTGTGTGTGTGTGTTCATGTGATGTGTGCATATATTCCCGCAGTATTCCCAAAAGACTCGCACACGAGGACCAATCCGTTCTGTACCTCATTAAGTTTGTGCTTTCTTAGTTCTCCAAACATAATTTAATGGGCTTCTGTGTTTGCCTGGTTTTTAATTCACACCATTCCATCTTGAGAGGGTGAAAGAGCGACACACAGCAGGAGAATAAAGAGAACTAGAGAAATGGAAGCAGCAGGTGTAGATGTCTGACTTTCTCTTTTAGGGCAGTGAAAGGGTTTTTAGAAAGATGATAATTAGAACAGCGTGTTTATGTGAGTGTTTGAGGAGGCGTTTTAGTGAAGAAAGAGAACCTAACCTTCAAGTAAATGAACAGGAAATGTGAAAGGAGAATAGCATATGCTCATGTTTCTTTGTTTGTCATAGTCACACACTTTCCATTCACTTTTATTATTATAAATATGTATATATTAGTTTGGAATCATTTTTGAAAGAAGTCTCTTATGCTCACCAAGGCCTGCATGTATATAAAACCAGTGATATTGTAAAATATTACAATTTCAAAGAACAGTATGTGTCCTGCGATCAAAGCTGAATTTTCAGCATCATTACATCAGTCTTCAGTGTCACATGATCCTTCAGCAATCATTCTAATCAATATAAGGTTCAAAAGAACAGCATTTACTTGGAATTGAAATCTTTTGTAACACTATAAATGTCTTTACTGTCTCTTTTGATTAACTTAATGCATCCTTGCTGAAAAAAGCACCAGATCAGCATTAGAATGATTGGACTGGACTAGTATATAGCTGGTTAAATGCAAGCAATCAAAACCTACTTCAACAAGTGAATTGGCCTCTTTTCATGACAAATGGACCCTGGACAGATGAATAACTCATGCTTAACATGAGAGAACAGATGGGCTTTTGGCAGCTACATACATTTGTGCGCACACACACACACACACACACACACACACACACACACACACACACACACACACACACACACACACACACACACACACACACACGTGTATATATATATATAGTATTCAAGCAGCCATGTGTGTGCACACATATTCAGAGAGTGATAATGTGTGTGGGAGCTATTTTTTTGAAGAGGGTTTGTAAATGGGCTCTGGGATCCCAGAGGGAGTGTGCTGTGAAGGGTAACACAACACACACACACACACACACACACACACACACACACACACACACACACACACACACACACACACACACACACACACACACACACACACTCACACACACACTCATTTATTTTTAAAACCTGCACTAGAGGTCTGGTACCTAACCTGAGTCAAAAAGGACCTTCAAGTCCTTCAATCAGTTCAATCAGTATTTCAATGATTCAGTTAATTTGTAATTGATGAAATAAATTATTATTATTGTAGGTCTTCATAATTTATATTTTTATTTATGTGACTCATTTTGCTCATGTATGCACCATTGCACCAACATATCAACATATGGCTGTCAATGTTTTTATTGTTCATCCGCTGGATAAAGTCGTTCTGAAAGTGATTCCAACAATATCATTTCTGTGCCGTTATTGTTATAGCTGTGTTATAAACTCTGCTATTCTTTAATATTGAGAACTATTTTTAGAACTATTTCTTTATCGTTATCGGTATTGTCCTTGGTGTGAACGGACCTTAAGCCTATTTATTTATTTTATTTGACAATTTAATTTAATTAACTTTTTTGTTCTCTTGGGTTTTGTCAGGTCACTGGGTATTGTTTACCACAGCATTGTGCTTCAATTGAGTCCCCATCCAGACCTCTACACTGTCTAAATGTTAATCAAACACAAATGTCAGCTTGTGTTATTAAACACACTTCCAGCTTTACTTGTGACACCGCCCCCCACAGGAGCCCCCAGTCGCCCAGAGATGTTTGTGGATCATGGAGCATGTTGGCTCTGTGGTTCCATTATAGCTGGACCTTATAATGACATTATTATCTATTCAGTATGAAATTTGTCACAGTGCAGTGAGTCGAATGATCTAGTTGTGTGATGCGTTTCAACGCTGCAGTGTCGCGAATATAATTATCTTCTGTTCCGGAGTCTCTCGCTTTCACTGGATGATCAGCTGATTACTTTAATCACAGGCTATGGTAGAGTGCCTGCCAAACTCAAACAAACTCTTCCCACTGTCCATCATGTGCATAGAAGCGGTTTGCAGCTTTAGATCGTGACTTATTTATTGGTATCTTTACTTCTAGTGACCTGTGGATAGATTACATTCTTCAGAAATAATACTCAAAATGTCAGAGGGTTGGAGCTGTGGTGCTCACATGGCCAGTTTGAGTCTAAAATTATCATTAGCAGAAAGAAGTACCGTTAACACAATTATGTTTGCATTCATGCTAACAAAACCTTTTTTTATTTATTTTTTTATTTACATGCACCGTGGTAATATCATGCCTTTTAGCCTTCAAGTTTTAGCCTATATGTTACTACCATTGTACATTTCTAAAATACAATGGTACCATGTCCGAAAAAACATGGTAGTACCATACTCTTTGTAAGTGTAATAATTCAGCACATTTACTCAAAAGTATACCATAGTATTAGCATGGTTTTTAGACATAAAAACCAAGATATTCTTAGGTTATCATAAAAATACCATGGTATTTGAATATGATTAACCTTAAAAAGTACTGTGGTAGTAGCATATTACAGTTGTATCAGATGGGGATTTCAAATACACCATGTGCCATAGTTTTGTATATTGTCACCTTGGTAGATGTCCAAAATACCATGGTAGCAACATACATTTTGTAATTAAAATAATTAATTACATTTGCCCAAAAGTACTATGGCATTGTCATGGTTTTTAGACATGTACAATGGTAAAAACATGGTATTATTTAAAGTACCTTAGAGTACTATACAAATACCATGGTCTTTAAATATGTTTAACATTACAAAAGTATGGTGGTAACATATCATGGTATCAGTGGCTAATACAGTGGTACTTTAAAATACATAGTACCACAGTACTGAAATTCATTATCATGGTTTTTATATGCTACTACCAAGGTATATGTCCAAAATACCATGGTACCATGTCCTAAAAATATGGTTGTACCATACTTTTTGTAAATGTACTCGCTCAGCACATTTGCTATGGTTTTTAGACATGCGTCTTAGTAAAATCATGGTATTCCTGGAAGTACTTTGGACTACCATATTAATACCATGTATGTGAATATGATTACATTTACAAAAAGTACCGTGGCGGTAATACCATGGGATCATATGTTAATACTGTAATAATTTTAAATATACTATGGTACCATGGTTTTTATATGCTACTACCATTGTACATATCCAAAATACCATGAAAGTGTAATCATTTAGTACATTTATCAAAAAATGCCATTGTACTGTATATACTACCATGGTTTTCAGACATGTGCCAAGGTAAAGCTATGGTATTCTTGGAAGTACCTTGGAGTACCATATAAATACCATAGAAATGGGCAATGGGCCAAACTCAAACCTGAGCACTACCATTCAGTGTGGTTACTGTCAACGTCAAGTTTGTCATAGCGATGTATTATTGGACAACTGTTTGGAAGAAAACAGATCTGGACGTCAGGTCCTGTAAATGAAACTTCATCTCAGAGCTAAAAGGAATGTCAGGGTACGTGAGCCCTCAGCGTTAGAGCAGTAATGATCGGCCACTTCAAATAAAGCAATTATCAGCGACGGAGCGAGAGCGCCAGTGTAATGTCATACGGCGCGGCTATTCACGTCACCCGCGTCACACTAAACAGATTGCCTTTGACAGCTCTGATGACTGTAGACACTAATGCGCTGTTTAGAGCTTCAGAGAGCTACTGGAGGAAGACAAATTCAATTTGTCCAGTCTGACAGGTGGATGCAGAGAAAGAGAGAGCGCTTGAAGGGTGAGTGTGATGAATCTGATTGGAACAGTTTTCCTCCAGACGTCACCTCTAGCCTCATTTATGTTGCACGTGTTTACAAGACAGGGACACTTTCTTGGCTAATTTCATCTAGTCAGGTCAGGATAGCTGGTTATTGGGATCAAAAAAACAGTCTTATAGTAGAGAGCAATAAATATGCAGTGTTTGTTAAAGGTGAAGCATGCATTTTCTGTGCCACCAATCATGGATTTGTCATTGTTTTCCCAAACTGTCTGCCATTGGTGAGTCAAACAGATAGCCCTGCCCCAAACTCATGCTATTGGTTGAGCTGAAATGCACGTCTGGTCAGGATGCTTGTCAAATGATTTAATTTTGATAGTGCCACAGTGCTTACACTAGTCATGGAATAAAAGCTTTGCAATTAACATTTTTCATTTTGCTAATGCAATTAACACTAGTGTCACATGATCCTTGAGAAAATTCTAATTTGCTGATTTGATGCTCAACATTATAGATTATCTTTACATACACGACATATGATATGATTTAGTATCTTTCAACATACCTTCAGATGTTCATTCATGTTTATTCTGTAACTAGTACTGAAGAGGAAGGGATGATCGCTTTCACTCGTGCTCCACACTGCCGCTTGAACAGAGACGCCTATACAGTGATCTGTCACGCCCAAACGGCAACTTTCCGGTCTCTCTTGAATCCAACACGGAAGTGACTTAAACTACAATTGATTGACTGGCCACTAGAGACAGGCTACAAAAGGGAGTCAATCCCATAGACCTCCTAGTGTCCATAACGTCACCCATAGGATTCTGAAAAGCCGTTCTGAAGTGCAAAGTAGGGTCAAGCTGGCCGTTGCCATCTTGGCAGCGCGTCATCATGCATCACTCCCGGATAACTGACAATGGGCAAAGAGGCGGGAGGTGGGCGGAGCTGAGGTGACGTGATGTCTAACAGGCAGCAGACAAACGGCTATCCACCTGTCTCTCAAAGTGGCCACGCCCTTAATTATGCAGAACTTTAAGGCTTTATATAATTTAAATGGATGAGTTATAAAAAAATTCACCCCCTCACAGTTGTCATGAAGGGCAAAATTAGCTATATAGATCAAAAACACAATTTGTACCAGGCTGTGAACATGTTTTTTTCCGCTGTAAAATTGGGCATTTTAACATGGGGCTCAATGAGATTCTGCTCCCTTTTGGAGCCCTTGTAGCCAGTCGATGAATTGCGGTTTAAATCACTTCCGTATTGGCTTCAAGAGAAACTGGGGGATGTTGCCACTTGGTTAAAATGCCCAATTTTACAGCAGAAAAAAACACAAAAAAGTGTTTTTTGTCTATATAGCTAATTTTGCCCTTCATGACAACTGTGAGGGGGGTGAATTTTTTTATAACTCATCCATTCATTAAAGTTCTGCATAATTGAGGGTGTGGCCACTTGAGTGACAGTTGCTCTCACTACCCTCATCAGGTGGGGTGGCAGTGCCACTGGCAGGCCGCCTCTGCCCAGCACTCTTCGTGCATAAGGGTAGTTCTGAGCTGAGGTTGAGCTGCGCACAGTGACTTTTATATTTAATGGAGCTGCTCACAGTGACTTTTATATTTAATGTCCAGAAACACCATCGGCGAACCCTCAGTCTGCTCGTCACCATGGGCATCGGTCCTACGATGCCACCCGTCTCAGCTGCCAGTCAGTGGGGACGGGTCACCCGGATTTAGTTAAGAGCTGCTCTTCCCCGGAGGAGGGCCGGGTGGAGAATCATTGGTAAATTCTGTTCCGCCACTAGTGTCAAATACAGCCAGTGGTACCCAAATTCTAAAGAGCAGTTCCAATACCTCTGGGTGCCAGGAGAGTGTGCTTGGCGGTGTTCGATGCTTCCATGCCTTGTCACCCTCAGGCGCCACATTCTCAACTGCCTCGACGATTGATTGATCCTTGCCCAGTCGCGAGAGCAGCTGTGCGAACACATGGACATGGTGCTCAGTCACCTTCACCAGTTGGGGCTTCAGGTCAACTGGGAGAAGAGCAAATTCTGCCCCACGCAGAGGATCTCTTTTCTCGGGATGGAGATAGACTCGGTCGCCTGGACAGCGCGCCTCACCGAGGAGCACGTCCAGTCAGTATTGAACTGCGTGAATTCGTTCAAATGCAGGACAGCGGTACCACTGAAACATTTTCAGAGGCTCCTGGGGCATATGGCATCCGCAGCCACAGTTACGCCGTTGGGATCGCTTCATATGAGACCGCTTCAACGCTGGCTCCACGATCGAGTCTCGAGATGGAACTCTCCGTGTCCAAGTGATGCCGAGATGCCGCCAAACCTTCAGCCCATGGTCGGACCCTTCATTTCTACGGGCAGGAGTGCCTCTAGAACAAGTGTCCAGGCATGCTCTTGTCTCCACGGATGCCTCATCCACCGGCTGGGATGCCACATACAACGGGCTTGCAGTATCGGGTCTGTGGCCGGGGCCCCAACTGCAATGGCATATCAATTGCCTGGAGTTGTTAGCAGTTCGTCTTGCACTCAGCCGCTTCAAAACACCGCTCAGAGGCAAGCATGTTCTGGACCGTACGGACAGCACTGCGGCCGTTGCGTACATCAACAAACAGGGTGGTCTACGCTCCCGTCGCATGTCACAACTCGCCCGCCATCTCCTCCTATGGAGTCAGAAGCATCTGAGGTCACTTCGTGCCATTCATATTCCAGGCCTGCTCAATCGTGTGGCCGACGAGCTCTCACGACAGCCAGTGCTCCCGGGAGAGTGGAGACTCCATCCCCAGGTGGTCCAGCTGATCTGGAGTCACTTTGGGGCCGCGCAGGTTGACCTGTTTGCCGCCCCAGACCCACTGCCAGTTGTTCTATTCCCTGACCGAGGGGACCCTCAGCTCGGATGCGCTGGCACACAGCTGGCCCCAGGGCCTACGCAAGTATGCGTTCCCCCAGTGAGCCTTCTTGTACAAACACTGTGCAAGGTCAGGGAGGATGAGGAGCAAGTCCTGTTGGTCGCTCCGTACTGGCCCAACAGGACTTGGTTCCCGGAACTAGTGCTCCTCGCGACAGCACCTCCTTGGCCCATTCCTCTGAGGAAGGACCTCCTGACTCAGAGACAGGGTATCCTCTGGCACCCGCGTCTGGACCTCTAGAAACTCCATGTCTGGTCCCTGGACGGGTCGCGGAAGTTCTAGGCGGTCTACCACAAGCTGTGGTAGATACCATTACTTCCGCTAGAGCGCCCTCTACAAGGCACCTCTATGTGTTGAAGTGGAACCTGTTCGTCGAATGGTGCTCTTCTCGCCGAGAAGACCCCCGAAGGTGTTTGGTCAGTTCTGTGCTTTCCTTCCTACAAGACGGGTTGGAGCGAAGGCTGTCTCCCTCCACCCTCAAAGTTTATGTGGCCACTAGGCCTAATGTTCGTATGCATTGGTGAAACTTGTGTTAGGCTGGGTTCCATATGTTGTGACCCCCACGGCGGTCCCATATGTGTATTCTCCACGGTAAGTCTCCCTTCGGCGAGCCTGTGTCTTTCCCTCAGTGTGGTGTTGACCCCCGCCTAAAATTGGCCGGAGCCACCCCTGGGACTTCCGTATGTTGCACTGCCCATAGCCAGTCCATACGTGTATTCTCCACATGGTAACTCCCTCCGGGCATGATGTGGCTTCCGCAGCGGCCCCCCGGGGCACGCTTTCCCAGTGTTATCCAATAGTCTGCTGAGTGGGTCTTGCGGAACAGCAGCTCTGACTCTCCCTGCATGAAATTCCCTGCCTGGAACAGCCGGGGTCTGAGGGGCTCTCTCAGGGCGCTGGAAGTGGTACCAACTGTGGCGTGTTCCAAAGGGATCCCAATTCATCGGTGTCGTCCGACGTACGTCGAATGTGACCAACTGAAAGGGAACGTCTCGGTTACGTATGGTAACCCTCGTTCCCTGAAGGAGGGAACGGAGACGTACGTCCCGTCGCCACAATTGCTGTACCATCACTGCAGGCTGAGTCAATAGTTCGGCTCCGCAGTGAAAAACAAAGGTGCGCTGCATTTCTCTTCCGCTTATACACGCACTGCGGGGCGGAGCGCGAGATGCAAATCTTGCACACCAATTTTCATTGGCCTGTTCTCTAGATCTCAAAGCTGATAGGGGCTCCCTGAAGTGATCCCAATTCGGCGGTGACGTCTGACATACGTCTCCGTTCCCTCCTTCAGGGAACGAGGGTTACCATACGTAACCGAGGCGTTTTATACAGTCTATGGTCATGCCACATCAAAGAGCGTCAAAACAGCATTTTTTTCCCTTCTTTTTTTTATTTCATCATAATTCATGATGGACAGAATTTGAAAGATGACCCTTTGTTTCTTATCAAAAGTAACAAAAAGCGGAGCATATTGCGATTATTGGTGGTTACATTTTAAAAGTTTACGGACCTACATAGACACCCGTTTGTCCGGCGCCCCACACACACAAAACGAATGAAATACAATTTAGATTTTTTATTTTTAAAAGGTGCTTACATGACTAGCAGTAGAATAGTCTGACTAAATAATGTTATTTTGTCATTATTTTGCAATGTATATTTAACTTAATATGTTGAAGTAGCCTTCTTCTCTGGCTAACTTGAAGAGGGTGGCACCCCAGCTCCCCCTATTGATCGGCCGCCACTGGTTACACAACAAATTACTATTTAATCAAATGTCAAGAAAGAATTTACTTTTGTGACAAGGTAAAGTGAGGTCAACCTCAACCTCGGGCCAGGGCTGGGCTGGGCTGGGGCAGCAGGGAACGAGGGGCATTTGGTACACCATGAGAGTACCATGGTTTTTCTGTTTTTCTGTTTGAATATTGTTACACCCCTACTTTCATGGTGTCTTTGTATAAAAAGACCTGCATTTTCTTCAGAAATCCTTTTTTTTTCATTCTATGGATAAATTAACAGCATACGGGTTCAGAATGACATGAGTAAATAATGACAATATTTTAATTTTTAGGTTAATTATCCCTTTTTTTTTTTTTTGATTTCTCATGTCTGTGATGTCAGTCTCGTTGTGAAGGCTGTTTAGTTATACCCAAAGTGTGTCAGATGTTTTATCTGAAACAGAGAATGCAGCTTTCTTCTCAGTCGCGTCATTGTGTTTTCCAAACAAATTTAGCTTTATTAGCAAGACAGCTTAATAAGTGACACATGGATCTCTTTGCAAGCGTTTGAGAAAAATGTGATTCAGCATCTGCATCAGGACACTATCAGCTGAATGATCTGTAAATTGCCCTCATTACCTGATGTAATCTGCAATTAAAATGAATTCATAATGAATGTCATGGTGGGATATCAAAATTTTGCCTGTGAGCTATTACCCCATTTTGCCTGTGCCTTTCCTATAAGCCTACACACATTTTGTGCATTTATATCAGATAACGGTTATTATCCTTCCTAGTTTTTTGTCATGAGACGGTAATATATTCAAGAAGCTGTGTAGATGAAAACTAATAAAATTTGCCAAGCCATGCATCACTTTTACTATTGCTTATACTTTTAATTTTAATTTGTAAGTTGAATTTCATGGAAATGTGCCGAAGAAAGTCGTTAAAGTGTTTAAAGTATGTAAAATATATTTACATAAATCATTTTACGCTTTTACGCATACATTAGGGTCAGTTCAACACTTGATTTACACAAAAGTTGTTTCTGAAAGATTTTTAGATTAACATGACTGTACATGCTAGTACATGTTAGTTGAATCAACTACATAAATAAATACATTTATCAACTAACCATTCAGAAACATCCAGTTGCATTCTAAAACTTGTAACTTATTCCTGAATCTCTCCATCAGTGTCCGGTTCGAACATGTAGGGCTGAACACCGTTACTGTCAATTTTTGACATTTTGGCTTGTGAGATTCTCCAGTTTTGTTGTTGCCAGAGTATCCAGAGCACAAGCTGGTCAGGCTCCGCCCCCTTCTGGAAAGGGGACCGGAGCAGCAACTCATTTGCATTTAACCATAAATAATATTATAAATAATATTATTTATAATTCTACATATATATATATATATATATATATTATTATTATTATTATTTTTATTTATTTGTTTTTATTATATTTTTACACAAGAGGTCAGCAGAAGACACACAATGTAAAATATTCTGAGCTGATGATATGCAGGATTATGCATGAAATGTTGTTGTTTTTAGTTTTTTTTTTATCTAGTAATTTAAAGGTAAATAAAATTAGTAAATCTCCAAAAAATTTAATTAAAAATTTAAAACTTAATTAAATAATTTTAGGGCTTTGGGTCATTTTAACCTGTGAGGACTGATTTGTTACATAGTGCAAGGGATGGATGAAGATTAAAGGGACACACAAAAACCGCATGTTTTGGCTCACACCCAAATAGGTGCAAATTTGACAAGCTATAATAAATGATCTGTGGGGTATTTTGAGCTGAGACTTCACAAACAGACTTAAATGGGCATACTACATCCCCTTTAAATTGACAATGTTTATGTATTTATTGTCTTTCATAAGATATATTCACAGTGATAAACACACACAGCATGTCAATTTGAACATTTCTATATTTGTGCATTTTGAGGAGAGGCCAGTGTGTGTTTTTTAATGTGTGTGTGTGCGTTTGGGTGCGTTTAAGAGCTTTAGAGCTTTCCGTAAATCCTCACGCAGCTTTGTGTTGTGTTTAATGTCCAGATTAAGGCCCACGCTGTCATTTACAAGCCTTAATATCATCAGATTGCACCATTAAAGAGCAGCCAAACAAAACCTTCAGTAAATAACAGGCATCTAATGAAAGCATCACAAACAGCCATCAGCAGCAGAACAAACCGCGCACTCAAAATCCCACACCACAGGGACACTTACTGACACTTAATGGAAGTATAAAGCAGAAACGTGTCTTATGTTTGATATAGGTTACACATATAGTTCAATGTTTCTTAAGTACATGGATATATGGCATATGCAAAAGATCTTGTTAGCTTCATAGATTCAGTAGTGGTTTGAATTAAAGGTCGTGAGATTATTATCCCAGAGTATGAGGATTAGCACATCTCAAATCATAGTGTGTTCCCATTGGAATGAAAAATCACAAATTAGATCTTTTTAACATCTTAATTGTTTCTTCTAGAGAGCATGAGATTATATTCATAGCAAATGAAAGTTTCATGGAAAGTTTCTCCTTTAGAGTTTCAGAAGAGATCTCAGTTGTGTTTTATGGGATTAGATAGCAAAGACTTGCCAGGATACCAAAATCTACATTTAGAGGATGGAGATAAACTCAAACATTTCTCATTCACCCTTATGTTGTGTTCGGGTCATTTGGACCCAGAGAGGATTTTATGTTCCCGAAAATGTTAGTTAATGTTATTGCATTGGACTAAAACTTACTTACTGACTTACTACTCACACAGAGTATAAATACTTTAAAATAAATGCAAAACCTGTCATAATTGAAAGAAAACAAGTTGACAAAAGACTTAATCCAATAATTGCTGATAATATAGCTCTGAGAGATTATAAAAAAAATGTTTTGTTTGTTTTGTAGGCTGGTCATTTTTGACCGGGAACACCACAAGTGTGACTTTTGTTCCATTTTGTACAAAATAAAAGCTTTTAAGTGTTACTGGTTAAATTTAAAGCAAACAGTGCCATTTTTTTTTTTCATATTTTGTTGAATATTGACAAAATAATCCACAAATAATGCTTTTTTCACTCAAAAACTGAGGTGCATAAACTTAGATTAATGAGGCCTACGATCAGTTGAATTCTATATTTAGTGATAATATAGCATGACGAGAGATTTACAACCAATTTGAAATTTTTTACCGGGAACATCAAAGATGTTACAGAGTTTTCAAAACAGTGTTAAGGGTTAAATTCTTTGAAATCCAAGTGATCTGAGCTACTTTTATTGTAGGGATGCACCGAGAAAAAATTCTGGATGCACTTGGCCAGAAACCGAAAATATTTTTTATTTTTATTTTTTTATTTTTTTTTCTTATTTAAATATATATATATTTTTTTTAAACACTGCGGCATATATTTTCAGACTTTTTTCTCTTTTGGCCAAAAACTGAAAATGCCATTTCGTCTGATAATTTTTGGCGGCCAAAATATCAGTGCATCCCTAATTTAAAGTATGTCAACAGTTGTCTCGTTTGTGTCTATTTGAATCTCTTCAGAAACTTAAATGAAAGAGCGAACTGTGAGCGGTAAGCCTTTCTTCTGGGTGGAAAATATTATGTTAGAGATGCTCAGATAGTAAAGTGTTTCTGTTGGAATATCAAAATATGCATCCATTCTTCCACAGCAGTTGTATGAACTTAATAGTTCATGAAACAATGCATTTTAATAAAAGTAGATGCTTGCGTTCACATGTGTACTGATGTACTATAAACTCAAAAGTGTATACTTTCCCATGCTTTTAGTATGTAGTAGAGGTATAGCCGCTCTGCTCTTCCTGCTAATTCTGGGATTCGAATTTTACTTTTTTAATTTAGATTCAGTCAAGCCTTTGTGTTGCTGTTAGTTTCAGAACATGTCACCAGACTTTCTCTGAGGTCTTCATGGGTGGCAGGGTTTGATCTTCCACTCCGGGTTCAGCGGTGAGATCGCTAACAAGCCTAGACAGCAGGCACAGGTGACGCGGTTTAACAAGAACAGCCGAGAAACCGGCTCACTTCCTCTGCCTATACGCTTCCTCTTTCTTTTGTCATCCTTTGGTCTCGCTGGGACGCTTCTTCCTTTCTTTCACTTTCTTCTCTCTTGTTTCTTTGATCCTTGCCACCTGTTTCCATCTGAATGGGACACAAAAGTGTGTGTATTTTAGATCTTGAGTCTCTTTTGAGTCAGTAAAACAGAACTTATACAGATGCAGTTCTGTCATGAGAAACTTGGTGGTTTTGTCCCCTCGCAAGCACTACTGGAAAGGTAGCACGGTAATTTGACACTATTAATTATAAAAAAAGAAAAGAAAAAGAAATGAAATAAAAAATGAATACTGTTGCCCCCTACCTCGTACATAATGCATAATAGTTTTCTACTTTTGAAGTTCCACCTTCAATTGTTTGAGACCTCAGTCATTTGATTACATTTGGTTTGGTTGAGGGTTAGTTACATGTAATTATGCATAATTTATAGCTATTACTATAGTAACTACATGTAACATATGTAACAATGACACTGTGAAATAAAGTGTTACCAAAAATGTGTGTGATGTCTCTTTTACTCATTAAAAACTCAAATGAATACTTAACATTTTTAACAAAAAACCAAGTACAGTGTCTTGCATAAATATTTGATCATTAAAGTATGCATAACCAGTAAAAAAATAACTGGAAAGGAAAGTGGTGCCGTTTAATTGGTTGATGTGGGCAAAAAAAATTCTATGTTTAATATACCAGTGTGTGGGTTTGATAAATGTTTAAATACTTTTGCAGAGGAAATATTTAGCATGTAATTCTGCATAACTGATATAGTACGGAATGGTAATTGCTATGAAGTGTAAGTAAAGCTCTCTGTTTTTTTCCCTCTTTATTAGTTTAATTTTGTGGGTAAACTCCTGGGCCCTCGAGGGAACTCATTAAAGAGACTGCAAGAGGACACGCTGACCAAGATGTCCATCCTCGGAAAGGGATCCATGAGAGACAAAGAGAAGGTATTCTTTCTTTTCTTATTATCAGTGTTTTTCCTCTGGGCTGTTAATCAGAGTGTATGAGGCAGAAACTGGCGTTTTTGTCCCGTCTTTCATCACATCCTCTCATTGTCTCCGCTGTCACGGATGAGAAGCGTGCTGAACGATCTCGAATGCGTGTGTCACTTTTCTGCGTGCTGCGCCGCTGATTGAATCGATCGATAGTTGCTGATGGGCCACCCCCCACCTCACCTGGAAAGAGGGATACGATGTCATAAAGAAATGCTAACCTCAGCATCCTGTCAGAGAGAGAAAGAACACATGAGACTAAAGGACAGAGAGATATAGTCTGACAAGTTTTTGGGGTTATTGGCAAATAACAGATTAGTTCTTCCAGCACTTCACTCAACTGACTTTGCCTGTTCATGTAGCATTCAAGAAGCATTTATCTGTTGAAAGAAGTCATTTTGTACAACTTGGTTTTTTTTTTAGATATTTTTTTATGCAAGTCAAAGCTTATTGCACCAAAGACAGGCTTAATTTCATTTTAGTTGATCCGTTCAGTTCAGGTCTATAATTGATTTCAATACAAGCTCAATCTACACAGATAGATATAGTTAGAAAATTGGATTTCCTAATGTCCAAACTATAGGGGCCCTATCATACACCTGGTGCAACGAGACAACTGTTTTTTGCTAGTTTCAGCCCGACGCAGTTATCATTTTCACATTCAGTTGATTAAATAGCAAATGTACTTGTGCCCATCTGTTCGCCCATGGGCTTGCTGGTCTGAAAACGAGGTGTGTTCAGGTGCATTGTTGCCATATTTTGAGGCAACTGAAAACGCAGTATTTTTTGCGTTATAAAAGGGCACGTTAGTAATATGTGCCTATAGGCGGGTGCACAATGTGCAAACACTTTGTGCAGACGTTTTTAAATATTAAAAATAAAAGGATTCCTCTCTGGAGAAGCATTCCCCTTTCTCTGGAGAAGCAAGTCTTTCCCCTTTGTAAATTCCACCATGTAAATAGCGAATCCACCCTGGTGCAAGCACAACTGGCCTTTAAAGGGAATGGGAGATACGACTCTGATTGGTTTAATGTACATTATGCCCAAAACACACCCATGACTCATTAAGAGACTGGGTACAACCCTTTTAGACCATGCACTTGGTGCACTGACCATTTTTTCCGTCATTAAACTATCAAAAGTGGATTCGGCCACACCCTAAGTGCACCTGCACCATGCACTTCAGACCATACACTCAGATCATTAAAATAGGGCCCTAGATTTTAAACCTGTAGGACCTGAGGTGTTTTCTGTGCCTTGGAGGTTTTTTGACATGCCCTGACATTTGTGCTTATTTAACATTTTTATGGCTTAAAACACTTTAGGGTGTAAACTGCATTTGAAATCTGACATCAATAAAATATTAAGTAATGATGTGCTTTCAGTATCAGGAACTGTTGGCAGATAATGAAAGTCTTATGACATCACTGCGTTCACCCTGCAGTGATTGGCTGCCGTCCTGCATTTTTGCACTTCTCGTTTGCATAAAGTTTTTGATGCTTCACTGTCTATCCCACAATCCCCTCACTGATCTCCCATAGAGCATAAAGTGAAAACATGCTACTTTTCAAAAGGGTTGGTAAGATTTTTTTGAATGTTGCTGTTTAAGGGCCCTATGCAGTGGTGGATAAAGTACTCAAAAGCTGTCAGAAAATATCTTGCCAGAAAATGACTTTGGTAAAAGTTAAAGTCACTGTTTAGAATATTACTTGAGTAAAAGTTTTAAAGTATGTGATATTTATTGTACTTAAGTATGAAAGTAAAAGTACAAGTAAATGCAAAACACAAAAGGAGCAAAAAATATATAAAAAAATTCTATACAGTTTAAGTGCAAGATTGTGTTCAGTTTAACTCTGTTTCTTCCATTTTGTTTTCTTTGAATAAAAATGGTAAACTGTTTATTGTAAGTTTTAAATATAAAAAAATGAATATATTAATTATACCTTAATTCATGTTAATTCATAGTACAGTAACTAATGTAAGAGATGACTTTAAAATGTATTAGTAAATGTTGATGAACATTACTTTTATCAACCTAGTTAATGTTAAAAATAGACTCTTATTGTAAAATTTTTTACCATTTCATATCAATCCAAACAGTCATGCTTAAAGATGGCCATCTTCACACATAAAGTCATAGCATTGAAATTAGATACAGTAGGGGATACCGGGTATAGAGACCAAGTGGCAACCTCCCCCAGTTTCTGTTGAAGCCAATACAGAAGTGACTTAAACTGCAATTCATCGACTGCCCACTAGGGACAGGCTCCAGAAGAGAGCAGAATCTCATTGAGCCCCATGTTAAAATGCCCAACTTTACAGCAGAAAAAAACACGTTTACAGCCTGGTACAAATTGTGTTTTTGATCTATATAGCTACATTATATGAAGCCTTAAAGATAGCCATTTATCTGCTGTCTGTTAGTCATTGCGTCACCTCTCCTCTTTGCCCCTTTTCTGTTATCCGGGCGTGACGTGCAATGACACGCTGCTAAGATGGCAACGGCCAGCTCGTCTCTACTTTATGCTTCGGAATCCTATGGGTGACGTCACGGACACTACGTCCATGTTTTTTTACAGTCTATGGTTGTAACACGAGGAGAGTTGTAACACTACCAATTCCACGAATCACGGATAAGATAGGAGTCATATGACAGTTTCAGTTTCCTCTGGCTTCCTTTACGATCCCACATGGAGGTTTTCCAGTCTGTGTTGCTATCTCTCCTGAAGCTACAGCAGAAAATCTAATTCTGAGGTAAGGAAGTAAAAACAAATAACAAGATAATATTTTGTTTAGTACTTCTGCTAATTTCAAAGCACCATGCTAATACAACGAGTGACAGTGGCGGGGTAGGTTGTACTATCCACTTACATACAACTAAGAAAATTTTTGTGATATTAATAATTCTACAGAATGCCTATGTTTATGTTAATTTGCTCTTGCTCTCTCTCACACACACATATATACACACATGTACACCCATATGAATGTGCACGTACAGACAATCACACACAATATGCACATACACTCCCCATATTCACACATATTTGATTGCAGCCATTCATTTAAAATAAAACTCTTGTTGTGGCATATCACTTGGAGTTTTTGTGCATTTTGTCCACCTGTTACAACTTACCCCAGTATGTGTTACAGTCTACCCCTGTAGTGGGGTAGATTGTAACAAAGGACCAATTTGTATTTGTCATCATCTCACAAAGTCTGTGATATAGTTGGAGAAATTTAAATTGTTGCCATTTGTAGTAGCCAAATGTGGGTATTTTTGCCTAAAAGTTTCAGACGTGTAGCAAAAAAAAAAAAAAAGGGTAGTTTTAGGTGCTGAAGAAAAAAAGTGTTACAACCATACCCGGTCTCCCCTATATGTATATTATATGTATATTTCACACTTTATTTGCTTCTACCTTAGAACACTTGATGGTTATCTAATCAAAATATGTTATAGTGACGATAAAAAAATGAAATCGAATGAGTTTCTGATTTGTTTATATGTTTCTGTTGGCTGCATGAGGATACAGTTTGATTTCTCATGTCTCTAGCTTCAAATATACCACTTCGTTGCATAACGACTCAGCATCCAGATGGATATAAAATAATGCAAATGGTCTAGATGGTAACAAATGTGACATTAAACATTTGGGTCAGACTTGCGTGTTTTTGTCACGTTGTTTTAACCACTTAATGTTCACATCCTCTCAACCTCGATGGCATTAATACAGCATATAGTCAACAAATTAATTACTTTATAGTGACAGGAAAACATGTACTGTAGTGTATAACATACTGTTTTGTTGTCTATGTTTTAAATTTGTTTTTGAAGTGTGCCGCTCTGTGCAGTGCGCAGCCTCATGTGTCAGTAGGTATAGCAATAGACGCACGGAAAATGAAATCAACTACGGTTGCACGAGCACTTGTTTGCACATGCTTGCTTGCAGTCTTCCGAATTTATTTTGTAGTAAGTAGCCTAATGAAAATGCTTTGGGGAAATGTATCGGAGTAAAAGTATACATTTTATGTTGAAGTGGAGTAAAAGTAAAAGTTGTCAGAAATATAAAAACTCAAGTAAAGTACAGATTCTCCCAAAAAAATACTCAAGCACTGTAACAATGTACACTCACCTAAAGGATTATTAGGAACACCTGTTCAATTTCTCATTAATGCAATTATCTAATCAATCAATCACATGGCAGTTGCTTCAGTGCATTTAGGGGTGTGGTCCTGGTCAAGACAATCTCCTGAACTCCAAACTGAATGTCAGAATGGGAAAGAAAGGTGATTTAAGCAATTTTGAGCGTGGCATGGTTGTTGGTGCCAGACAGGCCGGTCTGAGTATTTCACAGTCTGCTCAGTTACTGGGATTTTCACGCACAGCCATTTCTAGGGTTTACAAAGAATGGTGTGAAAAGGGAAAAACATCCAGTATGCGGCAGTCCTGTGGGCGGAAATGCCTTGTTGATGCTAGAGGTCAGAGGAGAATGGACCAACTGATTCAAGCTGATAGAAGAGCAACTTTGACTGAAATAACCACTCGTTACAACCGAGGTATGCAGCAAAGCATTTGTGAAGCCACAACACGCACAACCTTGAGGCGGATGGGCTACAACAGCAGAAGACCCCACCGGGTACTACTCATCTCCACTACAAATAGGAAAAAGAGGCTACAATTTGCATGAGCTCACCAAAATTGGACAGTTGAAGACTGGAAAAATGTTGCCTGGTCTGATGAGTCTCGATTTCTGTTGAGACATTCAGATGGTAGAGTCAGAATTTGGTGTAAACAGAATAAGAACATGGATCCATCATGCCTTGTTACCACTGTGCAGGCTGGTGGTGGTGGTATAATGGTGTGGGGGATGTTTTCTTGGCACACTTTAGGCCCCTTAGTGCCAATTGGGCATCGTTTAAATGCCACGGCCTACCTGAGCATTGTTTCTGACCATGTCCATCCCTTTATGACCACCATGTACCCATTCTCTGATGGCTACTTCCAGCAGGATAATGCACCATGTCACAAAGCTCGAATCATTTCAAATTGGTTTCTTGAACATGACAATGAGTTCACTGTACTAAAATGGCCCCCACAGTCACCAGATCTCAACCCAATAGAGCATCTTTGGGATGTGGTGGAACGGGAGCTTCGTGCCCTGGATGTGCATCCCACAAATCTCCATCAACTGCAAGATGCTATCCTATCAATATGGGCCAACATTTCTAAAGAATGCTTTCAGCACCTTGTTGAATCAATGCCATGTAGAATTAAGGCAGTTCTGAAGGTGAAAGGGGGTCAAACACAGTATTAGTATGGTGTTCCTAATAATCCTTTAGGTGAGTGTATTATTACTTTGTTACATTACACCACTGGCCCTATCATACTCCCAGCGCAATGCAACGCCAGGCATGATGCAAGTGTTTTTTGCTAGTTTTAGCCTGTCGCAGTTCATTTTCATGTCCAGCGCCACATTGTTTAAGGGCCCTATCATACAATATCATCGCAATGCGACGCCAGGCTAGTTTCAGTATTCAATATTCAGTTTCAATATTAAAAATAAAAGGATTCCTCTCTGGAGACGTGTTCAGTCTTTCCGCTCGCAAATTCCGACATGGAAATAGCGAATCTACCCTGGTGCAAGCACAACTGGCTTTTAAAGGGAATGGGAGATGAGACTCTGATTAGTTTATTGTTATGCCAAAACACACCCATGACTCATTAAGAGAATATGTACAAATCTTTTGGACCATGCACCTGGCGCCAACTGTTTTTTTTCCGTTGTTAAACTAGCAAAAGTGGATTCGGACATGCCCTAAGTGCACCTGTGCCATGCGCTTCAGACCATGTGCTCAGATCGTTAAAAAAGTCTTTAATGCTCACCGAGGCTGCATTGATTTGAACAAAAATGCAATACAACTTAAAATAACTGCTTTTTATATTAATATATTTATTCCTGTGATGCAAAGCTGAATTTTCAGCATCATTACTCCAGTCTTCAGTGTCACATGATTCTTCAAATCATTCTAATATGCTGATTTGCTGCCTGTTAGTGTAAATCTTCCACACCATAAACTTTTAGAACAAGGCTGTACCTTTAAGACTGTTCTAAATTACCTATGCTATAACTGCCTAACTTTTTTGTATGCAAAATGTATTTTAAAAGAGTCGGGAAAATCCATGATAATAATTCCTTTGAATTATTGACATTTTCCCCCAGCATATTTCTCACCGATTTGTGTACGTGTCATGTTGGTTTTGGACCATTTCTGAACAGCTCAACCGCAAGTGATTCTGATGTGTGCATGTATAAGCGTGCTCGCAATTACATTCCCTGTTCACAGGAGCAATCTTCTCCCTTCAGACAGCTGTTACAGAGCTCAGGGTGTTCTGGAAGGTTTTATCTACTAATTGGGCGTGTTGTTATTGACTGCTGCACTCCTCCGGTCCTGTCAGATTTTGGTGAACAAGCTCTCCATGGAGAAAAGCGAGAGAGGGAGAATTGTGCGGCGCAAATTGGACGGTTTGGATCTGGAACGCTCACCTGCACGGTTTTAAGCCGTTTGGAGATTCTCCTGCAGTGCCGTCCCACAGCAGAGAGGGGAGATTTGCTTAAAGCTCATAATTCTCTTTGATGTTCTAGAATTTGCAGAAACGAATTTCACAGAATTTACCAAATGATGTTGATAGTAAACATACACACCCCAAACCCCACAAGAGGAGTTTTTTTGGAAGCAGTTTAGAAAACATATACATATACTGTATGTGTGTGTTCACCGATAAATATGGAAAATATGCTCCTGCAAACACTTTTCTCAAAGTTGTAGACCATATAAATGTAATTATTGGACCCACTTTATATTAGGTGACCTTAACTACTACGTACTAACATTTTACGTTTTTAACTAATCATTTGATACAATGAACTTATTGTGTTCATACATGTTTTTACATTGTACTTATATTTTAAATATTTCCTGCATGTATTTACATCTGTAATTAATTTCTGTGGTTAAATTTATAATTACACTGTTCCTCCTAACCCTACCCTTACCCATACCACCACACATGTCCCTAACTTTACCCTTAAACTTACCCATACCACCACACCTGTCCCTAACTTTATCCTTAAACTTACCCATACCACCCCACCTGTCCCTAACTTTACCCTTAAACTTACCCACACCACCACACCTGTCCCTAACTTTACCCTTAAACTTACCCACACCACCACACCTGTCCCTAACTTTACCCTTAAACTTACCCACACCACCACACCTGTCCCTAACCCTATCCTTAAACTTACCCACACCACCACACCTGTCCCTAACTTTACCCTTAAACTTACCCACACCACCACACCTGTCCCTAACCCTACCCTTAAACTTTCCCACACCACCACACGTCCCTAACTTTACCCTTAAACTTACCCATACCACCACACCTGTCCCTAACCCTACCCTTAAACTTACCCATACCACCACACCTGTCCCTAACTTTACCCTTAAACTTACCCATACCACCACACCTGTCCCTAACCCTACCCTTAAACTTACCCATACCACCACACCTGTCCCTAACTTTACCCTTAAACTTACCCACACCACCACACCTGTCCCTAACCCTACCCTTAAACTTTCCCACACCACCACACCTGTCCTTAACTTTACCCTTAAACTTACCCATACCACCACACCTGTCCCTAACTTTACCCTTAAACTTACCCATACCACCACACATGTCCCTAACCCTACCCTTAAACTTACCCATACCACCACATCTGTCCCTAACTTTACCCTTAAACTAATCCACCTCAATATCAGCAAAAGTGTGTTGCAATACAATATGAACACAGTAAGTACATTGTACTTATTTTTTGATGTAAGTTCATAGTATTTAAGGCCACCTAATATAAAGTGGGAACTTATTTATTTTTATTTTTTTTATAATCAGAACTGATACTTTTACATCCTTAACCCAAACAGACACACCCATCCCCTTATTGCTCCACCTCCAAAATGCACAAATACGCAATGCAAGAGTAAATGTCTCTTTATCATAGCTGAAGTGAAGCAGAATGATGCTTAGTGAAAAATAAAGTGAAGATGACGAACAAAAACAAGATGAGCATACAGTACACACGAGTATATACAAGCTAGAGTTGGTTGTTGGTCACCAACAACTCCAGACAAGCAATTACACTCAAAATTGGCCTGTTACTATAGCGAACATTACAACAACAGCATACATTGGTTCTGTGAAACACAATGTTACCTCAGCGTCCGTTTCAGGCCTTCCTGCTTACATCTCTCCAGCGCTGGGAAGCTTTTCTAATATTACCGCAGGTCCTAAAACTCTTGCCTGACCTTTTTCCTGTGATGATCCTCTGACCTTTTCTCTTTTTGTAATGTCTCTCAGCCATCTCTCTTTCTACAGTCTTTCTTCAAATCTCCCTCTTGCTCACTCTCTCTCCTCCCCCGTCATAAGTGGACAAGCCCCGTACTGCTGATTGGCTCACTCTCTCCTCCCCTTCCATGTGTGGACACGCCCCCTACTGCTGATTGGCTATAAGTTTGCTGAAACTTTCAACAGCGTTTCTCAGCAATCCCTTACTTTATCTTTAATACAGGTCCTTGGTCTTACATAAAATAAAAAAAAAAGTGCATATTATTCAAAAGGATACAAAATGTTTTTATAATCTTTCTGTAACGTAGTTCGTAAGATCAGGGAAGAAGGAGGCGGGAACCGGCGAACATTTAAAAACTTTAATCAAAAATAAACAAACAAAATACAATGCCGGCAGCAGCCCCTCACGGCCGACTGCCGCCTACATACAAAACAAAACGCAACATAAAGTCCAGGCCTGGTCCTCTCTCGTCTTACACTGTCGTTGCTCTTCCTTTTATGCTCCCGTCACTCCTCCATGAGACGAGACCGGTGTGGCGCACAGCTGACGCTCATCATCATTCACCACTGGCCCACTCTCACGGTCCCTCGCCTCGCCACATACCCCCAACGCCCTTCGCATGCCAGGGGGCACTCCCACACCCACTTCCTTCATCTGCGCTGCCCGAACTCCTCAGCACCGCGATCCCCCTCAGCAGCGAGGGCTCTCCGACAGCATGTCCCTCCTTCCTCCCGGGTTTCGGCACCAATGTAACGTAGTTCGTAAGATCAGGGAAGAAGGAGGCGGGAACCTGCAAACATTTAAAAACTTTAATCAAAAATAAACAAACAAAATACAATGCCGGCCTACATACAAAACAAAACGCAACATAAAGTCCAGGCCTGGTTCTCTCTCGTCTTACACTGTCGTCGCTCCTCCTTTTATGCTCCCGTCACTCCTCCATGAGACGAGACCGGTGTGGCGCACAGCTGACGCTCATCATCATTCACCACTGGCCCGCTCTCACGGTCCCTCGCCTCGCCACACTTTCATAAAAAAGTAACAACTTGCTCCTGTCATGGTATTCATTTCATGTTCATGTTTCTCTTCACTTTCCTTTGTTCTAGTTTCCCGCCACTATCAGGCTGTGCCTGAAATCGCCCCCTATACCCTTAAATAGGGCACTATTTGAAGGGACAGCCATTTGTAGTGGTGTCGGAAACCATAGTGTAGTGGACGTTATCGAGTGCACTCATTTAATACCACAATTCACTGCAATAATGAGTGTACAACTGATGTACGCTTAACAGCTAGAGAATATCCACAATGCACTGTGAGAGTAGCACGCTGAATGAATTCCCGCGTCTCGCCAGAAGATGGCTCATTCATCAATCCATCCATTTTCCAAACTGCGATGGTCCAGCATAATATCATACAGGTATAAATTCCTTTTTAATTGATTAAATTGTTTAATAATGGTTTATACATGCTAGTTTTCATGGCAGAGTTCAAGATAAATCTTTTCATTATTACTGGAGCTGCCAGTTTGCAATGTTTCAAATAATTGAACAGCAAGCACACACTATAAAAAAGCGACAGCCTTCCGGGCGCACTCAGTGTCCGAATTCACTCACTCGTTTCATTCACAGTGGAGTAATGTAGTAGTGCACAGTGGTGCGATTTCGAACACAGCATCAGTTGTCATGGATATTCATATAACGAGCGCACCTGTTTTGTAATTAAGTTCATCACCTTGTGTATTTAAAGGGACAGTTCACCCAAAATAATAATTTCTGTCATCATTTACTTACCCTTAAGTTTACTCACCCTTAAGTTGAAGAAATTCAAACCTGTATGAATTTCTTTCTTCTGCTGAACACAAAAGAAGACATTTTGAAGAATGAAATCAAACTATTTTTTTTTTCAAACTATGGAAGACATTGGGGTCCATCAACTGTTTGGTTACTCATATTCTTCAAAATATCTTCTTTTGTGTTCAGCAGAAGAAAGAAATTCATACAGATGAAGGTGAGTAAATGATGACAGAATTTTCATTTTAGGACTATCCCTTAAGTTCTTCTGTTTCTCACGGTTATTGTCCGGTACTGGCACACTGTTTCACTTGTGTTTGTTGTTAGTGCATTGCCTGAGTTTTTTTTAGTTTTTTTATGTTAATAAATCAAGTTATATTTCGCCCAACTTGTTCATCCCTGGGATAAAACGTGACAGCCCCACCTCTGAAATAAATATTTAATAAATAAATGAAACCTTTCATTTGCTTTTTTTTTTTTTTTATAAATATGCCAGATGCTCCTTAAAGTGTGATTAAAGTGCCAACTTTAAAGAGCAAGTCTAAAACCAGTCAACTAGTTGACTAGTCTAAAATCTTGACCCATCCCTACTGGAATTGCACACACACACACACACACACACACACACACACACACACACACACACACACACACACACACACACACACACACACACACACACTCTCTCTGTTACCTCACCATATCTGCGCATGAGCTGACCTCTTTCAGTAAACAGCAGATTTGCGGATGAAATTAGCATCTAATTTGCATAACAGCAACTGTCTTAAAGAGATCTGATTAACTGCATGACATCACAGGAAGCACAGGAGACACACACACTTCACAGCACAGTTTGCTCTCCAACAAAAAACCATGTTGGATGAAGGAATCTCATCCTGCTTTTGAAATAAAGCAGTGTCATCTGTGCATCTGACGGGTGGGCTGATGTAATTCTTTGCCATCTTTTTGTCTCACGGTTCCTGTTAAATTGCTCTTTTGCTTTGTGCCAGCTCACAGTGCTGGAAACAAGCCCCCCCCCCACACACACACACACTCACTGCCCAGTGTTAATGGATTTGCATATGGAATTTCCATTTTAATTGAATTGAATATGCATGGCATAATTACTGCAGTTTATTAATTTTGCTGATTTATTTATTTACATCCTCAGTATGCAGGAGGTAACATTTCAAAGGTGGAAAAAGGGGTCTTCTTATTTTAAAATTATTATTTACATTATAGTATTTCAACTTTTTTGATAGATACTTTGATCAGAAGAAAGTTCAAAAGAATAGCATTAATTTGAAATAGAAATAATAAATGTCTTTACCGTCACTTTTGTTCAATTTAATGTGTTCTTGCTGAATAAAAGTATTAATTTATTTTAATAAACATTTTAAACATAAACTGTTTGAACAGGCTGTTTTTGCTACTGTACATTTTCTATTTATAAAAAAAAAAAAAAAAAAAAAAAAAAAGTTGATAGTTAATTTACACTATTTCTAGTTCCGGGAGCAGAGGACGGTGCAAATGCATAAATGTTTCTTTTTTTTTGTACGTTTGCGTTAACAGGAAGAAGAACTGCGAAAGAGTGGAGAGGCAAAGTATCACCACCTTAACGAAGATCTTCACGTGCTGATCGAGGTGTTCGCTCCCCCTGCCGAGGCGTATGCTAGAATGGGTCATGCTCTGGAGGAGATCAAAAAATTCCTTATTCCGGTACGTGTGCATACAGGTGTGAGTGCGATCTGCTGGACGAAAGCTGAGCATCAGCATCATGTTTGCTATTACCTGATTTAACATATTGTTACAGCCACATCAGTTTATTTGTGTGTGTATAATTGTGCGTGTTTGTGTCTCTGCATGTGTGTAAATGAGTGTGTTTGAGTGGGAACAGTACAGTTTTTTTGTTGAAAATCCTGGTTTAGTTAGAAACACTGATAAAAATGTAATCATTTAGGCTGTAAGTCTAACGTAAAAATCTTTATTTTTTTACAAATGAATCATTGTTTGTTACCTTCCTTGGGTAATTTGAGTAGCTCACTTCATTTGGATTTGTAGCAAAAACATTTTGTATAATTATATAATTGCACTTCTTATCCTGAGTAATCTAGACAAGGCTTTGTAGACATGTGCATTTCCAACATACTATTTAAGTTACATTTACTTAAAATATTTACTGCTGGATTTGGCTGATGCAATGAACCCTTTTCACACGATGATGACATATTTTTCCATATTGCAACATAAATCTAGCAATTTTTCTCATATTTCATATTTTAGGGTATACTTTTATAACAGTGTTTCTTGCTTTTGACGCGCCGCGATGCGCTGCTCGAATCTTGCTGTACTCTTGTCTTTATTTATTTCCTTGTTTGGAAAGTTGTGGATTTTTTTTTTAGTTTTGCTGGTGAAATGGAAGCACTCACTCAAAACGAGGATGTTTGCCGCTTGTTCAATGTTATATTTAAACTTAATTTTATCGTGTACAATCTACTTACTATAGGTAAGGAGATTTCTAGTTCCCAGAATGCTTTGCATGGGATTTAATTGGAGTTGTGTTTACAGGGAAACTGAGTTGAAATTACTTAGAGGTGCATGAAGAAGACACGTCAAACACAAATTAGATAAGTTCAAAATACTTAGAAGTCTGATTTAAATAGTTGCCTCAATTTTTTTGAGTGATATTTTTTACAGTGTAGAGAAGTAAAATGCTTTGCAAATTCAGACACTATGCATATATGTGTGCACAGCACTGACTTTATGTATATAATATCTCACAGTCACATCTGTTATGCTAATGAAAAGCTAGATTAAATGTTACTATTAATATACAGAATGCTTCCTCTTGGGAAAAAACACATGTTGGTGCATGTTTGGGGTTGCAAGGGGCATATATTTCCCCTTGAAAAACAAGTGGACCATTATTGCACGTTACAGCTCATTAACCAGCGCCCATATGTGTGTGTGTCGTACAGGACTATAATGATGAGATCAGACAGGCTCAGCTACAGGAGCTGACCTATCTGAACGGCGGCTCGGAGGACGCGAAAGTCCCGGCGACGAGAGGCAAAACCAGCACACGAGGAAGAGCAACACCAGCGCCGGGACCGCACAGGTACAGCTGCGTACGATCAGGTTTCATTGTGCTGTGATCACTTGCTATGTTTCCATCCACATATTTTTATGTGCATTTTGGGATATTGCATTAAAAACACTGAATGGAATCTCTAAGATGTGCATAAATTCAAAAAATTTGCATAAAAACGAATGCGCTCAAATGAGGCGGATACATTTTTTATCTGATTAGAAGACATACTCATAAACTATGATGTAAACGTATTTACAGAGTAAATCCCTTGCAGGATGTTATTGGATAACTGAACTAACCAGCTGACCAATTTCATCGCACAGCATGTTAAATGTTGGTTTGCTCGTTCTGAAATGCCTGAGCCAAGGGGCTCTATCATACACCTGGCGCAATGCGACACCAGGAGCGACATGTATTTTTTTGCTATTTTTTTTTTTAAAGTTATCGTTTTTACGTCCAACGTTGTTGCACTTGCTGCCATCTGTTCGCCCATGGTCTGAAAACGAGGTGTGTTCAGGCACATTGTTGGTGCAACTGTTCTGCAACTATTCTGAGGCAACTGAAATAGGCTGCACTATTGTCCAACAAAAACCTGGTCTAAAGTCAATAGTGCAGTATTTTTTGTTATTTAAAGGGTGTGTTATATAGGCGGGTGCACAGCACGCGTACACGTCTGCTTATCACACACACAGGAACGAGCAGCACACAAACATTTTTAAATATAAATAATAAAAGGATTCCAATATATAAATATTCTAATTTGGATGAAAACATAGCTACTGAGAACATTTAGCGCATAAAGCGCATATAGCCAGCAGCCATATCACCCTGTAACCCAAGACTGGTTTCCCGCTGAAGCTAAGCAGGGCTGAGCCTGGTCAGTACCTGGATGGGAGACCTCCTGGGAAAACCAGGTACCTGCTGGAAGAGGTGTTAGTGAGGCCAGCATGGGGCGCTCACCCTGTTGTCTGTGTGGGTCCTAACGCCCCAGTATAGTGATGGGGACACTGTACTGTCAATAAACACCGTCCTTCGGATGAGACGTTAAACCGAGGTCCTGACTCTCTGTGGTCATTAAAAATCCTTCAGAAAAAGAGTAGGGGTGTAACACTGGCATCCTGGCTAAATTTGCCCATTGGCCTCTGTCCATCATGGCCTCCTAATCATCCCCATATGTACTGATTGCCTTCATCTTGCTGTCTCCTCTCCACCAATCAGCTGGTGTGTGGTGGGCGTTCTGGCGCAATATGGCTGCCGTCACGTCATCCAGGTGGATGCTGGACATTGGTGGTGGTTGAGGAGATTCCCTCCTTCTATATATAAAGCGCTTTGAGTAACCAGAAAAGCATTATATAAATGTAACAAATTATAAACTTAAAAACTGAGAAACGCCAGGAAAACATGTAAACAAGGCAAATTAATTAAAAAAAATCTTCTGTTTATTGAGCAAAGAATTTTAAACTCCTCTGAGTGTTTAGTGCGGCATAACTGGCAGATTTATTCTCACATGGACTAACGTTAAAGTAATTTCCTCAAATCATTCTCATTTTCGTCATAGTTGGAGAGGAAAATTCAATCAAACCATTAAAGTAATCTTCCATTAGAGCAGTGTTTTCCAAACTTTTTATAGAGTTTAACATCATCTGCGTACCCCCTTTCTTCCACTAACACTGCAGTCACACCTTTTTCATTAAGGGACAATATTTTCCCCCTTAAATTGATTTTCAGGTGTATTTTTTTTCCCCTTAATAACTGTTTAATGCTGCCCAGAGTTGGTGTGAATGCAATTACAATGGCATAAATAATGTTATGAGATATTTTTTTAATAATCTTTTTTCAACAGAGACATTAAATAATGGGAAAAGAACAAAGTGATACTTTTAACCCTCTAGGCCTGAAAAAATGAAAATTTTGAAATTTGAAATTGTTTTGCTTTTATCAGAATGGGATGACACTTGTTGATGACACAGTAGCTATGTGAACGCTAAAAAAACAACAAAGAAAACAATCATGGACATGATTCGGATATGTTAAAGGGTCGGAAAAAAAGTCACACTTTGCGGTCCGACATAGGAAATGAATGTGAAATATACAAAAATAGACACTCTAAAATGTCAAGAGTGCAAAATAGAAACACCACCCCTCCCCCACACATACAGTATATCATATATATGAATTATGTGTGTGTGTGTGTGTGTGTATATATATATATAATATTATACACACAGTTGTGTGTACAGGAACAGGCAGTAGACTGCAATCCAAATGTGTTTTAATCATAAATAAATTCAACAAAGGCAGACAGGCAGGCAACAACACAACTTAGTATAATGGTGACCGAACGAAGACTAAGTGAACAAGAGGAACTTAAATAGCAAACTGAAACAAAATAATTAACTAGACACAGCTGAACTAAACTTGACTAATGAGGGTAACCAAGGAAACATGGAAAAGGCGTGAAAAATAACAAAGGAACATGTGAGAGAGACACACACACACACACACACACACAACACACTATACACACACACACATATAAACTGGTGTGGCTGTAACATGGGGAAAAAAAGGAAAAAGATTTAAATAAGAGGATGAAATCAGATCAGACCCAGATTGATTAAGCTATGATAAAGCATACCTGTTCATTTGTGTCACATTTTTATTGAATTTTGATGTAATGTGTAACAAAATGTCGTTCTCTGTGTTCAGGTTTGACTGTAGTCAAATTAATGCAAAAACTGACACTTCAAATCAAAATAAAAAATTAAACAATCTAAACCTTGACAAAAGGTAGTCTTTGAGAATGCCTAAGTATAAATCTACGACTACAGATATCACCACTATTGGTCGTCTTTCATCTCGGACAGCCCAAAATTGTACAATGTGTACTGGGCATAAATGAGGGTTCATTGAGTCATTCATTCAGTAATGAGGCAAGTGGCTATTAATTAACTCTGATTCACAGAATCGTTCATTAATGAAACCCCGCTGTGTTTTGCTTGGAGACACACAACAGTTCTGCTGTGGCTTTCATTGTATTTATTTTTTTGCAAATAGAGCAAACAATATTGACAATACTGTGTTTAAAATGTATGTCATTTAATATTACCTTTTTGTTTGTTCAGATGTAGAGGGGGCGTTCCTCCACCCCAGGCTGCAGTTCCGCGGGGGGTGGCGCCCAGAGGAGCTCCGCCCAGCAGGGTTCCGTCCAGCAGAGGAAGGGGCGTTCCCTCACAGAGAGCACGAGGAGCTCCGCCCCCTCCTGGGTACAGACCTCCCCCTCCGGCTGTGCAGGATACCTACGGTGAATATGTAAGTAGCTTTAACATCCGACTACGGACTTCACTCTCCTCAGGGACTCTAACAAAGAGTATATAGTATGCAAGGTCATATGGTGGCCGGATGACAATATTGCTCACAACAACTTTTGCAACACAAGGTGAATTTCTAATGTTCATTAACTTAATTGTATGAAATTGTACTTTACCATCAACGGTGCAGATCACTTTAAGATTCTACCATAGTCTTTGCCAGTGTTATATTTTTATACTATTATAGTATTTATTAATACTTTGAGCATTTCAACTGCAAGTTTTACGTATACTTTTATTATTATAATATAATTAATTTAAAATTAATAAATAATATATTTAATAATAATGAATATAAATATATATAAAACTTACAATTGAAATGAAAATGCTCAATGTATTAATAATAATAAATATTATAATATTATATTAAATAAATAGTATAATCAAATAAAATGATTATAATTAAAGTATATATAAAACTTAAAAATGAAATGAAAATGCTCAAACTGAAATAAAAATAAATTAAAGCTACATAGAAAAATGTGTGTGTGTGTGTGTGTATAATGTATGTGTATATATAATTATTAATTTATTCAATGAATTATTTGTTTTATTTCAGTTTTATTATTATTATTATTAATAATAATTATTATTATTAATACTTTGAGCATTGAGCTAGTTTTATGTATATTTTATAATATACTTTTATTATTAAAAGTATATATAAAACTTACAATTGAAATGAAAATGCTTATTACTTTCACTGAGCATTTTCATTTCAATTGTAATGTATATATATATATATATATATATATATATATATATATATATATATATATATATATATATATATATATATATATATATATACACTCACCTAAAGGATTATTAGGAACACCATACTAATACTGTGTTTGACCCCCTTTCGCCTTCAGAACTGCTTTAATTCTACGTGGCATTGATTCAACAAGGTGCTGAAAGCATTCTTTAGAAATGTTGGGCCATATTGATAGGATAGCATCTTGCAGTTGATGGAGATTTGTGGGATGCACATCCAGGGCACGAAGCTCCCATTCCACCACATCCCAAAGATGCTCTATTGGGTTGAGATCTGGTGACTGTGGGGGCCATTTTAGTACAGTGAACTCATTGTCATGTTCAAGAAACCAATTTGAAATGATTTGAGCTTTGTGACATGGTGCATTATCCTGCTGGAAGTAGCCATCAGAGAATGGGTACATGGTGGTCATAAAGGGATGGACATGGTCAGAAACAATGCTCAGGTAGGCCGTGGCATTTAAACAATGCCCAATTGGCACTAAGAGGCCTAAAGTGTGCCAAGAAAACATCCCCCACACCATTACACCACCACCAGCAGCCTGCACAGTGGTAACAAGGCATGATGGATCCATGTTCTCATTCTGTTTACGCCAAATTCTGACTCGACCATCTGAATGTCTCAACAGAAATCGAGGCTCATCAGACCAGGCAACATTTTTCCAGTCTTCAACTGTTCAATTTTGGGGAGCTTGTGCAAATTGTAGCCTCTTTTTCCTATTTGTAGTGGAGATGAGTGGTACCCGGTGGAATCCTCTGCTGTTGTAGCCCATCCGCCTCAAGGTTGTGCGTGTTGTGGCTTCACAAATGCTTTGCTGCATACCTCGATTGTAACAAGTGGTTATTTCAGTCAAAGTTGCTCTTCTATCAGCTTGAATCAGTCGGCCCATTCTCCTCTGACCTCTAGCATCAACAAGGCATTTTTGCCCACAGGACTGCCGCATACTGGATGTTTTTCCCTTTTCACACCATTTTTTGTAAACCCTAGAAATGGTTGTGCGTGAAAATCCCAGTAACTGAGCAGACTGTGAAATACTCAGACCGGCCCGTCTGGCACCAACAACCATGCCACGCTCAAAATTGATTAAATCACCTTTCTTTCCCATTCTGACATTCAGTTTGGAGTTCAGGAGATTGTCTTGACCAGGACCACACCCCTAAATGCATTGACGCAACTGCCATGTGATTGGTTGATTAGATAATTGCATTAATGAGAAATTGAACAGGTGTTCCTAATAATCCTTTAGGTGAGTGTATATATATATATATATATATATATATATATATATATATATATATATATATATATATATATATTATTTTTAGCTTTATTTATTATTTGTTATTTCTTTTTATTTCAGTTTAATTGTATTAATTTTATTCTATTGCTTAAACATTTTAAGTTAGTTGCCAATGTAACATTTAAGGTAAAAAGTTTTACATTTTTAAGTTTGTCATCTAATATTTATATTTTATTTTAGTTCTGATTTATTTAAATGAACAAAAGTGATTTGTTTTAGTTTTTATGAACAATAACAACAGTGGTATTGGTGTATATGGTGGTATATTAACTGGTATATGGAATTGTTTTTGTGCAGAAGCAACACAGTTCAGCTTGAATAAGCGAGCTGCTTCCTCTGTTTGTGCCGTTACAGTAATTTTAGTCCACTGTCTAGACAGTAAGTGTGATCTATGATATATGTCTATAATAGCTAGTGTTTTATTGTTGACATTTCTCATATCGATAAATTATATAAAACAAACTCAATAGCTTGCCAAAGCTCTCACAGAAATGAATGTTTTCCGACACTGATCTCATTTGTCAGTCGTAATAGAACAGTACATGGTGAGGCCGTCTACCCGAGATTGATTTACTTGTTTTTGTTTGCGATTATGTGGAAAAATGGTCTTATTTGCTTGCCTGCTTCTGACACCATTATAGATTTCCTCTGCTTTGAGTTTTAATTTATCAGAGAGAGTTGCAAAAAAAAAAAAACAGTTCAAATACATTGGGGCTTATTTGAATGTTGGCCAGCCCCTCTCGATGTTGCGCGTCTCAGAGGTCTTCTGGCTCGCGTGTGGCATATTTAGCAGATGGCGGGCCCGGAGAGGTGGGTGGAGTTGGCACACCGCCCCACAATGCCCGTAATCTAACCACATCTGACAGGTTTATTTAGGGGGGCGCCATTCGAATGCGCTGGGGTCAGAGGAAACGACTCAGTCGCCAGCTGTTCCCTATCGTTTCCACGGCCTCGAAACATGCGTCTGTGCAGGAGCCTGAAACACTGGGAACGATTCAAACATCTGTGGGATGATAAATCTGAAGCTGTCACTCTGAATCAGTGTTTGGATGTTCATCGTCAGGAGCGAACTGGAAAGAGATCTTTTGACTGTCCTGAGAGTTTTGACCAGTCATGAAATTAACAAGACATCTTTGTACAGGAATAGTGATGGATAGATGAAAATGCTGTCATTATCTTTTCACCCTCATGCCATTCCAAACAAGTATTTTTTTGCAGTACAGAAGGATAATTTGAAGTGGGGCCATAACCATCATAGACATTGAGGGGGACAAATCCCCCAGAATAATTAGAAATGGCCAAATTGTACCCCCCAATATTATGCTTTTCTGCTGTACTCCATTACACACCGCTCAAGTTGTTGCTAGGATGACAAAAGTAAAATGTTACATTTTTAGGTTGGTCTGCCTCAGCGGTCTAACAGAGTCAGAATGAGTGAGATAGTTGAGTGAGACAGTTTGCATTTTTTTGCATTAGACAGACGAAAATAAGAGTGAATATGTGCACATTTAATATATATATATATATATATATATATATATATATATATTATTTGCAAATAGTTCATACTTCATAACTACAATATAACTTTTAGCATTCTTAATTCTTTTCTTTATTTCCTTAAATCTTTTTAATCCTTTAATAATTGAATTCCTTTAAATAAACCAATAAGACCAATACCCCCACCCCTTCCCCACATAAAAAAAAAAGCACCCAAAACCTTTGTTACCCCTCAAAATATAGATTTGCCCAAGATCCTTCAAATCAAGGATCTTGGGCAAATATATATTTTATATACAATGTCAGAAATCAGATTTAACAAGAATCTGTAGTTGTATGAACTATTTTTATAGTGTGTTTTTGTCCTTTTTGGTGCTTGATCGACGTGTTTACAATGAACTGTCATGGTATGTAAAATATACATGCAAAATATGTTCCATGGGAAAAAATAACAACATGGGGTTTGGAACAAAATAACTATATCTTAATCTGTTGATCTTTTATTGAGAAGCCTCCATTTGTTATGTAAGCTTTGGCTGTGTGGATCACATTGTGCCCAAGGTTGTCTTTGGTTTTTATGTATCTATTGTGACAGCTTTAGACTCAAGAGTGTCTTTTAGTACCCATATTGTTAGATGACATCAGTTTATCAGGGTTGAACAGAAGAGTGTGTCTTGAAGACTTACAATGTGATCATATTTTTGTTGGCTTTCAAAATGCACTCAAAAAATACCTCTTTTGAACATGATTCAATCACGGACAGTGGTTTCATGTGATTGAAACAAGTAAAACCCAATAGAACCAACCATGTACAACTAGCTAGAATCAATGGTGTTCATTTAACTTGAAGGAATGGTTTGAATGGTTGAACTTAAATACATGTTTTTATTTTATTAAATAAATTTAATTCCTACAATTAAAAGCACAATGTGTAGTTTTTCACTGCTAGAGGTTGCCTATTCGAAAACAAAAGTGTAGTTGGACGACGCCGAGATTGAGCACGGATTCATAGTATTCATAGATGTCGTCTTCACCTCAGAGCCGGTGGAATAGAATCGGGACGGGACGCAGGCAGAAATCATGTTCATGGATGAGATTATTAACGTTACTGTAGTATGAAGCAGAGATGGGCTGAGTGTTGTGGGAGCTGTACGTGACCACTGGAGCGATTGCTAATGAAAGACGAGTGCGACACACGACTTGACAGCGGCAGAACTTTTATTATGCCACAGTCGCTGCTTCTGCTTCTTCCGGTCAAGCGTATGTGGGGTAATGCAGAACTGTTTTATCATATTAGATACATTTGAGAGTGTTGAAAATTATGAACTAACGTTACTTTGTGCGTTCGCTCGGGAGCTACTATGGGACACTTGTTGCACACTGCAGTAAGCTAGATCGATGTTAGGCATGGTAAAACATGATACTCGCAGTAAATCAAGAAAACCAGATTTAAATGATAAGACTAAGGCCCAATCCCAATTCTATTGTATACCCCTTCACCTCTTCCCCTTGCCCCTTGAAACAGAGTGGCAAGACGTCAGACACGAGCATGTTTAACAGATTACTCACTCCCAACGTTGTTTTGCGCTTTATTTGGACTTAAGAAAACGGTGCTCGTTTTCAGTTTGAAAACGTACGAGCCTTCGAGTTTCCTAAGACGATACAGAATGATACAGAACAGTTGTCTGGCTATCACCAAACCAAGCTCAATCTTTTAAGATTGAACATTGGTCTGGGGAGTCTCCTCTGTATTTTCCACTGCACAAGAGACATGATCAACGGGGCTTAGTTCAAATGACTCTGTACGAAATTGGATAGTCCTTCAACCAATCAGACCACAAGAGGTGTGATCAACGGGCATAGTTCAAATGATTCTGTATGCAATTGGATAGGCCTTCAACAAATCAGACCAACGATCCGTCGCTTCTCTATCCGTCATCTTGTTAAATAGTGGTGGATAAGCGCCAGGTGGATAAGCCGGTTTGTGATTGGTCCCCGCAAATGTGTAATGGAAGCAGGATAGAAAAATTTACAGGTTTCCAGCCTGAGCTGCAGAGCGAAATCAAATCACCGGCAGAGTCTTAACAGAACATACAAGACTGATGGAACCACTTTTCCATTGGGCCAAACTGTTCTCTTTGTTTGTTAACCATTCCGAGCCGGTCGGTAGGGATGTGGTTTCGTTTTCTACTGTGGTGCTGCAATAACAGAGCTCTTTGCAATGTAATACAAATGAGTCAGTTGCCTTGGTAACGCAAGAGTTTACAGACTATACGTGATGTAAATAGCGACTGCGTTATGAAGGATGACCAGATATTTCTTTAAACTGTATTATTAATTTGTGTTCACATCACTCAAATAACGCTGCCGCTGCCCTCACGTATGGCTGCTGTGAACACAAACTCAAATGTAACAAAACACAACATAAAGTCCAGGCCTGGTCCTCTCTCGTCCTTCACTGGTGTCGCTCGTCCTGATATGTCTCCGAGCTCCCTCATGAGAAGACTCGAGACTGGTGTGACTCGCAGGTGACGCTCATTCTCAATCACACCGGTCTTGATCTCTCTGGCAACATCACTACATGCATTCTAGTAGCACGGTAGTCAGTGTATGCAGGAAATTCATCATACCCCTTCATTCAAAGTGGGTTAGGGTTAGGGTTAGGTTGGCCCTTACGCCTACCACTCCAGGCAAAAGAGAATTGAGACACCCCTATCCCTTCACATGGATCCGCCAAACGAAGGGGTAGGGGAAAGGGAAGGGCTAAGGGGTATAAATGGGATTTAGCTTAATTGTGTTGAGCTATATATCAATTAGTTTTCTATGGATAAATGTATCCAAACAGTCTTTGGTGTTTCCATGGTTTCTACAAAATAAAACCAGAAATCAAGGGTAACGCAGGTATGATGTCATTGATAGGCGACGCACGGACACGGTCCATGTCCTGGTTCAAATTTCTCTGGATTTAAACATTCTTGGTAACATTTGGGATAATGTAAGTACACAAGTCAACAAAATATATAACACTGTTCTAGTGTTTTTTGGATATTTTATTTTTGTGCCTTTAATACTATAAATAGCTAAACCGAACATTGTATTTTCAGTATTTTTATTAACTAATTTATAAATGATCAAATTCTTAATTCTCTTAACCCCCATGTTAATATGTTTATTAATTGATTATTTGATTCAATATACATTTTTTGACTGATGTATTTATTTCTGTATTGATACATTTGGCCTCCATAATTATCTTTTTTTGTTGTTGTTGTTGTTGTTTTACATTTTCACTTTTCTACTTCTTACCTTGCAGTTTGTGTTTTCATCTCCACCCCATGTGACATCCGATTTCATCAGCCAATCACATCTAATCTTACCATTCAGATTTACAGGGATCAACCAGTCATATCCGCTCTCAGCATCTGTGTTTGAATCAACTAATCACATTCGCTTTCCCAAGTCTGGAAAGAAAAGATGCATCAAATCAAAAGCCTGTGTGATTAATACATCTGACCCAAACGTGGTTACATATCTTTATCTTTACCAAGCTCTGGGAATTAACTGAGGTCAGCATGAATACGTCTCTTATGCAATTTGAAAACATTTTGATCAGATTATCACAAATCAAGAAGCTAAAATACATTTTAAACGCACCGAATCTGATTCCAAGCATGTTTGGTGGTGGATCTACTCGCCCCCGTGTAAGTCATTAATATGAAGTAATTGCATCGGCTGTTGGTTCCCTCTCAGGGGCCGTTCTGATACCTGAGTCACTCTCTGCGGAGGGTTGCAATAATACCATTATGGCATGTATTATCCCTCTCTGTATCTCAGACCCTCTGTTTCCACAATCAAAACCGCTTGTCACTTTGGTTTATCCTCATAATTACTGAGCCGCCTGCGATGCTATCTCTCCTTTGGTCGAGTGCTGAAATGATTTCCATTGTCACCAGTGTTGTGTTATGAATGCCCATGTCCAGCATGATGTTTTTCGAAACCAACACAAATCACGGGTTTGTTTCCCAATAGGGCTGTACAGCGAGACATATGGGCTCGCCTCTGGGCTCCTCGGATTCCTCTGTTGAGCTGTTTCATTCTGTCCACGCTGCTTTTTATCACGCTGAAGTACTTTAGTGACATGCTGACCCGTGTGAGAGTTGTTATTGAGTAAGTGCCAACACTTCAAAACATATTCCTGAGCCTCTGGTTTTTGACTTTAAAAGTCTCTGTTTTTAGGGGATGTTTGACACTTTTGACTGAAAGTAGTGAGAGGGGACAATCAAAGGAAGTCAAGATCCGATTAGGTTTTGAATCAGAGTGACAATCTGATCTATCTATCCATCTATCGGTCTGTCTGTCTCCATCTATCCGTCAGTCTCAATCCATCCATCCATCCATGTCGGTCGGTCTCCAAAAATCCATCCATCCATCCATGTCGGTCGGTCTCCAAAAATCCATCCATCCATCCATGTCGGTCGGTCTCCAAAAATCCATCCATCCATGTCGGTCGATCTCCATAAATCCATCCATCCATCCATCCATCCATCCATCCATCCATCCATCCATCCATCCATCCATCCATCCATCCATCCATCCATGTTGGTCAGTCTCCATAAATCCATCCATCCATCCATCCATCCATGTTGGTCAGTCTCCATAAATCCATCCATCCATCCATCCATCCATGTTGGTCAGTCTCCATAAATCCATCCATGTTGGTCAGTCTCCATAAATCCATCCATGTTGGTCAGTCTCCATAAATCCATCCATGTTGGTCAGTCTCCATAAATCCATCCATGTTGGTCAGTCTCCATAAATCCATCCATGTTGGTCAGTCTCCATAAATCCATCCATGTTGGTCAGTCTCCATAAATCCATCCATCCATCCATCCATCCATCCATCCATCCATCCATCCATGTTGGTCAGTCTCCATAAATCCATCCATCCATCCATCCATCCATCCATCCATCCATCCATCCATCCATCCATCCATCCATCCATCCATCCATCCATCCATCCATCCATGTTGGTCAGTCTCCATAAATCCATCCATCCATCCATGTTGGTCAGTCTCCATAAATCCATCCATGTTGGTCAGTCTCCATAAATCCATCCATGTTGGTCAGTCTCCATAAATCCATCCATGTTGGTCAGTCTCCATAAATCCATCCATGTTGGTCAGTCTCCATAAATCCATCCATCCAGCCATCCATCCATGTCGGTCAGCCTCCATAAATCCATCAGTCCTTCCATCCATCTATCTGTATGTATGCCTGTTTGCCTGTGTAAGTTGTAAGTGCCGTGTTGCATTGACGATACTTTTGAGACTTAAATGGCTTACATTTATTTGTTAAATTGCCCCGATCTATTATACAATTTGGCGTAATTGGTGCTTGTGCACAAACCTCTGGTCCCTGCCTCTGAAACTTTCAGAATGTTCATAGTGAATATTATATCTAATGAGAGAAACATTTCTTATCATATAACAAGCAAGAGACAGAGCATGAAATTCCATTAAACGGATAATGTCATGCACACTTCCGCCTCATAGTTTTAGTCTGACTACCCGAATACCCATAAATCAGTTCTGTTTATGCAAATTTGACCAGAGCCCCATGATAGCTCAGCGTTTATGACTTCCATCCTCTCAGTTTGATCACCATGGCAGAAGCCTTGCGGTAATTGCAGTTGACACAAGTATAGTTTAGTTCTGTGTGACCAGCACAAGTTTATTAGTCCAGCAGAGCAGGATGTTCTTGAGTTCTTCAGCATCTGTCTACTTCATGAGCTGCTTTAAACCACCTGAATAGTTTGGGTTTTATGTATGGTTTTAAAAGCGGGACGGATTGAGTGAAGAGCACTCATCAATCTTTGAATTCATTAGTGCTGTTGTTTCTACAAAAAAGCCTTTTTTTCCATAGTGTAACGGGTATGTATCACCATACATATAATGAAAGAATAAAGTTGTAACAAGGACTTGCAGATTAGGATCCATGTGCAGTTTATTAAAAGAACACAAACTCACAATACAAGCAGGCGTGGATCGGTAAACCAGGGTAAACAGCAGTATCAGAGGCAGAGCATAAGTCGTGGTCATAATAGGAAATGGGTCAGGGCAGGCAGCAAACAAATGAGAATCAGGCAAACAGAGATCAAGGGCAGGCAGAACAGGGTCATAAACGGTAGTCCAAGGCAGGGTCAAAACACAGGCAAGATAACAACAGGGAATGAACGCTCAGAAATGTAGCTGGTGCAAACAAGACTTCGCAATGAGTGAGTGTGGGTGCAGAGTATATGTACACTCTAAAAAATGCTAGGTTAAAACAACCCATTTACTGAGTTAGTCCATTTTCAACCCAACTTGGGTTGTTTTTAACCCAGCATTTTGTAGGAGTGTAGGCATGGTAATGGTGAACAGGTGTGCAGTAATCAGTTCTGGAGCGAGGGTGTATGGGAAATGATGTCTGAAATGGAGGTTAGTACGCTGGTGAGTGCGACCTCTGGTGGCTGACGGTGGGATCTGCACTGGCGTTTGTGACAAAAGTTTGTACATTTTTAAGAACTCAGTGAATTGAGTTTCAGTGTAATTATCTATATGTATGTGTGTATACCTTAAATAAAATGTATATAAAGTTTATATTTATTGTAAAAAAAAAAAAAAAAAAAAAACTTTAGATATTTTATTTATATATATATATGCACAAAAAAATAAGATTTTAAATTTTTTAAGATTTACAGTATATTTGGAGGACATGTTGTTTTAGGGTACAATTATGAAATTAGTAAGTTACAATTTTGATAAAATGCAGAGAAAATCAATTGAAATTGTACATATTTGTATAAAACATTCTTGTGATACATTTTTATTAATTTGGTTAACTTGCTTTGTCCCTCATAGTGAATGTGATTTCACTAAGTTGAAACATGTTCCTATATCAACATCCTTGTTGATCCTGGAACAACATTCCAATCAATCAATCAAATTTGACGGACAAGTTTACAGTTTATGTCAAGTTTAGACTTAATACAAGGGTTAGGTGCTTCAATCAGTGTTATTCACCATAATTTCCCTCTGATTTTATGGATAAATTATGGGTAGGGCTAGGTTTAAGGGTAAGGGATATGGTTAGGACAAAATATTTGGACAGGAATGTTGTTCCAGGATCAGCAAAATATGTTGACCCAGGAACATGTCTTACTTACTCATTGGCATGGCTTTGTAAATTCAAATCTGGCTCATGTCACTTCCCTAATCCATTCTCTTTTCTTCCCCCAATTATTTTTTTCTTTCTGTCGATGGATAAAAATGGCAACAAGGCAAAAATTATCTCTTCATACTGTTGTGCTGTAAATTGCATGCTCATATTTGTTAGGTGTTCAGTATTCTGAGAGATTGAAGCTGCTCAGGGCATCTTGGCAGTTTTGAGCTGTGAAACTAAGAAATGTTCCAGAAAACCCAGCGACTGGAGCAGAAATGAGCAAGTGTGATGGAGTTACTCAGACAAGCCATGCGTGAGTGTCAGTCTGTGTGTTTTTAGATCTTCTTCAGGTAATGTGTGTTGTGGTATGGTCGTGTACATTACAAAAAACAATGTTTTTGTTGGTTCAGCTGTATTTTAAGCAGTAGAAGTCTGTATGTCCTCATGTTGATAACTTATTAAAGTGTGTGCGTGAGGTCTTGTGGCCACTAAGGGCAGATCTTATCATCTAACAACCTGTCTTTCAGCCTATTGTGTCCATTCTACCTGAACACTCACCTAGGGATCCGCCTGTCTCTCATTCAGACTGTAGTGTGTGTGTGTGTGTGTGTGTGTGTGTGTGTGTGTGTGTGTGTGTGTGTGTGTGTGTGTGTGTGTGTGTGTGTGTGTGTGTGTGTGTGTGTCTCTTAAGCGTGTCGATGTTCTCATTATGTCTGATGTAACGTGTGTGTTCTCGTGACTCTCAAACACTGTTGCAAATCTCTGATGATAGTGAGAGATCAAAGACGTAGAAGATGGTGAGTTATCACAGCAATGTCTATGCCAGAACACATGGCTTTTGTCAACATGTTTCTGCCTGAAGGACTTTGTGTGATAGTGGAGGCAAGAAACGTCATGTTTTTGGTGGTTGCAGGCTGCTCTGTGTGTTTGCTTACTGGACCAAGTCAAATGAGTCCATCCGCTGTAATATATTCTGGCCTCTAGATATGGCTTTCGTGTTTGTGTATATTGTTACTGTATTTATTGATATTAATTCGAAAATATTAATGATGATGATGATGATTATATACACCGATCAGGCATAACATTATGACCACTGACAGGTGAAGTGAATAACACTGATTATCGCTTCATCACGGCACCTGTTAGTGGGTGGGATATATTAGGCAGCAAGTGAACATTTTGTCCTCAAAGTTGATGTGTTAGAAGCAGGAAAAATGAGCAAGCGTAAGGATTTGAGCGAGTTCGACAAGGGCCAAATTGTGATGGCTAGACGACTGGTTCAGAGCATCTTCAAAACTGCAGCTCTTGTGGGGTGTTCCCGGTCTGCAGTGGTCAGTATCTATCAAAAGTGCTCCAAGGAAGGAACAGTGGTGAACCGGCCACAGGGTCATGGGGCGGCCAAGGCTCATTGATGCACGTGGGGAGTAAAGGCTGGCCCGTGTGGTCCGATCAAACAGACAAGCTACTGTAGCTCAGATTGCTCAAGAAGTTAATGCTGGTTCTGATAGAAAGGTGTCAGAATACACAGTGCATCACAGTTTGATGCGTATGGGGCAGCATAGCCACAGACCAGTCAGGGTGCCCATGCTGACCTCTGTCCACCGCAGAAATTTTCTTAATTTGTCTTGATTTTCTTAATTAAAAAAAATATTTGATAGATTTTGTGTTTATTATATATTTTTCTGTTATTACTTATTAGTACAACTTAGAAGTGATTTAATGGTAATAAAAATAATATCTTTATACATACATACATACATACATACTGTATATATATATATATATATATATATTTCTAAAAATATTATATTTAAATATATTTTATTTTGTTATTACTGTACTTATTCTTTTTATTGCTAAGTGATTAATAATACTAACAAATTATTAATAGCCAACATTAGAAAATATTTTAATATTCCACTAACAATGTGTTTTTTAATGTGAAAATGCATTATTTTAAGTTAGTCTGTAGTTCTAATAATTATTTTAATATCTTACAAAAAAAGAAGTCTGTACCCTCATTGAGAGCAAAGTAAACACATGTCTGTGTGTGCGCAAGAGAGAGGCTAAACATGATTGAGTTTGTCTGGGTCTCTCCGTGTCTCTAATGTGGCTTTGAGTTTCTGGCACCGGGCTGAAGGAGGGAAATGTAATGTGATTACATGGCTTTACTCCGCTCTAATAGAGCTCTCTCCAGCACACCGCTTACCTGAGCTCCGGCCAACAGTGCTCTGATAGACTAACCACTGAGACCCCAGCTGGCAGCTTGAATAAAGATCCATACTCTCACAGGCCATGGATCGCAGCCGCAATGTCAATCGCACACTTAAAACGAAAGCGTGCGCAGGTGAGATCGAAAACAGGTCATCCGCTTCTGTTACAGAAACCTTTGAAACCTCTTCTGCTGATGTAACAACAGGGAAAACATATATTAACCAACTCAAGAGCTTCACTTTGTTTAAAAAAAGTTGTGGGGAAACTTTTGTGCCTTGGACAGATATGGTGCCTTGTGATGACTTAGAAGAGTAATGCATGAATAATTTAGCATGTTTTGATAATTAGTCTGTGATGTATTGATCTGGAGATCAGGTCTGCAGGAGAGCATTTGTTTAAATGTTCAAGTCAAAAATAAAATCGAAACAGTATTAGATACATCCAATAATTATTCAAACAGCAATGGAGCTGCTATTTTATGAGAGGAAAAAAATCAAGTAGTTATTTGGTCACTACTTGATCTTCCATAAGATACAGTTGTGCTCAAAAGGTTACATACCCTTGCTTCTTAATACTGTGTGTCATTCCCTGGATGATCCACAGCTGTTTTTTTGTTTTGTGATGGTTGTTCACGAGTCTCTTGTTTGTCTTGAGCAGTTAAACTGCCCAACGTTCTTCAGAAAAATCCTCCAGGTCCTGCAAATTCTTCCATTTTCTTTTGCACATTCCATTTTCTTTTGCACATCACCCTCTCCAGCAGTGACTGTATGATTTTGAGATCCATCTTTTCACACTGAGGACAACTGAGAGACTTCAAACACAACTATTAAAAAAGGTTCAAATGTTCACTGATGCTCCAGAAGGAAACACGATGCATTAAGAGCTAAGGGGTGAAACATTTTGAACAGGATGAAGATGTGCACATTTTTCTTATTTTGCTTAAATATCAATTTTATTTAGTTTAGTACTGCCCTTCGGAAGCAACAAGATACTGTTTTCCAGAATTTCTGAATAAACATTTCACTTTTAAATGTCACATTACTTAAGTTAAATGCATTGCAAATGCTGTTTCATGTTGATTTTGTGTTTGTTTAACCCTTAAACACATACCTCTGGACTTGACCCGGAATGTCATTCACTACCCTCCTCCTCATTATTTTTTTACAGTTAGATATCAATATTCCTCAATCTATTCATTATAAACAATATAACAAGGAACATTTGTATAGGGTCGCTAGGGACCCGAGGTATGTAATAGTGTAAGTATATATTTTTCTGCTCAACAATATTTGAATCTTTGATGAATAAATGCAATTCACCTTTATTCCACAAGGTGGCAATGTCTGATACACAATGATGAAGTTACATTTCAATCATAGCGCAGACAGAAAACAAAAGAATAGAAGAATCATCAGCAAAACTTGAAATGTCTCAGCCATTTACTTCAGAGCAAGTAGTGAATGCAATCAAATATTAGTGTCACTGTCACTTGATGGTGGATCTGGTGAAGAAGCTGTCAGCGACCAAAATATTGATTTTGAAGATGCTGAAAATGATAGTTTTGAGAATACGTTTGAGATCGTGAATATGAGCCAGATGCTGGTTGTACTGGAGAAATGAGCTCTGACGAGGAGCTCAAACTGAGCCCTTCTATGCTCCATTTTTGTTACTCTAATATCAGGAGAGTTCTATATTATCGCGACATGTAGAGATCCATCCGTGTTAGATATAGATCTGGGTCGCTAAAGACCAGAATATGTAATAATGATTGGTGAAACATTCATGAATTTAAGGGTTAATTGGCAACATAGGAGAAATCAGCCATTCTTCACTGTGAATGACATTGTAGGGATTTAATAAACCACAAACCTGAAGGAGTCCTCGCTTCACATGCGGCATGTTTAAATGAGTTTTATCCATTGTGACAAACTCGCTGCTTGCTAACGACAGCTTCAGCTCAGCGAGAAGTTTACCAAACAATCTGCCATCAGTCTCTCATCCCAGCAGAGATCTTTCCTCTTTCATACAAAGCCGAGACATTGTAAGTACAACCAAATTTGAAAAGATTTGACATTCCATGCAAACAGAGATTTGGTTTTCTCCCTGCATGGCGTGTGATGCGTACATGTCTAATTTCAGCGGCTTGTGCAGCGTTGACAGACTTGATCAAACCTGAGCTGATCAAAATGGCACAGTGACTGTCAGCAGCTTTCAACTTCTTTACAGCAACTTGGAAATGGGTTTTTACATTCTTCAAGGAAAGTCTAATTTTCTGTCTCTCTTTCTCTCTCACACATGACCTGGTTTTGTTTTCAGGTTCAACCAGACTAATTTATTTGATCAGTGCGCAAAGCTGTGCATAACTAATCTGCCAAGGTAACAGAGTTTCGCTCTTCAGAATACGAGAGGTTTTTACCTTATGACATATTCATAGCGTTGCAGATAGAGATCACTGTCAGCCGAGACGGCACAATGGAAATATCTTCAGTTATAAATAGCTGAGTGAGTCTAGTCTTGTTTCAGCTTGGAAGGAAGATGAGTTGCTCACCGTTGAGGGTTCAAATGCTGAAAACTATATTTTGCTTTGATTTGAACCCTTTTCCTTTTGGATGAAGAGTGGAATTAAACTGTTTGGCTTCTCATCAGATATCTGAGCTGGTGTTATTTGTCAGTAACCAGCGTAGAGTAGCAGTTCTCCAGACCCCAGCCTGGCAGAGGTGACCTATAGAGGAGAGGCACTGAAATCCCTGTGAAACATTGTGGAGCTCCAGGTTTTCCAGGGGTATCAATTATTGTATCCTTTCTTCAAATTAATTTTACAGTTTCCATTTTTCTCATTTGATTTTTTGGGTTGATGCCATTTTTATTGATAGATAAGAAATTATCTGTGGAAGGAGAAGGGTGTGTCCGGGTTATGTTTGGTGTCATTGTGTTTTAGTTTAGTTTCCTTCGCTAGTTAATCTCCATGATTGTTAATGGAGTTACACCTGTTCCCTGTTCTGTTAATGAGCTTCCTTGTGTATTTAAAAGGAAACCTATTGTGCTAAATCATTTATTACATGGTGTTTGAACATTAATGTGTGTCGGCAGTGTGTGTACACAACCACCCTATAATGATACAAATCCACCCACTTGTATTTTTGTAACCCCCATAAATCATAAGCAGTGTCTCAGAATAAGCCATCTGCTGTTTCTATGCAATGTGCTTAGGCCCGTCCACGACTGATGATGGACTCCGTCCAATTAGCATAGACCCCGTCCTGAGTGAGCTGTACACAGTACGCCATGTTTATCTCTCGCCATTGCATTTAACAGCAGCAAGTAAGAAATGTGTTCTTAATAAAGCTTCTACATTTCATTCAGTCAAGGACAGTGAGTGATTTTCTGTTTATCTTTTGTTGTCTGATTCATATTAACAGCATATATAGCTGTAGATACTGTATATCACGCTGATGTCACTTTAATACACAGATCTAGTGTTAATTTTGTCAGATGAGACGAGACTAAATATGTTCGTCCATAACCTTTTTTTCCATGACTAAGATGAGACGATGACGAGACTGCACCAATGTCCAAAAACGCTGACTAAGACTAAATTAACATGCATTGTTGTTGATGAAAAAAGACATTTATCCAAAGCGAATTACATTGCATTCAAGGTACACATTTTTACATTTTTTTGTCAGTTCTTGCTTTCCCTGGGAATTGAACCCAAGACCTTGGCATTGCTAGTGCCACAGTCTTATTGTTTGAGCTACAGGAAAGCTGTAAAGACAAGACTAAAATGTTTTACATAAAATAAAAACTAAGATAAAATCTCTAAAATTTTCGTCTACAATCATCTCTACTTTTTCATCATGATATTCAGCTGTTACGCCTTCAAAAGAAAGAAACCGTATTATTCAGTCAAAATACTGAGCTCGGCTGTTACTCTGTTACTCGGCTGTTACTGACTCAGCAGCCCCTCACGCAATGTTGTCATGACAACCGGTACACAATATTCACTTCAGGAGGTTTTATTATTAGTATTATAGTATTATTTCTTATCGTATATAGAGTCGCGTTTGTTTCTACTGAGCCTGATTTCTCAAAATGATGTGTGCGTGCGTGTGTGTGCTTATCCTGGATACCATGACAACAGTGCGAGTTATAGTAAGCATGAGTGCAGGCGCCTGCTGACGGCCGAGCTCAGTGTTTTGACTGAATAATACGGTTTCTTTTTCGCAAAACCTTATAGTATGCCTCTTGAACACTTTCCATATATGGTGCGCGTCTCACTGTATCATTACGTGATACTTTTGTGTATTTTTTTGTAATGTTTTAGCCTGGTCGCTATTCACTGCCATTATAGGAAGGAGCGCGTGCAGGACTATTTTTTTTTTTAATTTCTGCTTTTGAGGTCCGAAAAGGATAGAAGGACATAGGGCATTAGAACAACAACAGGGTGAGTAAAAGATGGCTTTATTTTCATATCAGGGTGAACTATCCCTTTAAATTAACGTCTCATAAGCTAATGCTGATTATTAAGCATCTACACTGTAAATCAACCAGTTAGCTATGGTGTTGTGGCACATACATTATGCAGGTTATATATATATATATATATATATATATATATATATATATATATATATATATATATATATATATATATATATATATATATATATATATATATATATATATATATATATACTCACCTAAAGGATTATTAGGAACACCATACTAATACTGTGTTTGACCCTTTCGCCTTCAGAACTGCCTTAATTCTACGTGGCATTGATTCAACAAGGTGCTGAAAGCATTCTTTAGAAATGTTGGCCCATATTGATAGGATAGCATCTTGCAGTTGATGGAGATTTGTGGGATGCACATCCAGGGCACGAAAGCTCTGTTCCACCACATCTCAAAGATGCTCTATTGGGTTGAGATCTGGTGACTGTGGGGGCCATTTTAGTACAGTGAACTCATTGTCATGTTCAAGAAACCAATTTGAAATGATTCAAGCTTTGTGACATGGTGCATTATCCTGCTGGAAGTAGCCATCAGAGAATGGGTACATGGTGGTCATAAAGGGATGGACATGGTCAGAAACAATGCTCAGGTAGGCCGTGGCATTTAAACGATGCCCAATTGGCACTAAGGGGCCTAAAGTGTGCCAAGAAAACATCCCCCACACCATTACACCACCACCACCAGCCTGCACAGTGGTAACAAGGCATGATGGATCCATGTTCTCATTCTGTTTACGCCAAATTCTGACTCTACCATCTGAATGTCTCAACAGAAATCGAGACTCATCAGACCAGGCAACATTTTTCCAGTCTTCAACTGTCCAATTTTGGTGAGCTTGTGCAAATTGTAGCCTCTTTTTCCTATTTGTAGTGGAGGTGAGTGCTACCCGGTGGGGTCTTCTGCTGTTGTAGCCCATCCGCCTCAAGGTTGTGCGTGTTGTGGCTTCACAAATGCTTTGCTGCATACCTCGGTTGTAACAAGTGGTTATTTCAGTCAAAGTTGCTCTTCTATCAGCTTGAATCAGTCGGCCCATTCTCCTCTGACCTCTAGCATCAACAAGGCATTTTTGCCCACAGGACTGCCGCATACTGGATGTTTTTCCCTTTTCACACCATTCTTTGTAAACCCTAGAAATGGTTGTGCATGAAAATCCCAGTAACTGAGCAGATTGTGAAATACTCAGACCGGCCCGTCTGGCACCAACAACCATGCCACGCTCAAAATTGCTTAAATCACCTTTCTTTCCCATTCTGACATTCAGTTTGGAGTTCAGGAGATTGTCTTGACCAGGACCACACCCCTAAATGCATTGAAGCAACTGCCATGTGATTGGTTGATTAGATAATTGCATTAATGAGAAATTGAACAGGTGTTCCTAATAATCCTTTAGGTGAGTGTATATATAATGTAACTTATTTTGCCACATGCGTGTGTGGGCTTGTAAGCAGCATCTTATTTGCATTTAAAGATACATGCTCGAAAACAGCATGTTTTTCCTTCCGCTGAAGCATGGTACAAAAAAAGATCTGTGGGGTATTTTGAGCTGAATCTCTTGTGAGCTGATACATTCTGCGGACACCTGAGACTTAAATTACATCTTGTAAAAAGTCCTGCGATAACGTTATGTAGTGTGCAGTGCTTCTGTGTTCCTAGTGTTATTAAACGTTAGTTTGTTCTTCACGCTTCTTCCTCTGTGGATTTCACTATCGCAACCACTGACGGTGGTGGGATCGAAAGTGCACCTCCGCATGATCGTATCTGTGTGTGCATTATAAGCATATGTGCTTATTCAGAACTTATTCAGTGTTTTATTACTTGAAAAGAAAATCAAATGTGAAGATATTAAAATAAATGTAACTATTTATTAATGAAACATTTTTAGAATGTAATCTTCTTATATATTATTTAGAATGTAGATATTAATAATTGTTTTAGAGAATGCATCTTAAATATTTGTTTCTAAGTTTACATTTTCTAAATTTAAAAAGTGTAAATAAATGTCAATTATTATGATAATGCAGACTTTTTGCCAATGCTAATGCCATCAGCAGCACTTCTCTCTTTTTTTCAAGTAAACTTCACTATAAAACTTTAAAAGTTTAAATGTCACTTTGCTTGTGGATTAAAGATGAAACTGTGAATAGTGTGCTTTGGCAGCGGCGCGCCTCTGATCGGACAGTAATGCCGCTCTAAGACTGCGGGCTGTGTGATGAGAGGGTTTTTGTCTTTGTTTTCGTAGCTGAGGAGGATTTTACGCATGTGAATTGAGGGCAGATGGATTTGGAAATGAGCTGGGCCTGGATATGTTGGAGCAGTCACAAGGGGTCAGAGCCTTTTTGTGGAGGACATTTATCCTAAATTAGTAGCAGAACTTGGCTTTGATGTTTGACTTCTGTGAGAATATTTGAGAGAATTTGACAATGTAGGTGCGTTGAGTTTTGCTTAAAGTCAACATTTGTAATCTGCTATGTGACATTTCTGAATGAAAAATAATAGTCGAAAGAAATTTAATGTGGGCTTGATTTTAGGAAAATCATCAGGAATTGATTGGATGGCACGAACTACAGGTGGTTAGAGGGGAGGGGCTTGATGACATCATCTGCAAAGCTAATTTGTTTCAGAGGCAGAAGTTATTAATGAAAAAATACGAAAACAGGCAAAATATTGTTCACAAGAAGACATGTACACTTGGTACATTTGGTTACATGTACACTACCATTCAGACGTTTTTAAATAAATTAATACTTTGAAATGTTTCTTGAGCAGCAAATCATAATATTGATTAATGTTCACTGATTCATGTAACACTGTTAGTCTGAAGTAATGGTGCTAAAAATTCAGTTTTGCCATCACTGGAATAAATTACAGTTTAAAATATTGGAACAGAAAATAGTTATTTTAAATTGTAATAATATTGTAACTATATGTCACAATTTTTGATAAAAAAAACGCAGCTTATTTCATGTTGATTTCAAATTGTTTATGACTTGTGTCTGATAAAGTTTACATGCGTTTACATGATTTAAGCTTAATTGTGTATGATCGTCTATGTTTAAACACTTAATAATGGCGTTCTCTCAGCTCTGTTTAACACATTTTACAATATTTAACTCTATTTTGCATGTTTTCCCCCACAATCAGCATTGTAAATGTGAAGAAATCTCAATTTCTGAAAAGTTCCAGCTTGTTCTTTTGACCTCTTCTCTCCATACGCTTCATTAGAGTCTTCATAAACATATCAAACAGGGCTTTGCGACATCTGACAACAGGCCACAAAGCCACGTATGTCATAAGGCAATCTGCGATATGTCACAATAATAGCTACATTAGATATTAACCCCCATGAAGTTTCATTATCCACTCTTAAAGGGTTATTATGCAATGTTAATTACAGTGTCAAAATGATATCAGCCCTCGAATTAATGAAGCACTTTCACAACCTTTCATTTAAGTGAAGAGCTGCTTTTCAGTTTCATGCTATTTCTGCTCTAGATATATGGAGTATTAATGTCGACCGGGGTTCAGCAGAGTAGATTAACCTCTAAGCAGAGTTTGGAAGTGTGTGAGTGAGTGAGTGAGTGAGTGAGTGAGTGTGTGTGTGTGTGTGGATCCAGGATGGCTCGAAATTCATCATTAGAGCAGATCTCTTGACCCTGATGAAATGCAGTATGTCCTGTGGAGACTGTCCGCTGCTTCAGACTCCGGCCTGCAGTGTTGCATTATGCATGCATTTATCTCTTCAAGGGTTCATATCAAGGAAAACAGGATTTTTCTTTCTCCTTTAAAATAAGAGTTTGATGTACTATGTGGACAAACTAACTTTCACAATACAAAGCTCTCTCCCCAGACCATTTTTTTTTTACTGAAATTAGGTCAAAATAATGTTTTTATTGTACAAAAATGCATGGTTAGCATAAGTGACTTTACAAGTGAGTTATTGAATCATTTAATCAACTGATTTGTTCAAAAATAGACATCCAAAATTCGTACCCAAACCCGAAGAGACCTATAATGTGCTACACGGAACCGACCCGGACCCGTCTATTATTTGAAAGCTGACGTTAGCATTATTTATTTGCTATAATCTCTGTGAGCCGAGTCTGACCACCAAAACATTAAGATTAAACAAGACAGTTCATTCATATTATTTTTAAAGTCATAACAGTCACTGCGGAAGCTCGGGTTGCCATAGAAACATGACACGTGCTGAAATATGAGCTTTTTTATGCAATTTGAGCATCATAGAAAACATTTATGTGACAGTTCACCTGAGAGAGAGAGACAGAGAGAGAGAGAGTGAGAGAGAGAGAGAGAGAGAGAGAGAGAGAGAGAGAGAGAGAGAGAGAGAGAGAGAGTGAGAGAGAGAGAGACAGAGAGAGAGAAAGAGAGAGAGAGAGAGAGAGAGAGAGAGAGAGAGAGAGAGAGAGAGACACAGAGAGAGAGAGTGAGAGAGACAGAGAGAGAGAGAGAGACAGAGAGAGAGAGAGACAGAGAGAGAGAGTTTAAAAAAAACACTTTTCTTATCCTACTTTTACAATTTGCAAGTTACACAAAACACACAAGACTGACTGACTCTGATCATGGCCAGGTGTTCTCCGAGTCTGATCGACTCTATTACACTCTATTACACGCAATGTTAAACAGACCCGGGACCCGAAGTAATATATTGGGACCCGACCCGGACCCGGACCCGGACCCGGCTGACCATTTAAAATATAGACCCGGGGCGGGTCTTCACAGGTCTCGGGTGCTCTGTGTAGACCTCTAGTTCAAAACACTGATTCATTCATGAACAAAACAAGTGACTCTCTTTAGTTAAGTGATCATTCAAAACACAGATTCATTCAGAAAATTAACTAATTTCATTGTAGTTTATGCAAAGGTAATAAAAAGGAATTGAATTAAATTGAATTAAACTGTCTTTATGAGTGAGTCATAGAATCTTTCAATCAACCAGTTTCTTCAAAACCTGTGACTTTCTTTATGAATCTTTCAGTCAACTGATTCGTTCAAAGCACTGATTCATTCAAGAATTATTAAACTATTTACTGTAGTTATGGGTGAGTCATAGAATATTTCAATCAACCCATTTGTTCAAAACACTAATTCATTCATGAACAAAACAAAAAGTACTTTATGAGTGAGTCTTTGAATCATTAATTTAACCAATTCATTTAAAGGTGCACTGTGTAAATTTTAGCGGCAAATCTAGTGATGAGGTTGTGAATTGCAACCGCTCACCCCTCCCTTTCGAAGCACATAGAGAAGCTATGGTGGCCGACACTGGACAAAAATGTTATCGGAGACAGCAGAGAGTGACTAGTGCTCTGTAGAGCAGTTTGTCCGTTTAGGGCTACTGTAGAAACATGGCGATGCAAAATGGTGACTTCACTGTAACGGGACCCGCGGTGTATGTAGATAGAAACAGCTCATTCTAAGGTCATAAAAACATAATGGTTCATTATGTAAGGTCTTTATACTCAACTGAAAACATAGTTATGTATATTATATTGCATTTCTGCCAATATATCCTCATAAATACTACACACTGCACCTTTAAAAAAACTGATTTATTCAGAAACACAGCAAGTCATTGTATTTCTGAAAGAATCATAAAATCATGAATTCGACTGATTCAACTAAAACTCTGAATCATTCAGGAATGAAACAAGCAACAGACTGTGAGTCAAAAACAGATTTTTTTTTTTTTCTGGAACAAAACCCCTCTAATTTTGTTCTGTTGTTTAAAAAAAAATCTGGATATTTACAACATATTTTTCTTTCCTGTAGGAATATGATGATGGATATGGAACGGCCTACGATGACCAGGGATATGACTCGTATGACAACAACTACAGCAATCAGGCACAAAAGTAAGTGTGTGTGTGTGTTTTGTCTGCTGTCAGTGTAAAGGGCATCTCTCAGAGTGCCTTTGTGTGTCTATCTGAACGAAAGAGCTTATTCACAATGTAGGTCAGTGCTCACCTCTCTGTATCGAACCAAAGAGTTTGTGTAGGTCCGCACAGAGTTGGACTTTGCTGCATTGGAAATCATTTAGGCTGTAGGGGGCAGCTTTGAAAGTCCAAAAGAGAGAAGCGGGTCGTCTTGCTAATGAATCACTCTTTTATCTCGCCTTTTTCTCTGCAAGAAACATTTAGTGTTGTATGACAGGGTCAGTTGTCAGTCACTGTGTACCAGAGAAGGCCTTGTGAAGGACATTTTGACTCATGATTAATGGGTGTTAACACATGACATGTTCTTGTTTTCTAAAACAGCTTATCAGAATGCAGAAGAATAGAACTAATTTAACACTTAAATTAAGATTTGTTTGAGTTCCCTGTATACATTTATAAAGTGATTTGTTTTTATATATGGGTAGTTGACAAATAAGAAAAAATGCATATTGTTATGTAGTGTGAAGTCTGATGTTTGAGAAAATATAAGGAGTCACTAACGTTGTCAATTCTTTCACTGTTTTTTGAACATTTTTACTGAAATGTGTCTTATGGTGTGACATCGTCGCACCAAAGGACAACAGAAATGAACACATTCATAGTGGTTACCAAAAAAGTTTAATGTTTGAATAATTCTGAGACAAAATCTTACCATGTGCACATGTCATGGGCTTCACAGTAACATGACCATGAATGGGGTCCTTCAACTAAATTGTGAGTGGAATTGCCAGATTAAAAATGTGGTGTCACGCTGGTTTTCAGTGACAAAATGTATTAAGTTCCTAGCCTGGATGCCAGCCAAACGTAGCCCCGCCCACAACATTTGAGGTCGGGAAGTTTGGTCTGGACTTGATCCGTTGTGGAGCAACTATACTTGAACCAGAGCTGTTCGGACCAATCAAATTGTCAGGGCGGGCTTTATACGATGATTGACAGATGATCAACAGTAACGTAATCATCCACGTCACCAAAGGGCGCTTGGGTGCTTCTAGTCCTAAATGGAGAACTTCGTATATGCATGCACCTTTACTATTTCCCTCAAAAATGATGATCGTGTTGGCAAGTACTCCGTGTATCCTGAAATTATTTTCACAACACCGGCAAAGATCGTTTACGCTCATCTTCTTCTTCTAGTTCTTCCAGCGTGCGTGCAGTTGAGTTCTGTTGTTCTATGCATCGCTCAACACGTCACTTACTCGGTTGTTGTCTATCCAATTGAGTGCAGAGCCATTTTCTTTCCTGGTTCAGTTGAAACGCCCCATAATCACAGCCCAATGGAGCAGGATCACACTCATACTCTGACTAGAATCTGAGTATGACGACGTCAGGCTATCAAGCTCCTATACGCTTTTAAAAAATATATGGATGAAAATAATGATTGTCATTTACCAAAATAGACACTTGTAAAATTATGCTTGAGGTATTTATTAACATTTATATGCTTTTTAAAATTTTATTTATAAAATTTGTAATTTATTGAACCATGCTTGAGACAGTTATGCCATAGGAAAATTTTGAGATTTGGCTCAAAAATAAAACAAATCTAAAGACAAAGCAGTTTTTATATGGATAGGTCCATGTAAGACAAAGGAATATTGAATCATTTATTGCATTTTAAATTATGACAACACTAATTATATAAATTTGTATCTTGTGTGACAGTAAAAATGCCATGTCACATCAACAACCCATATATTTTTATATATAACCCATATATAATTTTTGTAAATATATTAATATATATATATATATATATAATACAATATTGGGCTAGATAATGACAATAAAGTAGGATTTTATAATTAGTAATTAATTTATGTATATGTATATGTATGTATATATATATATATATATATATATATATATATATATATATATATATATATATATATATATATATATATATATATATATATATATATTAAATTGATTGTAATATATTTTCATTTATATTATAGGATTTCATAATAAATACTATATTATAGTGTGTATATATATATATATATATATATATATATATATATATATATATATATATATATATATATATATATATATATATATATATATAAACTACAATTATTTAAAAATACATACATTTTAATATACGCACATACATATTATATATAATATGTTTGTGTGTATTAAAATTTTTATTAAAAACAAATATCACATATAATCATGAAGAATAAATGATACAATAATAAAATGAAGAACAAGCAGTTGGGTTGTTTTAACTCATCTTCGTTTGTCCATTTTCAACCCTTGGGTTGTTTTTAACCCAGCACTTTTTAGAGTGTAGATATACATTTCATCAGTGTCTTCAGTTTTGACCCGTGTTTTTGATATGGGTCACTTTTTAAAAGCCGAGTGAACAACCTCACAAAAAAACAAACAAACAAAAAAATAGAATTGAGCAGAAAGAAAAAGCGAAAAAGACATGATGCTGGATTTATGGCAGTGATGACACATTAATCTTCAGGTGGAGTTCATCACACTCTCACCAGCACTGTTCTGTATCTATATCAGTCAACGGCTTTTTCCCAAACTCAAACGCTGTTTCAGGAGCTCAAACGACAGTTAAACTGATTCATTTTACTAATTAATGAGGAGTCTTTTGACAAGCCTACATGCACTTCATTATACGGCAGGTTTCTGTGTTCTTTGATTCATAAAACATCGTCTGTGTGTTACTGAGCTATGGTAGATTTCCTCACACCTCGTCCTGCTGCGTCTTTGATCTTGTAATATGTAATCCAGGGATATGTAAACCAGCATTTCTTTTAATCATAGAATATACAGCGATCCAGAGGTGGTTTACCTTGTGTATACTTAAACTATATCAAAGACACAGCAGGCCAGGTCTCAGATCAGTATTAGGAACATAATCATTTAAGGCTAATCTGAATAAGCTATATGAAGTCTGTGAATGTTAATCTATAGGTGTATATAATGATCTATAATTGTTATTATTGACTTAACGCTGGTAGAATGATTCATTGATGCTGGTGGTTGAGGTGATCATAACTATGGAACAAATGTTTAACCTTTGGTATTTAACTTCGGTATATGTAGCTCCTCCAGCATCATTTGAGCTACAGACATCAATTACATCTGAAGTCATGTGATGCTCCTTTCATAAACTATCTGACTAAAGCAATGTTATTTTAGTATTATCTTTATATTATGATAGTATTTATCAATATTTTAAATTCACTTTTATTACAGTTTACATTTAAATTTTTGTCATTTTTAAAGTAGTTTTATTTTAAGTTTATATTTTATTTCAGCTTTATTTCATCTTTTTTTAATAACAAAAATAATTTTCAATAGTTTTTTTTTTTTTTTTTTTTAATTAACAAAAGTAATAAAGAGCCTTTAAGGGGTTTGCAAAAGTAAAAAAATATATAAAGACATTATTATTGAAAAACGATTGCCTCTTTAGTAAAAGTAAAATGGTCGATATCCTTTCATTTGTATATTTATTAATAAAAATGGTTGATAAAAGTAAAATGCTTCGATTGTAACGCATGCTTTTTGGGATTTCCTTTGCATGTCACTGCCATTTTACTAAGAAGAAAAATGAGAGTATGGATGCGCATGAATTATTAAAAATCTAAATTTGGCTCTCATTGGGGCAGTATATCTCTAATATCATGGCCTTATGTCCTCTTTAACGCGTCCTCTGTGACGGCCGAGAAACTGCGGCGTGAAATAGGCTGATGCCGCAAAAGTCTTTTTTTTTTTAAATTGTCATGACTTGAAATTTGTCAGATGTGTCGGTCATCGTGGCATTTCGAAATAGGTTGCTAGAAAAAGGCTGGATTTACCCGCATTAGAGGAACAGGAGAGCTCAGAGATAAAATGCTCACAGAAGTGGCAGGTTTATCTCACAGGAGCATTAAAAGGGTCAGAGGTCAAATGTTATGACTTTTACGAAAAAGCCTTTGCTGTGTGATTCTCCCAGGTGTGTCACCTTCTTGTGGAGCGGTCCAAATACTCCACACGTGTGCACTCAGCGTATTGTGGTCGCGCTCCCTTTGGAAGTGCTCAGGGGTGCGTGAGTGTGTCTGACAGCATTTAAACTGCTAGTCACCTTCTTCAGAGTGCTATAGAGCGCCATATGGCCCACATAACACACACACACACACACTGAATGTCAGAGCGGCTATAGGCCTCCGCAGAGCAGTTTGTTTTGGAAAATGTCAGTGCAGTGAGTTCAGAGACTGCTGCTTTTCAAAGGTTAGCACTGCTTCAGCAGACAAGACTCTGAGAGTTGAGATTTAGAGGAGAAAAGAGCAATTATAGCGGCAACTGATTAGAAATTCCCTCTTAGGAGATTGATTGTTTGATTGATTGGGAGGTTTTCCTCGCCACTGTCGCCTCTGGCTTGATCTCTAGGGGGGTTGGAAAGGTATGTGCAGTTCAAATAAACCGAATTGAATAATTGATGTTTGCAAACATTTCATTTCATTGAATTCTAGTGAAAGCAGCTAGGCAAGTATTGGACCACTTTATGGTTGTGTTCACACGTGGCATGTTTGGTTGTATTAAAATGAACCCTGGTGTGATTGCTCTATTGTTAGTGCGGTTCATTTGAATAAGTGCGAATGCTGCCATCCGAACCCTGGTGCGGTTCGAAAGAAATAATAACGTAACACGGACCAAAGACATGTAAACTAACCAAAAACAGGACATGATGTCACAAGATGCAACCCTAAAAAGGACAAAAGCATACATGTTTTTTCTCATCATAGTCGTGATGTTGCCCATCACAGTTCGGTACAGGCGTCAGAACCACGTCTCCTCGCAGCAGATCTTCGTTTGCGTGTTTGTTGACTCCTTTACACACTTGATAAGATCTGCATGAGTTATCGGCTGGTCACCTATTTGCAAGTTTGAAAAGCAAATCTACCAAATGTCTGTTATTGATAATGCACAGTTTTTATTTTTTATAGTGAATTGTTTGAGTGAAATTTGAGTACACTATATTGGTAACTCATTCATACGACTTTGAGTTTGATTGAAAATGGCACACTTCTATAGACTGGGTAAACCCAGCCCGATCTGCCGGCAGATCAGGCTGGAAACCTGTACATATTTCCATCCAGCTTCTGTTACAAATTTGCGGGGACCAATCACAAACTGGCTTATCCACTTGGCGCTCTATTGGCGGGTTTAACTCAATGACGCATAAAGAAGCGATGGATCGTTGGTCTGATTGGCCTATCCAATTGCATACAGAATCATTTGAACTATGCTTGTTGATCACGTCTCTTGTGGTCTGATTGGTTGAAGGACTATCCAGTTTCGTACAGAGTCATTTGAACTATGCCCGTTGATCATGTCTCTTGTGCAGTGGAAAATACAGAGCAGACTCCCCAGACCAATGTTCAGTCTTAAAGGATTGAGCTTGGTCTGATGATAGCCAGACAAAGACTTCAAGTTTGTATTCATTCAAATAATAATTAATAAAATGAAATGTTACATTCAAAAAGACCAAGTCAGATCTTCTAAAAGTAAAGGTCAGTTCGCACTATAGCGACAGATGCTGACCAACACGGACAACCACCAGATTGCAGCACGTCACATTTCAGAGATTCCACGAGCCGACAAGCATTGATTCAACATGTTCAATCTGAGAAAACAAGCGTCGGGGAGCATCTGATCCGACAAATCCAGACAAATATTTGTTGCTGTTGAAGGATGTCTGTCGGTGCAGTGTGAATTGGTCTTAAAAGTGCAGATAACATAAATTTTCTGATATTTGTATGTTGATAGCATGTGAATTAATGTGGAAAACTCTAGAAATCTAGATCTTAACCCTGTTACTTTGTTTTTCCGGTTCTTTTGATCCTGTAAATACAGAAAAAAGCCGCTCCACACCTGATGAAGAGGAACATTACAGAGTTGAGCTCTGCAGGTCGCGATTATCACGATTGATTACTCCTCCGTTCAAAGACTCGGCAGGTTTCTCTCTCTTCTACACCTGTCTTCCTCTCTGTTCCTTTACCCGCACGTTCTGTCCTCTGTCCCACTTTCTCTGAGATTCTTCAGACAGACGTGCTGGTATTTTTAACTTGTTTTCGGTTCTATTTTAGAGGTTTGGTGTCTTCGTTCTCGTCTCTGTTTCCGTCTCTGTGGACCTCTGGTTCTGTTAAGTTCTGTTAGCAAGACAAAAAGACTGTCACAACCTAAAAATAGATTCATTTACATCTGAGAAAAGTACACAGTGAAGTCTCTTCCGTTTCTGTCGCAAAGTCCACAAACATATGCGAACCATGATTTTGCCTGTAGCTTGTTTGAATAGACATTTTCCCATTTGTATGAGGAGAGCATAAAATAGGGCACACGCGTACATATTTGCACATGGCTTATGGTGTGTACAAAACATGCTATAATAAATGCACATTGAATGCTCTAGAAATCCAGCGTTGAATTGGTGCAGGAGGTTCAATGGATGACAAAGACCTGTGATTTTCCGCTGGGTCTATTTTTAGACTGTACAAATTGATTTCATTTTAGTCTCATCTTGAATAAACAACTTTAATGACACAGTCTGGAATGAGCATTTAAAGCATGCTCAACATGCGTGTTTTCTATTTCCATTTTTTTTGGTTGAACTGTTCCTTTAAGTAAACTTTGCGCCCCATGTATGGAAAACAGAATTAGCGCTGTGTGATGTTTATTCACCTTTCTGCCCTCCAAACCTCTTCCAAACTCTTTCTCTTTGAGTGCGAGAGAATGAAGCAGTAATTAGTGATCAGTGATAAGCCTCTCACAGTAGATTAGACCAGCGAGACTCGTCACAGGCACCCCAATGCTGATTTACCAGCTGTGAAAACAAGACGAGAGAACGAGGAAACACAGAGATCACCTGGGACATGTAGTACATCATTCAGATTTAACCCCACCATCTGTTAAACCACACGAGAGTGTGAGAGTGAGAGAGCAAGGCTCTTATGAATGTCAAGTCAATGAGGGCTCATCCTGAGGAAACACTCTCACTCTGTCAAACCTTTGGGATCTGCTTTGTGTGATTTATTTTATTTTATTTTATTTTATTTTATTTTATTTTATTTTATTTTACCTGGAAAACTTAAACCAGTTTTTTACCTATGTATTTATATTTTAATAGCCTAACTACTTTGTTTAAAATGTGTATGATGATTGAAATAAATATTCTTTTCTTGTTCACTAAAAATTCAGCTAGCAATTTGGTCAAACAGATGGTCAAATGTTCATGCTTCAAGATATTCTTTGGATCATCTCAAATCATACACTCAAAGCTTTTTTTTCTTTTTAAATTTGCGCAATTTAATTAATAGTAAAATTCCATCAAATTGAACTGAATAATACTTATGTATTTAATTGAATAACTGAACAATCCAAAAAGGATTATTCAATTCAATTTGATGGAATTTTACTATAAATTGTGTAAATCTTAAAAAAATGCTTTATTTTAGTGTTATGATAGTGTATGATCATCATGTTTTGTTCATATCAGCTCCAGTACTGCTTTCAGTCAAGCAAAAATAATTTATTCTGTGTCATGTTTTTACACAAATTGTTATGCTGACTATATTTGTAATAAAAATCTTTCCATTAATTTAGAAAATGCAAAATCAAAGTATTTGTGCTAGTAGCCTTGACCCCACCGGCGGGTGAGGAACCTGAGTAAACAAGTTGAGTAGATTTCTACATTCTTACTTGAAGTAAAACTCCCAGCAAACACCTGTGCAATAGTCTTTGGGATGTGCTGGAGAAGACAGAGTGCTTGACTCTTACATTTATTTTCATCATTTTTGGTCAAGATCTTGTATTGACAATGCAAGAGTCCAGCACTGTAAAGTGTCCTCCAGCACATTCCAAAGACTTTCAGTGAATTTAAGGTCTGGACTCAGAGGTGCCGATTCATGTGTGGAAATGATTCTTCATGCTCCCTCCCAACCATTCTTTCACAGTTTGAGCTGATGAATCTTGGCTTTGTCATCCTGGCATATGGCCATGATGCAGGCTAAGCACCCTCAAATGCAAGCAAAATATTTGCAAATTTGTGTTTGAGAGCGTCAAATGCATCTATTACAATGTGTTTTTCAGCGTTTGAGTAATGTAGCCAATCACAGATATAACGTTAGTTGTGATCTCTCAAACGCGATGTCTAATCAGAGGTGTTTAACAAAGCAGCAGTATTTTAGTGAGCGATCTTGTTTCGCTTTTGAGGCAACAGTCTATAAAATTCATTGAATAAGACTATTGATTTTCATGCTGCTAAGAGGACTGGCGGCCAATTGCATGCTGTAAAGTTTCGGAAGCTGGATTTACTCTGCATGAGTCAAAAAATATCCTCCTGAGACCCAGAATCGATGTTTTGCCTCTGTAGAAGACATATTTTAGCGAATTTCTCTGACAACATACACAGTTTTAAGTTTGGATATTCTTATGAATATTCCCATTTATTACTCCCATTATTACACGTCTTTTTACATTACATATTGTCCCCCCCAAAAAAATAAAAATACAGTGTATAGATACATTGCATTGAAAACACATGTATGGCCATGTTTACACGCATATTGCATAAAGTAAAATGGTATATCTTCCGTAACATAGTTGAGAATCACCTTTATACAAAGTTGGGATAAAAATCCCATTGTTTTTGCCATTGTCTTTTAATCTTCTCAATAAATGGGTTCTGGTAATGGGTATATATATTTATTTGAAAAATGTCAATGTGTTTTTATGCTCCAAACAATGTAATGACCTAAAAAAAATTCACAAAACCTTTTTTTCTGCTTCTCAGGAGGATAACATGTTAAAATACTAGTAACACATTAAAGCAATGTAAAGGCAGACTAATAGATTAATAGACAAACATTTGTAGCAAAATATTTTTGAAATTCCACTTATTGGTAAAAGCGATGACTTGTAAATAATCGTACATTTATCATTGTACACTGCTATGGTGGAGCCATTGCTTAGCCTACATCTGCACTTTACTAGAGCACCCTCAGTGATTTGATTCTGGAACCGGGCCTGCCATGATGTGTCTTCATACATGATTAAGAAAGGAAAAGCTACACACTCTATCAATTAGGGTTAGAAGAACATGGTAGAAACATCATAATCACAGCAATAATTATCCAATCATAGACTCTTAAGCATTTGCCTATTTAAATCCAAACAGTGACTAATTCCTAATAATAAGACAGCAAATTAGCATATTAGAATGATTTCTGAAGGATCATGTGAAACTGAAGACCAGTGTTGTGGTTAACGCATACAAGTAACGTGACTTACGTAATCATATTACTTTTTTCAGATTACTTTTTTATTCCTCCTAAGCATTTTTGCTACTTGAAGTTAATACTAATATGCAGCGCACCTGATAACTCCATTAAGTCTCCTCAGACGAGTAAATTGTTCCTCTGGGTGATTGTAGTTCATTTGACAGCATGTTTGCAGTGTTTACACGTGTGTGTTGCTAATTGGAGGAATTGGACTGTGTGTGACTTAAATGCATCATCATTTCTGCTAACGCTCTACCTCGAATGGAGCGAGCCGAACAGGGTAATTGAGTAGAACAGAACAAACTCAGCACTGGAGGAGAGGGAGAGAGCCGAATTAAGGGAAGAAAGAATATTGACGATGTGTCAGGGAAGAAATTAAAGGTGTCTAACTGGGTTTGAACTCAGGATGGTGCTCAGATTGGGGAGAAGAGGTTCTTTGTGGTGTGAAACAGCAGAGAGAGATGCATCTGGCAGCAGGTTGTGAAGTTGACTGATGCATTACTGAACACAAAAGCTTTAGGTCTCTTCAATTTCACCTTCATGTGCAGTGGAAATGGGGAATTTCATCACACATATGATATAAAGCCTCGTCCCAGCCTCCACTGGGTTCCTGAGCGTGTGTGTGAGAATAGTGACCGTAGGTCTTTACACTGCAATCCCAGTACAACCCTCTCTCTCTTTCTCATCCTATCTTCTTCTCCCTGGTGTGCAGACACATTTTAAGCGTGAAACTAGCCGTAACAGCAGGCTGGCGATAGACACCTCTGCATGAGCTTTGACACGGGATTTCCTCTCTACATAACAATTTATGAAAATCCAAGACACTGTTTTCTCAGCCACTGAGGGTGATGGATTGTATGTGTGAGTATCTGTTGTGAATGAGGGGAGGAGCTAATAATATTATGAGTGGAACAAGGGGAGGGTTTTGACAGTATGATTTGAATTATTATGGGTTATGGTATTATGATTGGAATTAGGGAAGGGTAGGAATTGGGAGCAGTTACCAGTGTTTCCCACAGGATTTTGTGAGACTATGCGGATGGACCGAATTTTGTACAATTAGTACATTTTTGTACATTGCAATTAAATGCATCAACCCGCTGTACTTTGAGGTCAAAATTAGGCGCTCCAACTATTTTTCAGTGCATCGAGGGCGCATATCGACTGCAAAGGGGATGCTCGCAAGCACTCTTCTGAAACCTAAAATGACAAATGGGATACCCTACGGTCTTGTAGACTTAACGGACATGCGCACGACAGCAAGTCCACAAGACCGAAAGTGCACATGAAGTGTGCCATCTGGGACAGGGCCATAGTCGACCAAAATTGTATTAGTCGGTTAGTCACAGAAAAGAAAAGAAAAAACTCCACAGGAAGTGGCAAAGTCACGCAGTCCATGAGGGACAAATCATTAACGGTGGGACCTTGTGGTAATTACAGTATGTTGGGCAGAAAATCTAAACATCATCCATTGACCTCAGATATGGCTTGAAAACATGTAGGCCTTGTAGCAACGTATTTTAAACATGTAAGTAGTAGCAACATTACTTGGCCACTCACTCTAATGTTAACCTAGATAAATGTGCGCTATTATTAGGCATATATCCAAGTGTTCGTGTGGAGTGTGAAAGGCATCTAAAGTATAGTGCACTTTACTGCACAACATGGAGGAGCCGGCACAATCACTTGCATTTTTTTTCCTGATAACAGCTGAAACAACTTAAAATACTTCATAATTTTTGGTCATACAAATAAGAGTAATACATCTTTCGAAACTTTTATGTGTGTAAACTCACAATAACAACAAAATGTTTTTGTAAAATAAAGAAAACAAACAGGATGTGCTTTCTGCCGTCTCGGGCCCAGTCCCAAATGGCACGCTTCATATGCACTTTCGGTCTTGTGGACTTACAATGGCTGCCGCATTCACGTGTATGTTAAATCCATGAGACCATAGGGTGTCCAATTTGCCATTTTAGGTTTCAGGATGGTGCTTGCGAGTGCCCCTTTTGCAATCGATATGCACCCTTGATGCACACTTTTGCCGAGCCTGCACTGAAGCAAGCTCCATAGCAGACTTATTCCCAACAGTCAAAGCAGAGTTACATCACGAAAGTGCAGACTCGTAGGAAGACCACGAGTGTTTAGGGTGCCATTTTGGACAGAGCCTCTGTCTCAGAGAACTGGAGAGCGTCACAAAAATGAACTGTAGCTCTTGCCTCACAAACATGAGAAATACATCTATAGAAAGCTTAAATTTGTTAAACGAACAAATAGTAACACTTTATTTTAGGGTTCAATTCTTGCTATAAACTAGTTACTTGTTAGCATATTACTAGGATATTGGCTGTTTATTAGTACTTATAAAGTATATTAATGCCTTATTCTGCATGACCTTATTCTACATCCCTTAATCCTACCTAATACGTAAAATTAAACGCTGCAAAAACTACCTTACTAACCATTAATAAGCAGTAAATTAGAGTTTATTGAGGCAAAAGTCATAGTTAATAGGAATATGTTTTCCCCATACTAAAGTGTTAACAAACAAATCGAAAACAAATACTCTTTGATTATGTAATCTGTATGAAAGGTGCATTTCTCTCACATCCACTATACTGTGGAGATGAAAGTCAGCATCATCAACTTCATCTTTGCAGCCGATGCTAACTCAGAAAACACTAGTTTTTATTAAATAATTAAAGCTGCAGTCTGTAAGTTTTACCTCTTTGTTGCCATCTCTGTTTGAACCCTGAAATTGCAGTTATTTGCGGAGTTATCTTCTTTATGTGGGTTGTGCATCGGCATGGCTCCTCAGCGCGGAAGAATTTAATGTTTTGAGGTGTATGTATGGGTTGTCTATCAACGCACCGATTGTCGTTTTGAATTGCCGCCATCAAAGTGACAAGCTTAATTACATTCCAGCTGCTGTAAGAAGAGGCTACAAACAATCCGCCACCTGCAGCATCCACACACGCGATATAGCCTACTAGCCTGGACTCCTTTATGTATACAGACGTGACGTAATGATGCAAAGACGAACGGCGGAAGCTCAAATTTCCCACGGAAAGCTACCAGTACCACTCAAATTATAACACATTATTTTTAAGCTTACCGTTGTGAGCGTGAAAGTTTTGAACACTGGCTGGTTATGTACTTGCTCAATAATTGATTTTGGATAATTTTTAACAAAAAAAAAAAGTTATAGACTGCTGCTTTAATGTCTCCTTGCTATTTTTTCGAACACATTGTTAATCATTACTTTTGCTGGAGCTTTGTGGCAAGCTTGTGTCACAGGCAATGTGTCACAGTTATGTTCTGTTTTGTCCTTGGACTTTCAGGCCCCGTCCACATGGAGACGCATTTAGCTGTATACGTTTTTTGTACTGATACGGTACACAAAATGTTGTATCGTATCAGCATTTCGTCCAGACGGATCCACCATTTTGGGAGCATGAATGCATTATTGTTAGGGTAGGTTAAGGGTTGGGGTAGGTGTAGGCGTTAATAAAACACAATCTGGTAAGTAGCAAATTTATTTATTGTTATTTTATTGTGAGATTTTACCTCACTTCCTACCATTGCTGTACCCCTTTTAGCCACAACTCTTCTTCTTCTGTTTTTAGTGTATTTCTGTGGCAGAATTACAGCGCCACATACTGGCCTGGCATGTATACTATATTGTTCTGAGTCGGTTTCAGTGCTCTTGTGTGTACGCAGATATTTCTTGAAACAAGGAAAGAAAAAAAGCTCTGGCTTCGTGTGGACGGGGCCTTGGTGTGTTTTCATTTGTCACATGCCTGTCAGTTTGTGTTGTCGTTCTGTTTCCTGATCACATGTTCCTTTGTTTCAGTTTCCCGCCACTCATCTGTCACCATGGTAATCCTCATTAGTTAGTTCTGTTCAACTGTGTCTTTTCTATTATCTCGTTTGTGTTCCCTATTTAAGTTCTGCTGTTTCCCTTAGTCTTTGTCCGATCTCCGCTATGTTTAGATGTTTGTACCTGCCTGCCTGCCTGCCTGTATTGACTCACCTGGGATTCCTTGATCATTACTTAATTTGAGACTTGTATCAGCCCATCTTCGTCTTCCTGCCTACACATACCTGTGACATTATGTGTGCACTTGAGCATGCAATATGCTATATATTACGGCTATATATAGCCTGTTAAAAGCTCATTATGGTTTAGTATTCCCCCCCAGTATATTTAATTAATTTAATTAATTTAAACGTGTGATTAGTCGACTAATGGCTTAAATGAACGACTACTGGTCGACTATAAAAATATTACCTTTATTTGGTGGCAGCCCTACTTCTATTTTCGTAGCGCCATCCGCACTGATGGGAGGCCATTGGAATTATGGGAGCATGAACATCAGGATATGGTTAGCAGTCAGCTGTGATTGGCACTGGACAGCTCAGCTGAGGGGCCTATGGGAGAAAAACTCAATTTGGAAACAGAAGGGGAGCAGAGACCCAGGAGCAAAACTTCTGAGATGCAGCAATGAAAGGCTGGCACACCGCAAATCTGCTCGGAAAATAGCTTCTCCGATGGGTTATTCTGCTTCATGTGGCTGCTGAGATGTTGCTTTGTCAATTTAAATAGGGAGCAAACAATGTCATATAAGCAGACACATACCTTGAACTCTCCCCACCTTTCTCTCACTTTCGTTCTCTCTTTCTTTTTTTAGTTAGTTTTATTTGAAGTGTGACAAGGCAGGATATTGCAGCACACACAAAAAAAGAACAATTACTTTTCTTTTTAGCTGCACAACCTGAAATGTGTCAAACTTAATACATAATCATGTAGGTATAAAACTAATGCACTTCTGTTCTCTCTGTCTATGAATGCAGATTAAATCACAGACAGTGTCAATATAAATGTTTTTGAATCCAGTGAATCCTTAAAATGCATCAGCCAGTCAGAGAGCATTACTTTTATTTTGCTCAATAAATGTCTCTCATTTCTTTCCACAGCTCAGATGATTATTATGAATACAGCCATGGTATCAGTGGAGAATCATATGACTCTTACGGTAAGTGTTTTCCTCCATTCAGTGCAGTTTTATAATCACATGAAATTACTGCAGTAGTTTGTCAGCATGTCTTGTGCAATAAATAGTGCAAAATAGCTGTCTATTTTATAATAACTCCAGTTTGTACATGAACCTTGAGTCTGTCACTCTCGTCTTTTGCCTATAGCATGCTCAGCTCCTGCTGTACAACTGTTGTTATAAATACTGCTGGCATTGCAATCCTTTTGGCTGTAGTATCTATAGAACAGCATTGTATTTACATGAACAGACATTTACAATGAATGTAAAGGGGAGACGGGTTTGAATGCAGGAAAACAATCAGAAAGCTGTCAGACGAGCGTTCTGTGGAAGGAAAATAAGTTTGTGGCTACAAACAATATACAGAACAGCATGAATATGGCAGAGATATCTAGAAAAGAATTGCAATGCTCTGAAATTGTTGGTGTAGCTGTTGTAAGCTCATTGTCCCAGCAAAAAAGATAAGATGTGCCATTATATTTCTCAGCAGCTAGAATATTAATGTGTGTGTGCTTTTTAGTGTGTATATACAGATGCATTTGTGAGCAGTTGTGCAGACTGAAGCATTTGTGTGTGTTTACAATTGTATTATTTATAATAGATATTGTAACAGAATCAACAGCTAGTTTTGTTTGCCATATAGTTTTAAAACTTTAATTTTATTGATTTTTTTAGTGTTGGGCACTAGAAGTTGATTTTTCTTTAAAAAGATGTATTGTGTGTGTGTGTGTGTGTGTGTGTGTGTTTATGTGTGTGTTTATGTGTGTGTTTGTGTGTGTGTGTGTGTGTGTGTGTGTGTGTGTGTGTGTGTGTGTGTGTGTGTGTGTGTGTGTGTGTGTGTTGTGTGTGTGTTTATGTGTGTGTTTATGTGTGTGTTTGTGTGTGTGTGTGTGTGTGTGTTTTTCTATCCTGGTGGGGACTTCAACCTGAGTGCACACTGACTCATGGGGACGTGTGTGTGTTATGGTAAAGGTTTCCGATGTGACCTTCATATGTCATAATATTTTTTGCTACTTTCCAAATTCCTTTCTATTTATAGATTTTGTTTTTATTTCATGCTATGTTAAGCCAGACTTTTAATCTTAAACTAGAATAAATAAATAAATAAATAAATAAAAAGTTTGTCAAGACAATGTTTATGTTGGTTTGAGAAAGCCTGACCGGAAAGTTTGAAATAAATGTCATAGCTTTGAATCAGAAGGCTTTATGTGTGGTGTAGTTATACATTTGCATAAGTGGATGGATGGATGGATGGATCTTGGTGGTTTTGATAGATATATCTGGATGGATCTGGATAGATGGATGAATAGATGGATCTGGAGAGATGGATGGATAGATGGATCTGGATAGATGGATAAATAGATGGATCTGGAGAGATGGATGAATAGATGGATCTGGAGAGATGGATGGATGGATGGATGGATGGATGGATGGATGGATGGATGGATGGATGGATGGATGGATGGATGGATGGATGTCTCTGGATGGATGGATCTAGATCGATAGATAGCATCAGTTCCAACACAATGTTGGCCCTAATATAGTTAGTTAGTTGGTTAGTTAGTTAAGTATTAGAAAGTTATTACCTATCTATTTTAAGTAATAATTAAATTAAAATTTATTGTGTACTTGTATCTTAGAAGTGCCTTCACCTTTGTCTCTTTCACATATCCCATTCATCATTTTTGCAATAATTATTTTCCCCACACCCAATGTTATCTTTGCAACCACATTCTACACACACAATGTTGTATTTTCATGTTTTATGGGGACTCTCCATAGCTGTTTCTATATATCTATACAAACTGTATATTGTATCCTAACCCTAAACCTACCCATCACAGAAAAGGACAAGTTATTACAAGTTACAAGGATTTCAGATATTGCCATCTTCGTGGGGACATTCGTGGGGACCACACACACACACACACACACACACACACACACACACACACACACACACAAGCAATCCATAACACTCAAGTTAACACTTTCCAGGTTGTACAAAACACAGACAGCTTGACAGTTCAAAGGAGAACTTTCTATTATCCTGCTGATACACATCCTTGTTCTTTCTAAACGTAAGTACGGTGCGCGCGAACCCTTTCCTTGAAGCTAGCCCGGGCTAACCTGAGATTGGCAGCTCTCTAATTAAAGATTATTGGCTATGGGTCCCAGTCTGAAAAACGAGTGACTTTAGAGAAACGGCCTTTGTGCCTTTCTGTCCCTAAGAAGAGCTGAAAACGAGCATGATCACACAAAAGCTTCCGTCGATACCGCTCTCGTTCATCGACGCGGACGTTTGTGAATGAGCTCTGCTGTTACGCTAATGGCGGCTGTAACCTCTCGCCTGAGGGCACTCCACTAAACCCCTTTCAAGTGGCTATTTGATCCTCTGGTGCAATTAAAGTTGTTTTGTTCTTTCTGAGGTGAAGGACAAAAGGAGGATGGTTTGGGGACGTTTCTCTCTGATTGTCAGTGTTAGTTGGGCTAAATTATCAGAGGTGCCATGAGCTCAGAGAGGAAGATATCGGATGGTGTCGTGACTCTTGGGATTTGTTACTTTAAAGATTGGTGTTGTTGTGTAAAAGTCGCATTTGAAGGTGGTTTAGATTGCGTGTTCCACAACAACAAATCACTGTCAGCGTCCCAGTCAGTCCCTGTTTAACACACACTTACAAGGAAATGACACTTTACTGGCATCCAGGTGAATCTCACAGAAACATCCTCAAGGTCACAGTTCACCCCAAAATGTATTTTATATAAATGAAAAATTATGTGTAAAATACGCTGCTTAGAGAAAATGAAGCTTATTTTTAGAATAGCAATTTTTGCATTGTGAAAAATAAAATTATATTTTACCATTTTATTAAATGTTGACAATTAACCACATTTCCCCATCCTCAAGTTCAGAATTTATTTATTTATTAAGTTTTAATATTTTTATAATTAGTTTTTCAATTGCCATCAACAGCTCTTCATCACTGTAATACAAAAATGTTTTATCGTAAAACAAGACTTTGAAATTACAGTTAGAAATTTATGTATTTATTTAAACAAAAACTATTACTACAAAACATAAGTGTTAATAAATTATGTAAATAAATATAAATAATTTAATTATATATAAAAAAAAAAAAAAATAAAAATAAAATATATATATATATATATATATATATATATAAAAATAATAATAATAAAACCAGGCTGCTACTTGACAGGTCGTCCATTTTTCTGCACATCACCAAACGTGACACTGGAAATATTTTCACCTCATTTAAAAGTCTTGTTTATTCTGTAAAGCTTTATTTAACATCAGTGGTTGGAAATTCAAAGCAGTCAATTAAAATGACTGTAAATAATCGTTTTATCACGTTATATATGAATTTTGATGTGTGTTATCATGTCAGTATTGTTAGTTTTCTTTCTGCACACGTATGTTTCATATGCTGCGTCCCAATTTGCCTTCTTATACTATGACCTAAAAGTATGTACTCTTTTTGTTAAGAACTCTTTGAGTGTGTAGCAGAAGAGTATGCAAGCTTTGGGACATACTACTTCATCATCTTTCAATTTCATTTCCTCCCGTATCAGAGAGAAATGCAGTAGCACATTGATCTGCCATTCCTGGGTCTTTAATACTGAGACTCTCCTCATGTGTTTTCAATTTAAATATAATGATGCATTTAAAAGTTAATTGTATTGTATGTGGCCAAATGTATCATTACAAAAGTTCACAATGCTGTTGCAGATTAAATATAATGTGGATAATATTAAATAAATAAATATTTTTTCATCAAGTTAAATACTGATAATTGATCACTCAAACCCCTTTATCTAAACCTCTCTACTTAACTGCCAGACTCACACATCCATGTCATGTTTGTAGTTTTTTTAACACTTTTTATCCACGTTTGTAGTTCTAATAGAATCCTCGATCCCAACTCACAATGGGCAATATCAGCAGTTGATCTGCACTTTTAACTGGAAATAGTAGACCATCTTTGGATTACTTATTTCAACATAATACGATTTGGGATGTACTAATTCTATTTTCGAATACTACTTAGGACGGATAGTATGCGAATTAGGACGCACCGATACTGTATTTGACTCTGCAGTATAGACAATCATCACACAAACTAATTTAATTCACCAAAGTACATCTGTGTATGTACCGTGACGTAAACAGCAACATGTCTTACAAATGGTGTTCAGTGTTTTATGAGCATGTTTCACTACAGAATGCTCAAACTGAAGCATTCTAACAAGACCTAAAGGACTGTGTTTCACTAATGAACTTCCTCTTTGTCTCCCTCTTCAGGCCCGGAGGAATGGGCAAACAACCGCAACAAGGCGCCACCAGCAAGGACAAGCAAAGGAGTGTACAGAGAGCAGCCGTATTCCCGGTTCTGACCTGCTACAGTCCTTCGTGTGCCCTCCCAAGTAATGGATTTTCTATGGACTCTATTTCCTTTTTTGCAAATAAAATCAACCAAAACGACAAAAATAGAAAGTTGAAGAAGTTGATGGGTAAAATTAAGTCTGTGGAACTGACATGGACCACCCCCACAAACGGAATATTACGGATCACTGGATTATGTAGTTTAAATCAGAGAACCAATCGGAATTCAAATAAACTCACTTATAGCGGAGGGAGGCGGGCACTAGCAGTTAGGGGCGGAGTTATATGAGATGTACGATGTTTAGATTTAGCAGGTTTTTTTGTAGATACTTTTTTTTTCTTTTAATGGGTGATCAGCTTCAATGTGTCCCTTGTAAATTTTACCTTTAATGAAAATTAAGTAGAAAAAAAGTCAAAGAAAATCTCCGTGCACCTGTTGTTTTTCTTCTTTTCTCTTTTCTAAATGGAAAGTTCTTCAGCGTTAAAGGGCTTATAGGAGCATGTCGTGAGAAAAAAAAAAAAACTGTGTGCAGTTTCAGTTGCGATGAGAAAAGCCTGCGTAGTTTTGTCTGGTTTTTGTGTTAAGCGTTTAAACCCTTTAATGAGCTCTGTGGTGATAAGTGTTTTCTCCTAGTGAGCGATCTACTTTTAGACCTTCTCATGAGCGTCTAAATCGACAGTTTTTGACTATTAATCCGACTGAAATTCACAGTAACATGATTGTGGCTAAAATCCCCAATTCAATTTCACAGTTTAAGTTGATATATGATAGATTCCTTCAAGAAATACATCAAGGTAATGACGTTTCTGCACACTTTCCTGTGCAATTCTAATCCATTATAGCACATATAATCCTTTATACGCCACTAATGTTGGTTAGTCCATTAGTATGTTATATAGCCTGGATGGGTTCAAAATAGTGACAGAGCATTTAAAAACAACAGAGAAGCATCACTTGTGATAGTCTATGAAATTTAAAGGGAATCCAGCAGTTTTTGGCACATTGTGTATCCTTTAAACCTTGTTGTAATGCATTTTAAGTGCACAGCAAAGTGTCACTGGTCATTTCTAAACCAAATACTGTTGACAAAAGTTTAACTAGTACTGTTTTATAAAACTATTAAAAGTCTAATCAAATGTATGCTGAAGTTTAAAAGGTGATAGTAATAAAAATTATTGTGGTACTGGTGGTGGCAGTTTAATACATTTCTGTTACGAGCTATAATCTTTGTAAGCTTGTGTAAGCCCTTTAATTCAGTTGATTATAAAATAAACTTTTTGAAAGCAAAATTATCATTGTGTTTGAGAGCACATTTTGTCCTTGTTTACTTTGGTAAAACTTCATAATCTAAACTAACATCTGATGTGTATTATCATAAAAAGTGTAGCGCAAAAAAAAAAAAAAAATCATTTAAGCTCACATAAATGTGAAAATAAACCAAAAAGTTTACTTTTCCCCCCCTGACTTTTTAGTACAGTGCATCCGGAAAATATTCACATCGTTTCACTTTTTCCACATTTTGTTATGTTACAACCTTAGATTTGCAAATTTATTAAAAATAAAAAAAACGAGCACAGTTTTTTCTCAGTACTTTGTTGAAGCACCTTTGGCAGCAATTACAGCCTCAAGTCTTTTTGAGTATGATGCTACAAGCTTGGCACACCTATTTCTGGGCAGTTTCCCCCATTCTTCTTTGCAGGACCTCTCAAGCTCCATCAGGTTGGATGGAGAGCATCGGTGCACAGCCGTTTTCAGATCTCTCCAGAGATGTTCAATCGGCTTCAAGCCTGGGCTCCCCTTTGTTATCTTGGCTGTGTGCTTAGGGTCATCGTCCTGTTGGAAGAGGAACCTTCACCCCAGTCTGAGGTCCAGAGCACTCTGGAGCAGGTTTTCATCAAGGGTTTCTCTGTACATTGCTGCATTCATCTTTCCCTCAATCCTGACTAGTCTCCCAGTTCCAGCCGCTGAAAAACATCCCCACAGCATGATGCTGCCACCACCATGCTTCACTGTAGGGATGGTATTGGCCAGGTGATGAGTGGTGCCATCACCTTCAGGTGCGTTTTGGCAAACTCCAGGCAGGCTGTCATGTGCCTTTTACTGAGGAGTGGCTTCCATCTGGGATGAATGGTTGTTCTTCTGGGAGGTTCTCCTCTCTCCACAGAGAAACACTGGAGCAATACCAGAGTGACCATCAGGTTCTTGGTCACCTCCCTGACTAAGGCCCTTCTCCCCGATCGCTCAGTTAGGCCGGGCGGCCAACTCTAGGTAGAGTCCTGGTGGTTCCAAACTTCTTCCATTTACGGATGATGGAGGCCACTATGCTCATTGCGACCTTCAACGCTGCAGAGATTTTTCTGTACCCTTCCCCAGATCTGTGCCTCGATACAATCCTGTCTCGGACTTGGCTTTGTTTGTGCTCCGACATGCACTGTTAACTGCGGGACCTTATATAGACAGGTGTGTACCTTTCCAAATCATGTCCAATCACCTGAATCTACCACAGGTGGACTCCAATCAAGTTGAAGAAACATTTCAAGGATGATCAGTGGAAAAAGAAGCCCAATTGTGTCATGGCAAAGGCTGTGAATACTTATGTACATTATATTTTTTATATTTTTTTATTTGTAATACAGCTGCAAAGATTTCAAAGAAACTTCTTTGATGTTGTCATTATGGGGTATTGTTTGTAGAATTTTGAGGAAAATAATGAATTTAATTCATTTTGGAATAAGGCTGTAACATAATTAAATATGGAAAAAGTGAAGCGCTGTGAATACTTTCGGGATGCACTGTATTTTTCCCCCCAAAATTAATCTGATGCATGTAACTATTTTGACAAGAATTCCCTCTGTAGAATTAAATTTAATTGCAACCAGCACAATTAAATTCATCTGTAATATACCGTACCCAGCAGCTTGAAATAAATTTGCAATTATAAACCTACCTTATTATCTGTTATAATTCTTTCTACTTGAAAACACATGAGACTCTTCTGTGGTAAAGCATATGAAAGCAACTTCCTCATAGAAGTTAATTATTCACTAATATATCTTTAATACGGTACTATTGCATCAGTAAGATGTTGCACATGGAAAGTAATTCCACATATTGTCTTTCATATTCTAAGATTCAATAATGTAAGCAGTGGCTTTTTGAACTTGGTTCTTTTTGGGGATTTCTGCTTGCTGTTTTTGCTCTTTCTTCCCCCTTCTGGTCACATGACCATCTCTATAGTCCACTAAACAGCCCGCCCCCACATGACCTCTAAATGACCCCAGCTGACCTCAGAGCTGATGAGGATGGCGGTAGCTGTATTTACAGGCCTTCGTTCTACAAGGTAAACAACCCGTCACAATCTAATCTCATCTAAACTAGCCCTTAAACTGGATAAAACAAAAACAAACCTGTTCATTTAAAGCTTTTCTTGGCTTACGTTTTGCTGAGGAGCTTAAATTAGAAGTAAAATTGTAAAAAGATTAATAAATAGCTGTAATATTGCTTTAACAAATCATTATTATCACCAATTATTTTTAAGAAGGAGCTAAACTTATATATTTTCATGTGTGCTATAGCTTTAAATAAATGAATGTTTAATATTATCATGCTATAAGCTTTGTAAACCATTGCAGATTTATGGTAAATTTGTGTTTGTTTATGTCTTTTTGGTTTTGTTTTTTCATCAGTACAGCGTCAGTTTTAATGTTTCTCTTTTCTTTTTCAGATTGCGATAGCTGAGCCTGAATCCATGAAACGCCACTGATGCTCTTCTCAGATTGTTTGGGGTGAGCTTGATGTTTTAAAAAAATCATATTTCAACTGTTAAATGAATATAAATTAAATATATATATATATATATATATATATATATATATATATATATATATATATATATATATATAGTACACACATAAAAATTATATTTTTAACTATACTGTTTGACTATACTGTATATATTAATCAAACTGTTGAAAAAGAAACAAATTATATATTTATTTTATTGATTATTTGATTGATTTGATTTATTTGACTTGATTTGATTGGTTGGTTGATTGATTGATTGATTGATTGATTGATTGATTGATTGATTGATTGGTTGGTTTGTTGGATGATTGATTGGTTGGTTTATTGATTGGTTTATTGATTGGTTTATTTGTTGATTGGTTGATTGATTGATTGATTGATTGATTGATTGATTGATTGATTGATTGATTGATTGATTGATTGATTGATTGGTTTGTTGGATGATTGATTGGTTGGTTGATTGGTTGATTTGTTGGTTGATTGATTGTTTGGTTTATTGATTGGTTTATTGATTGGTTTATTTGTTGATTGATTGATTGATTGATTGATTGATTGATTGGTTTGTTGGATGATTGATTGGTTGGTTGATTGATTGTTTGGTTTATTGATTGGATTTATTTGTTGATTGATTGATTGAATTGATTGATTGATTGATTGATTGATTGATTGATTAATTAATTTTAATTGGTTAATTTAATTGGTTGGTTGATTGGTTGGTTGATTGATTGGGTTTGATTTGATTATTGATTGATTGATTGATTGATTGATTGATTGATTGATTGGTTGACTTATTGATTGGTTGGTTGACTTATTGATTGGTTGGTTGACTTATTGATTGGTTGATTTGTTGATTGGTTGGTTGGTTGGTTGGTTGATTTGTTGATTGATTGATTGATTGATTGATTGATTGATTGATTGATTGATTGATTGATTGATTGATTGATTGATTGATTGATTGATTGATTGGTTGGTTGGTTGGTTGATTTGTTGATTGATTGATTGATCGATTGGTTAATTGATTGGTTGATTGATTTGTTGATTGATTTGTTGATTGATTGCATTTTATTTCCATGGTTGTGGAAATGTTTACAAAATGTATTTATTTTTATTTTATTTATTTATTTTTTGGCTGATTGGGTATTATTTGAACTGTTAAATTAATATAAATTAGATTTTATATATATATATGACATGGACATAACAGTTACATTGGACGTACCATATGCATTTGCTTATGTGTTTTATTTTTCAGTTTTTAATTTTCAACATTAGAATATTAAATGGAATAGTCTGAATAGTATGTGTGTCTGTGTGCATGCTATTTAAACTGTTAAATATATAATTTATTTATATTTTATTTTTTGACAGATTCATTGACATAACTTTATTATAATTTTATCATTTTATCATTTTCAGTTGGCTTCTCATAAAACACAAAAGTTACACAATTAAAACACACCATCTAAGATGCTTACAATTAATTAATTCCATTTAATATTCTAATTGCCACTGGTATAAAAGAGCGTTTGTAAGTAAATAATTTACATGGTTTTATACTTTGGCCATTAAAAAATTAAATGAAAAATAAATGAAAATTCCAAATCACTCTCTTATGAGGCACCATTTCAGTTAGGATGCTGTTTAGAATCTTGCTGTACTGGGTTGGAAACAGATCTATGTAAACACCCTTACAATAAATAACGACACTCTTTTGCAGCTGCCTTTCTGGCAACACAAACACTTATTACTCCCCTTAATATACTCTCTAGGTGGTCTCCGGTATTATTGTAATATTATGAGGCGGTTAAACACAAATTAGGGCTTTAATGTGTAAACTAACCAAAGTCGTCTGACAGTGACGAGGAAAGCAAGAGTTCTATTAAGTGCTTCAGCTGTTAAATCCCTGCCTCGAGAGAGCAGACATGCTTTCCTCCAGCGACTGTCAAACAAGAGCTTCCACGGCATGAGAGGATAAAGAGCTGAGCCGTCAGGAGAGGAGAGACGGGTAGAGATCTCATAGAGTAATCCTATCAGTGCGACTGCTCTCCGTGGCTGATGACTGCACTGAGTGCCACCCTCTGCCTTGACGCCCTGCCACTCGTGATCTAGTCTCACGTAGCCAGACCTTCAGACTGACAGCAGAATGCGAGCCAGGCCTTCTCGTCCAACATCAGTGCCTTACTTCACAAATTAAAGGTCTTTTATGTTATTCATTTTGTCTAAAAGTATGGTTCTTTAGAGTTCTAGCAAAGAATGCTTTTTTGTTGTTGTTTTTCAAAGGTTCCTCAAACTTTTTTGTTCCCAATTTTTGTTTGCCCCACCACCACAAAAGTAACATGCGAGAGAAATGATGAAACGACAGTGTTTATCTCCCTATAACCTCCCTAGATACAGCAGAGAGACGGCTGCATAAATAGTTTTTTCCAGATTACATCCTGGTCATATGTACACAAGAAATGAGCAAACAAAAATCACAGAGAAAAATACCTATGTCCTTTTTTTTATGGCATACTCAGACACTTAAAACCAAACATGTTTTCTCCATAAAGAAATAGATTTTTAGCATTGTAAACCTTTCAAGACAGGCCTACCATGAGCTCCGAGGGTGTTGTTAAAAATTAAAAAAACATTTAACTTCACGAGCAGTGGCTGCTTATAATAAACTTGTATAAGTGAGCAGAGAAATCTAGACAAGTAAACCTGACACTGATATTAAAATGAGCAGTCTTCCGCTATTTGGCTCTATTTATTAATTTTATAATGTAATTTTTTTTTCATCCATTAGTCTCCATTATTGAGACTAACTTAAAGCATGCCAGTGATTGGTGCTCAAACAGTAGCTCAGGTGGGTCAAAAAACACGAGGAGAAGCTTTGAGATAACATCAGCAATCACAGACATTCACATCAGGACGCATCAGATTTCTCAGAAGGCCGTTGAGTTTGATGAATAGTTGGTAATTTGCTCTGGAATTTTTACTGAGGTTGTGTGTGGAAAACACAGACTTGGCAGATTCAGATGGGATTAAAATCGCAAAGTATATCTGTGAAACATGAATTTCTCTAATGTCCCTCTGAAAGCTAAAGAGTGTATTTGCCATTTGATTTTGTGTGTTTGATCCAACTTTGATGTTTTTCATGTTTTTCTCATTTTAGGGAGGTTTGGCTGCATCATCTGATCGCGAAGACTAAAACTGCACGGACGCTACCATAGAGAGCCAAGAAAACCACAATGAGCAGACTTAAAAAGTCCCTTGTGGCCCACAGAGGAGCATGACACTCCTCAGGGAAGACTCAATTTCTACTGGAACTTTCTTTAGAAAAGGCTTCTAAACCTCTACAAGGTCACAAAGCGGCACACTAAGAGCGTTAATGTGCCAATAACCGGCAGATGAGCGGTCCAGCCTTCTCTCGCTCAGGAAATGGTGCTCTCCGGTCCTCAGGGGAGGCCGTGCTGGGGAAATGGTGCTTTCACAGCTGGCTCAGTGGCGCTCTATATGCTCCTACATGCATTTTGCAGCAGGCTGCACTGAGGGTGAACCCACTTCTGTCTGCAGACAGACTTGTGAGTAATGGGGGCATGTGTCATGGGCTAACACATTAATACGGGAATTTAGCCTTCTCATAGGAGCCAGAGAGAGAAAGACAGTCAACGATATGTGAATGGGAGAGGCAGAGTGATTATATAGGCTACATTGATCACACAAAAACGGGAAATGAGAATGTGTTAAGTTCATTATGAGGATGTCAAATGAATTCATCCTAATAAAGGGACCTTAATCTCAACATCTGGTTTCCATTAACTTAATATTGTATAATTGTAATCATTTTGTAACATTGTAATATTTATCAGGGCTCAACAACGAGGATTTTTTTTTTCTGCTGGCCCAGTTAGGCCAGTAGTTCCGATTTTTAGTCCCCATCACAAACAAATATAAAATACATTTCTGGAATCTATCTATCCGTCGGTCTCAAGGTCTCCATCCATCCATCCATCTATCCATTGGTCTTCCTGTTTCCATCCATCCATCCATCCATCCATCCGTATATACACCGATCAGGCATAACATTATGACCACCGCAGCGGTCAGAATGGGCACCCTGACTGATATGTGGCTATGCAGCCCCATACGCATCAAACTGCGATGCACTGTGTATTCTGACACCTTTCTATCAGAACCAGCATTAACTTCTTGAGCAATTTGAGCTACAGTAGCTCGTCTGTTTGATCGGACCACACGGGCCAGCCTTCTCTCCACACGTGCATCAATGAGCCTTGGCCGCCCATGACCCTGATAAACAGTTCACCACTGTTCCTTCCTTGGAGCACTTTTAATAGATGCTGACCACTGCAGACCGGGAACACCCCACAAGAGCTGCAGTTTTGGAGATGGTCTGATCCAGTCATCTAGCCATCACAATTTGGGCCTTGTCAAACTCGCTCAAATCCTTACGTTTTTTCAGCACGGCCTTTCTCCAGAAATGTATATAGATATATATACATTTCTGGAGTCCATCTTTATATCTAAAATATTTTTGTTCACAAATGTTTTATTCATTTTATAATTTTTTTCCTTTACAAGAAGAACATTTGCAACAAGATTTAAATTTTACAGCTGTCCTTGTACATGTTTGGTGACTAACGTTTAGTGGAACTTTAAACCAAGTAAATTGGTGAGGTGAAGAAATAAAAATAAAGTTACATTTTGTGTCACTTTCTTGGACTGTTTCTGTCATGTTTCTATGGACTTGTATTATGTATTTGTCTTGTTTCCGTTTCCTGTGTTAATTGGTTGTCATGTTACTTATTTTCACCTGTGTATACATAGCCCTTTGTTTGTCCCAGTCCTTTGTATGGTGTTGATTGTGTTTGATCTTGGGGTGCTTATTTTCCTTGTGTCTTAACTCCACCCCCTTAGGATGCGAGGGAAGGACACACCTGTGTATCCTCGCTCATGACTCCTCAAGAAGCTTTCTCACTCCTCATTCCTTATGGTGCAATTAAAGAATTGAGAGGCCCGACAATTGGTTTCCAGGTCACGGGCTGGAGAATGGAGGAGCGAGGAAACAGGGAAGCATCAGTTTAAGTATTGAGAAGCAACCTTGGTGGGTTTTTTGGGGGGTACCCATACTCTTGTAGTTGGGTGCCAAGAGCACACATCCACATGCCAACAGCTCACATATCAATAACATCCTGCAGTTAAAGTCAAAATTGACTATCAAATACACATTCTTCATCAAATCAGTTCCTGCCGGATAAAATCAAGTCCTGCCCAACTTATTTTCATGTTCAGTTTTGTCCTTCTCAGTGGCCTGAAGTCGTTACTGTTGACAATGTAAATGTAACCCATACTTGTAGCCTGATTATATTTCATTTACTGTTGGGAAATTGTTTTATATTTTTTCCTCGCTGTAAATAAAATATACACTTCTGAACTTCTTTAGTGAGTCTTATTCATTATGGGTAATAAGGGCATGTGTCATGTGCTAACACACTAAGACGGGAATTTAGTCTTCAAGGGCATATTCATAGAATCGTCATGATATTATATACAGTATATATTCTAATTTATTTATAGTAAAATCCTTGTAATGATATCTGGATCATATAAGCAAATTACAGTTTATTTATCTGATGTTTATTTAGGCCATTTGAGGTTGCTGAATCCTTCAGAAATGTGTTTTTTTCTTTAGTTTGTAACTGGACGCCCATATGAAACATATACTGTACACCCTATGATGATCATATTGATCAGATTCACTTAAGTGTTGTTGCCGATGATCACATGGGGAATCTATAGTATGTTTGCATGTTCACATATAACCATAAACACAGACTCGTTTTACTCTTCCTCTGGTTTCCATTGATCAGTGTGGATGTTCTTCACTTCTTCTGAAACAGATACCGTGGATGTGTACACCTCTCAACCTGTTAATGGTTTTATGTGGTCTCATAAAACATTGAAAAGTGAATTTGAGAATCATTGGGTGCATAGAGCACACATCCACATGCCAACAGGCCACATACAGTATCTTTAACATCCTGCAGATACAGTCAACATGAAATCAAAAGTGACTATCTACATTCATCCAAGCAGTTGCCGATGGATAAAATCAAGTCTAGCCCAACTTATTTTCTAGTTCATTGTTTTGGTTCACTTTGAATTATGTCACATTATGCAAGTGAAATTAGTTGTAAATGCCATTTCATGCTAACTTTGAGAGGATAAGATCTTCTGGGTTAATTCATGCTATGCAAATAAAATAACACAACATAACAACTCTGAAGCTCTCATTCAATTCTATTCTAGATACACATTGGTGTTCTTGAACCTCCATGAAGATGTAGTCTGTTGTCTGAGGAGTGAGTGTTTTTTTATGGGGCTATATGTAGAAACCCTTGTTATTAGCGACACCGGTGGCCGTTAAGTGAACTGCAGTCAGCAAATTATTCTTGTGCTCGCACTCCTGCACACATAATGTACAAGAGACTGAGTGTGACCAAATGCCGTGATATACTTACAGCAAAGTTCTTTTTCATTTTTACTTAGTAAAAAAAAGTTGTAAATGCCCTTGCAGCACCCTTTAACAAACATCCCGCTGCTGAGAGCTATGGTTAGATGAATATGTAGGCTAAATATGTGCTGCATGCTTTCCTTTCAATTACTAAATAAACAAACAACAAAAATGACAGTGGTGAGAAAGAAGCAGTTAAGAAAGCATCTGGTCATTGCGATGTGGATAAATTTGCACAAGCTCTGCATTTCACCGGCAGCAATTTGATAGATAAGGTAATTAAAATTACACTGTTATGATAGTATATATTTGAGATATATAGAATATATAGATCTGGCTATGTGAGACTATAGTTTGAATTAATCCCTTTGCATGACACATTAACATTACAGTACAGAGTAGCTCTTTTTATCATTATCCTGAACATAGTATAAATGTAACCCCGCCGGTTCTACTTGCACCGCTCCGAGCCGGATTCAAAACAACATTTCCAGTATGGAAGGTTCGAAGTTCTGAGTGGATCGAGTAGGACCAGTTACATGGGTGGGAGTGAGGTTTGGGGGGGGACGAATGTAACAGAGGCCAGATAGTAAAGAGCTGTATGAGTAAACCATGCTGAAAACGTCCCTCTTGGAGTGAAGCGAGTAGAACCAAAGGGGTTACATCGGTGACATGACCCAGATGGGAGTGGGTGTAACGGAGGCCAGCTAGTAAAGTGCGAAGAGAGGAAACCTCACTGCCCTGGCCTCAAGAGGAGCACTAACGAAATTACACTAGAGGCTGCGGTCTTTAGTGTCCTTGCTAGTGTGCCCACCTCCAATTCTGGAAATGCCAGTTTCCCGCTTGGAGCAGTGCTAGTAGAACCAGAGGGTTACATTGGTGCCATGACCCGGATGGGAGTGAATGTAATGGAGGCCAGATAGTAAGGGCCATGCAGGTAAACCTCACTGCCCTGGCCTGAAGTGGCACACTAGCGACTGACGCTAGTGGCTGCAGTCTTTAACGTCCTTGTTATCACACCCACCTCCCATGCCAGTACACACAGGTTCAAATCCTGCTGGGAGTGGTGTGAGTAGAACCAGTGGGGTTATATTGGTTCCGTAACCCGGATGGGAGTGAGGTTTAGGGGATCAAGTGTAACGCAGGCCGGATAGTAAGAGCTGTGTGAGTAAACCTCCCCTGGCCTCAAGAGGCGTGCTAGCGACCGACGCTAAAGGCTGCTGTCTTTAGTGTCCTTGTTAGTGCAGCCGGCCTCCCATCCCGGAAACACCTATTTGATTCCCGCTCGGAGCAGTGCTAGAACCAGTGGGGTTATATACGCATTAATTTCATGTGTCATAGAAGGGAAGAGATGCTCTCAGGAGTAGAACCAGTGGGGTTACATTGGTGCCGTGACCCGGATGGAAGTGGGTGTAATGGAGGCCAGCTAGTAAACCTCACTGCCCTGGCCTCAAGAGGGACACTAGTGACTGAAGCTAGTGGCTGCTGTCTTTAGTGTCCTTGTTATCACACCCGCCTCTCATGCCAGGAAACACCGGTTCAAATCCCGCTCGGAGCGGTGCTAGTATAAAACCAGTGGGGTTACATAAGCATTCATTTCATGTGTCATAGAAGGGAAGAGATGCTCTCGGGAGTAGCCTAAACGTCACATCCTTTTGATTTCCCCAGGCAAAAACATCCAGGCTTTCATAAACAGCCCTTCAAGGTACCCTTCAAAAAGGTTCTAATATGTACTGTTTAGGTACTAATATGTTCACTTTTGGTACCAATATTTTCCTTTGAGAGACTAATTTGCACCCCTAATATGAAAAGGTACCACCCCAGTGACAGCTTTTGTACCTTTTTTTCTGATAGTGTAGGAAGTAGGCGTGGGTCTCATTTTTTTTTAACTTAACAATAAAAAGCAATTAATACATTTTATTTTTAATGGAGTGCAATGGGTTCTTTGGCATTTTTCATGTTTTTCTACATGTACAGGACTTGTTCATTACATGTACATTTGGCACTAATTAAACTTTAAATCTCAAAAAAATGTAAACAACAACAAAAAAACTAAATACATTTTCTATATGCAATATACAGTATGCAATATTTAATTACCTATAGCAAGCTTTTTTCATTACATTGATGCAGCTCACGCTTGACTTTTATTTGATAATTAACTCAAAGTGTTTCTTGCCTTTTCTTCTTTATTAAACCTCTGTGATTACCTTAAAAGTTCCTTTGTGTTCCTAAGAGGCTGCAATCCGCAAAGATCAATAAACCTTTAGTCAAGTGTTTGAAGTTGGTTTCCTGGCAGAGAACCTGTTTTTCACAGGGTTTAGGGCAGGCGCAGTGGTGCACGCGCACATTTAGCCAGTGGTCAGTCCTCTGTTTCAGTCAGAGGTCAGGATCAGGGCTGAGTCATGGCCTCGTCATCTGTAATACCGCTGGTTTTAGTCATTGCATAATTAGCCTTGTGTTTGGTAAGGCCTAAACACACAGCTTTTAAAAGGTGTCGCAAGGCCTGTGACAAATATGGAGATGGGACCGGTTTCATAAGAATAATTATGATCATTTGCATAATTCTGTTAAATCATGTTAGAGACCTTTCCCCCCTAGCCTAGATATTCTTCTTCTTCTTGCTTGTTGCTCTATTGAGGGGCTCATTTGTACTATATAGATAAACACAGAAAAACAAACAGTGGCCAAAAGTGACGAGGAATTTTAATGACTTAACAAGTTTGATTAAACCATCAAAATATGAGGAAAATATTAAATATTTAAATATGAAGATAAGAACAAAACACTAAACTTGTTTTATCTGACAAAATTATTTGGCAAAAAAGAAGGCAAACTACAGCTATAAAAAACTGCATAGAGAACAAAAACCTAAAAAATAATCCTTTATTAATATTTTGTTGGTTCTTGTGTGTGTTCATAATTTCTTTGTATGACAGTATGGCCAAAAAGGTTCTGCGTTTTCACAAATAAAACAATTGACTGCAAGCACAACTACAGAATATGCTTACGATATCTTGAATAATACAATTTTGAATAATATTTGAATAAAGAGTGATGTCATTTTTTCTAGGCCGGACATCACTTTTGGCCACCACACACACACACTATCTATCTATCATCTATCTATCTGTCCGTCCGTCCGTCTCCGTCCGTCCGTCCGTCCGTCCGTCCATCCGTCCATCTTGGGAGGTCATATTTTCCATCATATGCTTCTGTATGAGCTAATATTTATATCTGTTCATGAATTTTTTATGTTTTTTTAGGAAGTTTCTCCCAGTGTCTTCGATTCTTAGACTAAAGTTAAAAGAAGTCCATCTGGTGGTCTCTTTCTGTCTTCCGCTCTCTCTCTTTGTTCAACTTCATCACAGTAAAACAAGCTTGAAGTGTAACTTCAGAGAATGAATCATTTTGAAGCATATGGACCGACAGCCCCTCATGAGTTACTGCTCCTCATTCACTCATCAGAAGGATGAAAGTGTTTGAAATATCATCAGAATACATGTTATTATTTTTTTGCATATGCAATAAAATATATATATAAAAAAATAAAGAGAATGCCTTCAAAACGTTCTGTCTTTGATCATTTGTATTCCCTTATCTTCCATAAATATGCAATAAGAAAAAGAAGAAAAAATAAACTTGTGGTGTTTAAAACTTTTGACATGATGTAGTTTACAATCATTGGGCTTTGCGAGCCCTGGCCTATACATGTCCGAGTCTGATCCTGAATTGCAATGAATCAACAAATAAAGGATTCTCCAGCCTGTGACAGCATGCTACGGTATGTTCTGCTCACGTATAACATTATAATCAAAACGATCTGTAACCAGAGGTGGGTTAAGGTGGTCAGGGGCCCCATGGCTGCTCTTTGTGTAAGGCCCCGCCTTAATCATTATGCTTTTCTGGATAAATGTATTTAGTGCCATACATGGTGCACGCGCAAATATGGTAAACTGGCATATATACACAAACACTGAGACATACGTGTTTCCTCTACATTCCTTCAAGTGGTGGACAAAAAATGAGCACTACTCCACATAGGTAAAATAAGAAATTGAACAGTACTCTGCCACCACAGTCACAAAACAATTACAAAGGAAATCTGTAACTATAAACAGCAAAGCAGCAGAATTCCCTGCATTCACAGTTCAACTGCAAGCTAGCTTTATAAACCAACAGGTAGGCTACAGCATCTGCATCAGTGCAGAACACCCTGTTTTACTGTCTGAGGCAAAAATCACAACGTCGTTACTGAGACACAAAGCACTGTGCAATACACTAAACACCAAAGCCATAATAAAAAAAACGGCGGAGATTCCCTCCATCTCTGCAGCGGGCGTGGCTGACCCATGAGCAGGTGAACAATAGCCGCTTTTCCACCATCGGACAGAATGGCACTGAACTGGTACGGCACTGCATGGCTACAAACCGTTCTTGGCACGGTTAGCTAGAACCGTGCAGTGACGTTGCCACTAAGGATTTGTCACATCTGTTGCCTGGCTACCAGTTAAGCACGCTATTTGAGTGACGTAAATACAGATTACTAATGAAATTAAAATAAATACCTGATCGCCCTCCATAACGTGAAAAAATAGAACCAGTCTTAAAAATCCTGCTGTGGATCTTGTCCTCGAATGGATGAAGATTCAGCAGACTTGATCTAGTCAATTAAGGGATCTTTTTCAGTATATCTTGGTTACGTTGTTCTTTTTTACCTTTGTATTTTCAATTACCTTTGTGCTCCACTATCGTACTTTCTTTCGGACATTTAGCTGTTTTGCCTGTCTAGCAATAGCAGTGACGTAAAAGAAAATTATTGACATGATTTGACCAGGAGCCGATAGCAAATTGGCTTTGGGCAGGATCTAGCTAAATTTCGGCTGAGATTTTGGCCCACATACCGCATGGAATTATGGTCCAAGGTTGGCCCAAGTGTTGTTTGCCGAAAATCAACCAGGGCAATGCCGGAAACAGACCAAAACATAATATGAGCTTTACAGTGTACTCAGGAATAATCCAGAACTGGCCCAGCCAGCCAGACAGAAGCCAAACTGCCACCACCTTCACCCCAGAACTCAGCCACAACTTATCCAGAAGCTCCAGAAAACAGCCATAACTGAGCCAATATAGTCCCCATCACCAGCAAGTGAAAAAAACATTAGTTTCACAACACACATGCTGCCAATACAATGCAACCAATAAATAATAATAATAAAAACACCACTGTCAAGTAGATATTTGCGTTGTTGGTATACCATTTGCAGCACATTTCTGTCTTTGGTTGTGTTTTGTGTATTTGCAGCACATGTGCTGTCAAACTGATGAAGTTGGTTTCTGAATTTGCTGGTGTTTTTTCTATTTGCATGCGTTTTCTTCTGTTGCAGTGTGTTGAGCCCTCTCAGCCACCGTACCAAAAAGCAACAGAAACAAAGCAATACGTTCAACTGACAAACAAGAAAGCAAGTGTAAAAGCAAAATGTTAAAGCAAAATGTAATGTCTCATGCATAAATATTAAAATACAGAAAAAAAGCTGGTTATAAAAGACAAATAAAATACAATTAATATTTACAGATGTGCAAAAAAGCTAAAAAAAATTTAGATTAAAATGTGTGGTTTACATTAACATTTTGCAAAGGTGTTCTTTTTCTGCCAACCTCAGTCACCAGCTAGATGAAACCACATTTTAATAATCGTTTCGACCTCCAGCTCAGTTGTCTGTGCACACACAGAATTTCTTCTTACATCCTCTACAATAGGAGCATACAAATACAGAGTTAAATACATTTAAATAAAATGAACAATAGAGACATAAAGCATTTGTATTACAAGACACTACCAGTCTAATAATTAAAAGTTCCAACATTCATTCATGACATGAGGGAATAGTCATGAAGTTCCAGAAAGACTTAGACACAGTAAAAATCAGGGCTCGACATTAAGCCTTTTCATGTGCTCGTCCTTTGGACAAGTAAATCTGTCACTCACTTGTCAGAGTAAAAAAATTGCTTGTCCGGATTTTACCTTTTATAAAGGGCTTTTTTTTTTTCATAATCTTATTAAATATAGGCTATGCTTCAGCTTTCATTTTATTTTATTTTTATTTGATCTAGAAATTAAATTAGAATAAGGCACTATAGGGATTATCAAATGAATTTATACACACACAAAAAAATTACAACTGCATTAAATAATGTTATGAGATCATTTTGTTTGAATATACAAATAATAAACGTTGGAAAGATGAAACTAAACCACCAGTAGGTGGCAGCAGGTGACCGTCTTAATGAGTGAGTCATTGAGTCATTTAAACGATTCATTCATATGGATGATTCATTCAAGAATGAGGCAGTCGAATAGGTGATTGAATCTTTGATTCAGCCGATTCATTCAAAACTCTGAATGATTCAGTAACACACTGTTGCTGTGAGGTGCATTATGGTTCTGCCGTGATCTTTGTTTGGAACTATTATTGCTGCTGAAACCTAACAAAAACAGTCAATATTGCATCTAAAATGTAAGTGACTCAGTGTTAATTAATTGTTTATGGAACTGTCATATATAATGACAGTCATTTTCAGTCGTGATGGTATTCAGGAAAACAACACTCTTGGTTCTGTCATGTTGCTTAACTGTAGGCTATCATATGTTGTTATAAATATAAAAACTCTACAAGTTGTAACAAAGTTTAACTGTGTATGTTAACTGAGTTTCTTTGTATGAGCAGCACTCATTTGTTGTGATTTCTCCTCGAGAGACTGCTCGAGCGTCAACAGCTCAACCTTGTTACCTCAGTTCATTATACATTATATATTATTATCCACTATCGATCGCCACTTACACTAAATTAATGCAGAATCATTCTTGATTACCATTTGGATAACCACAAAGTACTCATTCAGTCCCATTCAATCGTTCAAAACACATCCTTAACTGGCCATTAAAATAATGTTGCCAACAGAATAATCAAGTCTTCAGAACCTGCCTCCTTATGAATACTTTTGTATTCTTCATTTTTAAATCACTTTTGATAAAAGTGTACTATTTGAATAACTAGAAGTATTTTTAACTAGGCCTATAACAAACATTTCATTCTTTAAAAAAAAAAAAAAAAAAAACAACCTTATAATGATGTATAAAATATAAACCAATTAACACCACATCTTTCACAGCTTTTTTACAGTACAGCACATACATGCTAGAGATCCTTTATTTACTCTTTTTTTTTACTCAAAACCCAACCAGATCTCAGCTAAATATTTTCTTATTCTGGCAGACCGAACTCAAGCCAGGGCTCAGCCAAACAGATACAATTAGCTTTTTGTTTCTTTTAGTTAGCCAGACTCCAGCCAGAGCTCAGCCTAATGCTGTTTGACACAAGAGTGTGACAAAAACAGTGCCAGAATTAAGCCAGAAGTGCCTAATGTAAGCCAGACTCGGCCCAGACTTTGTTGCTATCTGGGAGCTGATTGGACAGATGTGACCCAAGTCACATCTCATCTATCCAATCACCTGCCTTTTTTTGTGTTTCTTATGGGCCAATAAGGGTATTTTTTGTTCGCACTAAAGTAAATAATAATAATAATAATAAAAAAAAAAGTCTGGCCAATCCGGGGCCCCTGCACACGTGGGGCCCCTAGGCTGCAGCCTAGACAAGCCTGTGCGTTAATCCACACCTGTCTGTAACAATGCAATACTATCACATAAAAAAAATGTTTTACTCACATAAGTGTGTTGCACCATTTCTGTCGGATCCAATATAGAAGGCACAGCATTGTGTTTTAATCTCAATGTCTGCAAATCCAGTCTCGACCTGTGTTTTATTTACAAACAATTCTGCGGTGAAATGAAGCAAACAAACACGCAATGTCTTACGTACGTGAGCTGGATCGTCATTAAAAATAAAGTTCAACCACATCTTCCTAATATTAGCATCCAAAGGAAGCTTATGCAGCGACTTTGTTCTTCCGTAACCAGGTACAGCACAATATCTTGCTATCTTTGGCATGTTTATTGCTCGGTAGTGCGATCCGTTTAGCTTCATGAGTCGGTGGGCGGGGATAGAGAAGCAGGCGTGCATATTTATCCGTTGAGGCGGTGTTTCCTCGCTCTATTACGTCATTGATCAATATACACTCACCTAAAGGATTATTAGGAACACCTGTTCAATTTCTCATTAATGCAATTATCTAATCAACCAATCACAAGCAGTTGCTTCAATGCATTTAGGGGTGTGGTCCTGGTCAAGACAATCTCTTGAACTCCAAACTGAATGTCAGAATGGGAAAGAAAGGTGATTTAAGCAATTTTGAGCGTGGCATGGTTGTTGGTGCCAGACGGGCCAGTCTGAGTATTTCACAATCTGCTCAGTTACTGGGATTTTCACGCACAACCATTTCTAGGGTTTACAAAGAATGGTGTGAAAAGGGAAAAACATCCAGTATGCGGCAGTCCTGTGGGCGAAAATGCCTTGTTGATGCTAGAGGTCAGAGGAGAATGGGCCGACCGATTCAAGCTGATAGAAGAGCAACTTTGACTGAAATAACCACTCGTTACAACCGAGGTATGCAGCAAAGCATTTGTGAAGCCACAACACGCACAACCTTGAGGCGGATGGGCTACAACAGCAGAAGACCCCACCGGGTAACACTCATCTCCACTACAAATAGGAAAAAGAGGCTACAATTTGCACGAGCTCACCAAAATTGGACAGTTGAAGACTGGAAAAATATTGCCTGGTTTGATGAGTCTCGATTTCTGTTGAGACATTCAGATGGTAGAGTCAGAATTTGGCGTAAACAGAATGAGAACATGGATCCATCATGCCTTGTTACCACTGTGCAGGCTGGTGGTGGTGGTGTAATGGTGTGGGGGATGTTTTCTTGGCACACTTTAGGCCCCTTAGTGCCAATTGGGCATCGTTTAAATGCCACGGCCTACCTGAGCATTGTTTCTGACCATGTCCATCCCTTTATGACCACCATGTACCCATTCTCTGATGGCTACTTCCAGCAGGATAATGCACCATGTCACAAAGCTCGAATCATTTCAAATTGGTTTCTTGAACATGACAATGAGTTCACTGTACTAAAATGGCCCCCACAGTCACCAGATCTCAAACCAACAGAGCATCTTTGGGATGTGGTGGAACGGGAGCTTCGTCCCACAAATCTCCATCAACTGCAAGATGCTATCCTATCAATATGGGCCAACATTTCTAAAGAATGCTTTCAGCACCTTGTTGAATCAATGCCACGTAGAATTAAGGCAGTTCTGAAGGCGAAAGGGGGTCAAACACAGTATTAGTATGGTGTTCCTAATAATCCTTTAGGTGAGTGTATATTTGAGAGCTCACGTTTTCTGGGCCTGGTGTCAATAAAAGATTTTCTTTAACTAACAAGGAAGTTTTCTGATCCGAAATGTACAGGATATTCTTATTTCACAATGAACTTTTATATATCAAAGGCTCAAGGGAAAGTTGATTTCTCAATTCATCACCCCTTTAAACATAGACAACTATAAGTTAATTTAGGTTGATTTCTCCAAAAGTGTAAACTCTGCTCCGCTATCAAAACATTTAAATAATTAGTAATTAATGGGCTCAGTTTTCCTGTTCACTATATGCAGTCCTCTGTCACAATACACCATTTAAAATCAACCAGAAAACTGATGGGAGCGAGTGCTGGATAATCTGCCTGTCTCTCTCTCGTATTCTTTGACATTTGGCACAGCAGATTTAGAGACATGGCCATACTGACATTTAATTTCTTCCACTACTACTCCATTCTGTGTTCGTCTTCTCGTCTTAAAGAAGAGAGGTGAAAGGTAGAAACAGCATGGGAACTCAAAGTTTGTTTCACAGTTTACCAGGATTTACAACATCCTCAGCGTGAACTTATATCAGGAAATGACATGAACTTTCTGTCTCAAGTATTAACACGTTCCAATCTTGTCATCGAAAGCTCTTGGTGATGATGACCCAGGTCATGTGTAAAGAGGTTACATTTAAAAAGAGATTAATGGTCTCACGTTAAGCCACGTTGCATGATTCAGATAGACCTCAGAGAAACTAATAAGGGAGACAAAGCAGAGAATAGGGGTGTGTCTCAATCAGTTCCCTAGTTCAGTAGTCAGGGCACTAATCAGGGAATGTCTCTCTGGGCTGTCTCCCTGAGGGAGATGGGGATCTGATTGAGACACACCCTAACACCTGTACACACATAGATACTTTTGGATCTTGTGAACCAGGTTTATATCATGATATACATACATATATGAATATATATATTAGTTACCGTTACGTCTACTCCTTCTTGTCCTTATATGGTATGCAGATCGCAATGCTTCCCCTGAGAACAAACAAAACAGTTCAGATTCATAAACGTGCTGGATTTAAATTATGAAGTTAATTAATTAAGAAGTTTTTCACTTAATCTTTAGTTAAATTTCATTATTCCTCACAAAAAGCTATCATATAACTTCAGCGTTGTGTGGAAAAAACGACATTTGAATCATTTCCAGCTCCACGGATAAAGTCATTCATATTTCACATGACACAAGTAAGCAAACTTACAACATTTTTGGGTCAGCTAACCCTTTAGTCTATATCCTTGAATAGAAGAAGACATCCAAGGCTTATTATTTAAACTTTTATATTTCATGACCTGACATTGACACCACCATAAAGCTGTTTTTGATATGATATGCAGTCAACCTGACAGTCCATACTGTGAAGATTTTATCTGCTCAGAGAAAATATATAATATGATGAATAATGCAGCAGAAAAGACAGGAGCATGAAATGTTTTAAATCATGATGTTTTCCATCCTCTATCCATATAAGTCTTTCAGTTTTAGATCATTAAGATGTAATTTAGTATGTTTCTTAAAAGTTGATTTCATGTAGAGTAGGGAAAGCATAGTAAGATCTAAGAGATTGGCTGAAATTGCACAACTTCCTGACAGCTGTGTATACAATATACATTTAAAATGTGCCTATGTTTGCATGTCCAGAAGGGGCCCAATTACAATAAGAAATATATATTTTTTAATTATTATTACTATTATTATTATTATTTCACGTAATTGTAAGACAATTACTATCTAAATTAACAAAATGTAAAATATCGGGCAGAAACCCATAAATCATACCCATAAATCATTACTTTTGGTCACCCTTATGTCTGTGGATTTCACCAATATTTAACCAATGAAACATGTTAAAAAGTTTTTTTTTTTTTTTTTTTTTTAATAATGTTTTTTTTTTTCATTTCCTGAAAAGTAGCAATTCTGTTTCCGCCTGACAGCGACAATACTGTATATGTATGTAAGCTACTGGTTGGTAGGGTATTGGGGGGAGGGCCCACAATTTTATTTTGCCTATCACAATATGAAATAAATCTGAATCTGGTTAGTTTGTATCAACAAAAGTTGCCGTTACATCTCCTCCTCCTTGTCCTTATGGTATGCAGACCACAACTGAACAAAACAGTTCAGTATGTCTGGAAAAAAAAAGGTAACGGGTTGATCCAGCGAGCATATATTTGCAAGAAATAATCCTTGAACTTTGCAAGGTAGCATCAAATCTAGATATTTATTAAAAGAATTGTATTTTCTGATACACTATATTGCCAAAAGTTTTGGGACGCCTGCCTTTACATGCACATGAACTTTAATGATGTCCCATTCTTAATCTATCCACCAGGTGTGTTTATGGGAATTTTTGACCATTCTTCTAGAAGCACATTTGTGAGGTCTGGCACTGATATGAGACGAGAAGGCCTGGCTCACAGTCTCTGCTCTAATTCATCCCAAAGGTGTTCTAGCGGGTTGAGGACACACAAAACCACACCAAACTCGCTCATCCATGTCTTTATGGACCTTGCTTTGTGCACTGGTGCGCAGCCATGTTGGAATAGGAAGGGGCCATCCCCAAACTGTTCCCACAAAGTTGGGAGCATGAAATTGTCCAAAATGTCTTGGTGTGCTGCAGCATTAAAAGTTCCTGTCACTGGAACTAAGGGGCCAAGCCCAACCCCTGAAAAACAACCCCACACCATAATCCCCCCTCCACCAAACTTTACACTTGTCACAATGCAGTCAGGCAAGTACCGTTCTCCTGGCAACTGCCAAACCCAGACTTGTCCATCAGATTGCCAGACAGAGAAGCATGACTCCAGACAACACGTCTCCACTGCTCTAAAGTCCAGTGGCATTGTGCTTTACACCACTGCATCCAATATTTTGCATTGCACTTGGTGATGTAAGGCTTGGATGCAGCCCATTCCATGAAGCTCTCTACGCACTGTTCCTGAGCTAATCTGAAGGTCACATGAAGTTTGGAGGTCTGTAGCTATTGACTCTGCAGAAAATTCAGCATGCGCTGACCCCACTCTGTGATTTTACGTGGCCTACCACTTCGTGGCTGAGTTGCTGTTGTTCCCAATTGCTCCCACTTTGTTATAATACCACTAACAGTTGATCGTGGAATATTTAGTAGTGAGGACTTCAGTCTGTAATTAGAGTAATTGTCTGCTGTGTACTTTTAAATGGATATTCAGTAGTTCAGTATTAGTTTCCTTCAAATTCAAGATCTGCCAGTTTGTGTGCCATGTGTTAGAAATGCCATCTGGTTTTGAATGCATTCTGAAGGTTATGGTCTGTACCTCTCTCAGGAATGCTAATTGCTGGGCAGATATGCTGATTTCTTAAAAGAATGGCTTTAATGACTAACCTGTAATGACTGGAAAATGTGAAATGTGAGGTGGTCCTTCAGGCTGCTCTAGATGACGCAGAAAGAGTCTTGTTGAATGTGAAAATATTGCATTTAGTTTATATACACTAACGTTCAAAAGTTTAATGTTTTTAGTCTTGTGCTCATTAAGGCTGTATTTGTGAAATATCATTACAGTTTAAATAAGTGTTTTCTATTCTAATGCATTTTAAAATTGTATTTATTCCTGTGATGCCAGAGCTGAACTTTCAGCAGCCGTTACTCCATAAATCATTCTAATATGCTGATTTGGTGTTCAAGACACGTTTCTTATTATCAGTGTTGAAAACAGTGTCTGCATATTTTTAGTATTCCTTGATTAATAGAACAACAGTATTTGAAATAGAATATTTTTATAACAACGTAAAACAGCTTTCCCTGTGCATGAAATCCCCTATATGCCAGTAAACCAATGAGAATGCGGGACAATGATGAGGATACATAACAACAGAGCGTAGGTACCAAAGCTGCTGTGGATCCGCTTATACAGAACTCTCAGTGAGTGGCAGATCTGAAGAAAATTACCGTTGTTTGGCAAATAAATAAATGATGGAGAGTTACATATGTATTACTAACATCTTGTAAGCTTTATGGTACACCTCAAACAAGGGTATGAGTATGTAGAGCAGTGATCGGCAACTGGCAGCCCACGGGCCAAAATTGGCCCGCCAGCAATAATATCTGGCCCGCGCCCACAGCCAGATTATTTTGATAGCGGCAGGTTCTGAAATATATCTGTCATGATAGTGTAACGGAGGCCAGCTAGTGAGAGCTGTGCAGGTAAACTCCCCTCATGTCAAGAGACGCTCTAGTGGCTTATGTAAAAGGTTGCAGCCTTTAGCCTTATTGTTAGAGCGTCAGACTTACATGCGGAAAGACCTGAGTTTGAGCACCGCTTGAAGTGGGCGGTGCGAAGCAGAGAAATTACAACAACAGTTACTCACAATAAATTCCTTTTTAGTGATTTTGCCTTCATAAAAAGTACGAGAACGTTTTTGCAGCAATGTTTTATTGAGAGCTTTTAATATGAAAAGTTCTGAATGACACGAGTCTGTGGAATGGATCGCTAGGCACGCCTCTAAAAGAGCCGTCATGAAATGTGTGGTATGAAAAAACAAACAGTGAACCATTGAAACGTTTGCTTATAACGTGGGGCCTCAGCACCAACACGTGAACAATAACAGCTAAAATAAACAGCTAAATAAAGTTGGTGAATGAAGATACTTACCAGGTTATTAATTGCTTTATTAATTTATCAAATTTTTCAACAGAGTAACAGCTCACTACCAGTTACAAAAGACACTGTAACAGTATGTCAGGCAATTCTAATTGTATTTTTCATCAGTTTATTTCTTAAATTATCCCTTGACTATATTCTGGCCTGCCATCTAGTGGCGATTTATTTTTTGGCCCGTGGCCAAATATACTTGCTGACCCCTGATGTAGAGCATTCACAGCTTATATGGACCACACACTCCTATATATATTAGGGGTGTAATGGTGTAACCGTTCTCCACCCACTGTTCGGCAAGCACTGGTTCATCTCAAATCTGACGACACTTATGCGGGATGTAACGGTGAGGAAATTTTCCCACCGTTTAATCAACGTGTCACAACACCGGTAATACCGGTATCACCGGGATGGGGAGTTTTTCCTCTCTTGCCCCTCGCTTTTAAATCGTTAATTCGGCCACACAGGCATTTATAACGGTGCGGAGCAGAGCCAAGTGGAAGTTGAGCTTCCATAGAAATGAACTGAAAACACTCGCTCTGCTCCGCGCCAATAGACACGAATGGTGTCTAATTGCTTGAATGATGGGTTTATTATTATTCTTAATGAAAAACACAACATCAAAACAGTACAATGACAAACTCGCTTTAATAGGCGCTTTTACATTTCGCTTTGAAATGCCGCAGTGGGCAAGTGATATAACCGGTGCAGCGGCAGGACACTGGCAAAACCGACTATCAAAGTAAGCTTAATGCATCTATAATATGGTTTGTTGAAAATAACACATAAAACAGACAGACAGAGTTAGGCTAATGTATGTTTCGATATACGCATTCTGGCTTCTCCTAAACTTTGTTCAGTGCAAGTGCCATAAGCTCTATGACCAGTCATTCACGGCGTCATCTCCCGGGTGTTGATAGCATGCGAGACCTGAACACCACACGTTGCTATCTGTGCTACTAAACTCCTTGCCAATTTAAACATTCAAGAGCAAGAATATGCGAAAGAGAACTTGCTTGCACTGTGGGAAAATTTTAGTGTGCACACATCCGAAGCATGCACACAGAAAGCCGCATCTCAGACAGCATGCCCGTCTTGGCGAGTATCCTAGCAAAAATATTAGGTTATGTATTAAGTGCACATAAACAGTTGAGAAAGACAGCACATGTGTATCAGTATCAGTGTACTGGATCTGTGCATTCCTCTTAAAGTGACAGCAGCCTAATAATCCTGCTGTCTGTGTTTTTAATGTTAATCAGACAACAAGAGACAAGGAAATCACTCGCTGCTCTCGACTGAATAGCTTTTATAACTTGAATGATTAATCTTTATTTAATTTATACAGTGAAGATTATATGCAATGTTGTTTTACATTTGATCACTTTATTAAATTTCTGTACCTGAAAACTACTGTTAGACTGAAACCTACCTGAAAAACCTGAAATTACATTCTGGAAAATGTTTTATACAAACATTCTGGTAAATGTTTTAGGTCTTGAGTAGCTTTTTTTTTTGTCCACTTGTTTTTATTGTCCACCAAAACTAGGAAAAAGTGGATAGAAAGGGACAAGGTAAGAAAGAAAAAAAAATGATGGAAAAGTCAGTTTGATTCGACCAGTTCACTTTGCCAGAAGCTGTGAGCTGTTACGGCACAAAAAAAATAAAAAACAAAATGAGAGTGGCATTTATTCTAAAAAAAATGGCTGGCAAGGCCTCAGAGGCTGCAGCTCTAACTGCCCTCCCCTTCAGCTACTGTTCCCCCTCATCAGCATCAGAGACTGGCAGCTCGCTTCAATCCTGAGGGGGAGACGCCATCTCTGGGGAGACCGGCCTGGATGGCACGGCCTAATTGGGGCCCGAGGATGAGGGGCCTGCTGCAGCTGCCCTGTCAGAGGAATGAGGGACCTGCTACAGCCACCACACACAGTTACAGGTCAATGAAGAGGAGAACCACAGCGAGACAACGAGGCTAGAAGAGAGTAGATGAGTTGAGTTGAAAAGGACACAACATCTGAAGGCTTTTTAATTTCATAACAAACTTTCATCTTCGAAGATTAAGCATAAGCGTTTTCAATTCTGTAAAAGCGGGAGAGAGAGAGAGACAGACAGAAAGGAAAAAACAATGAAAAAAAAACAATGAAAAGATAACAGGAAAAAAAAAACCCTCCTCCATTTTCCTTATCTCTGTGCCTGTAGGTCACAAAATAGCCAGTCAAACGGGAGAGTTTATAAATTAGAAATATGTAAATTGAAAGACTTGATTTGTATTCCAGCTTGATTTGTGTTCCTCTGAGACTTTTCCCTCATATATGACCATTATACTGTTTTAAAAGGATTATGGCTATCAAAAACCATACTCAATTGAGACAGTCAGTAGTTATAATGAAAACGGCTCCTTCAAATGGAAGTCATTTGAATTCAAAAGCAAGAGGGAGTGATTTTTAAATGAAGGAACCCGAGTTAATGAAGAAATGTGGAGGCAGCGTTCGGCTGCTGAATTAGGAAGAAAGAAAAACAAGATGGGATTTGCAGGACTTGAGAATACAAGGTTGATTTTCAAAAACAGCAATTTTGTGCCGTGCACAGAAATCAAATTATAACGCTGCTTTGATTTTCATATTTGCGGCATGGTGTTTCTTGTCTGCTGTTTGGTCCTTTTGGTCATGCATTAAGGTAATTGTTAGGATCGTCTGAGTTTATTTTAGCTGCAGATGTGAGGAACAGTGAGGCTTTTTTTTCCACGCTGTGAGTTTTGGCACCATATCAATCCTGCCTCAGCATTTCAGCGTGTTGAGACCGCTGCTTACACGGCCTTTGCTGTCCATGATAGAGAGTCAACAGTGACAAACAGGAACGTTTGACATTACCCTTGACCAAGGACTCGAAAACCCAAGGAAAACATGTACACACACACACACACACACACAGACACCAAAGTGCTCCCTGAAACCTGTTCAATGTGCTGATTTCCTTCTGCTCTCATTTCCTGTCTTCTCTCTCCTATTTCTGGTTTTAAATATCACTGACCAACATTTATGCAGGCAGGAAGAACAGAGGCAGCATTGTTAGACTGCAAAATTTACAACAAAGTATAAAACAATTGTTGTTGTCATGATGAAATGGAAGTATGATGAAATGGAAGTAGCAATTTTTTTCTTCTGATTTGATGTACATCAAAGTGTAATGGATTACCGAATTGATAAAAAAGTTGGGTGTGGACTTCTGTGCTTGGGTTGTTTGAGACGACATTGGCAGATGAATGTGAACTTGCTGACATTCATCGCTGAAGTCCTGCCTACTGTCATCACAGAGAAGTCCAGTTTCGATGTAAGGTGCATGTAGTTATGACATTTTAGTCGTTTTTCCACTGAATGGTTCTAAGAATGGTAAGGAGCGGTTCCCGTTATATTTCCACTTGAGCTTGGTACGGCATGGCACAATTACAAACCGTTCTCATCCCGGAATTCACCTTTTGCCAGGAGTTTGATTGACAGGCGATTTGCCAATCATAAATCTGCCATTTTGTCCAACAAACAACCCGACAAGAGAATTAGCAGATCAACATCGGTGGACTTGAACTTAAAACCTGGCATGTATTGACAGATTTCCGTGGTTGAAACGACATACCTTCTGATGTTCATTCATGTTTATTTTGTACTATAACTAGTAGAAAGACATGATTGGTTTACTTGCCACTTGAACTGCAAAAGCGACTCTTTTGCAACACATTAAAAAGCCACAAAATGGTATTTATTGTTTGTTTAAATTTCTTAAAAAGTGACAAAATGACCCTCACTGTTCTCAGTTTTCTACTCCATGAGAACATGATGTGTGGCGTGAGAGCGGAATCGCTTGTCGGACAAGCGACAGTAACTAAGGGAGGCAGGTCTTTGCGAAGAGATTGAACTGAACCGTGCTGGTAGAAGGCATGTAGTGACGTCGCCACTCAGGATTGGTCACTTGTCTGTTGCCTGCACACCAGTTTCTCTGTAGCTGGCTAAGTGCGCTATTTTAGCAACGTAAACACAATTTAATAATAAAATTACGAGAAATATCTGCTCATTCTCCATATCACGATTATTATTTACATCTCATATTGTCTGGAAACTCTTGTCTCACTGGCCAATGTGGAAATGTGTCTTTTGATTAAAAGGTACATAACACACACACAGTTTCTGTCAGTCTCATGTTAATCTTGAGTACCTCTAGAGTAGTATTACATCCTTCATATCGCCATAGAATCTTCAGTTTTATCATATTTATAAAAGACAGATACGTTGTTCCGATTCTTTCCAAAAATAGACACACACTATATCATGGCATTATCCCTGGAGAACTTTTGATTCACTATACGTTCGAGTTGTTTACATTATATGCACTTACGCGCCGATTGCCAACAAAACACAGACATTTGATGCAGTTTCACTTGACTCGTGACCGGGAACAAACAAACACACTTGCAGAACTCAGTTGCTGCTCCGGAAAAACAAACTGCATCCACTGTTTCCTTAACGCTGGGTTATTTGGGAAGCTGAACAAGGTTATCTTTCCCTCACAACCAAAAACACACTTCTTTAGTGACATTGTTGATTTTCTGGTCTAGAAACAAAATGACAGCGCTGCCGACAGCTCCCGTAACCCAAACAAAGCTTGTTGATGGGTGTGCTCTTACTCTCGCTCTGGTGGATGTGTGCGTGCTCATCCAGGAGAAGTGCCCATACAAGGAATTCCGCCCTTTATGACGTCATACAAGGCCATATAAAAAAAAAAAAAAAAAAAAACGTTCTGCATTTTTTCTTGACAATTTACAATTCAAGCGTTTTTAAACCATTCATGTGCAAGAAAAGAACTCGGTTGTGCACTGTTAACAGAAAGTACAGCCGCACACACAGAGAGAGGTGCGTTTCAGATAAAAATTAATTGTTTCCCCTTTCGCATCTTCTTATGTTTGAATGGACACATACACACAAAATTATGCTAATGATCTCTACAAGCATATATTATAAACACTACAGAGCATTCATTAGACACTACACCAAAAAATGGAGAACACAGAAACCAAAGCATGCAGTTACAGAAAAAAGTATATCATAAACAGATTTTGCAAATACATAAAGTATAGTAATCACAACTTGCAGTAGTATGGTGAACACACTGAATGTATGCACCGCAAGTATAGTGTTGTACTGAATATTACTGAATGTCTGTATATTTAGCACTTTCATAATGTAAAAATACAGTAGTCCTATACTGCAAAAGCCAAAAAGTAAAAAAAAAAAAATGAAATGCATGTTACACTGCAAACTGCAAAATAAAGGTCAACGAGAGATTGAGAGAGATTTATTCTGCCTCAGCACCATGTCTTCATGTTGGGTCCGTCCTGAGGACTTTGTCCATATCGCAGACAATGTTGTCTCTTGCCAGGCAAAGGGACAACATTCTCCTTACCTTGCTCTTTCTCATCCTCAGCCTCTTCCTCCTTGCTCTTACATTGAGCATCTCTGGAGAGACCTGAAAATGGCTGTCCACCAACGTTTACCATCCAACCTGACAGAAGTGGAGAGGATCTGCAAGGAGGAATGGCAGAGGATCCCCAAATCCAGGTGTGAAAAACTTGTTGCGTCTTTCACAAAAAGACTATATGCAGCCAGACACAGAATATTACAATTATTCAAAATGTTATGCCATTGGTGTGCTTATCTCTGTAACTGCTTCTTGCATAATGACAATAATGACCGTCTGTCTATAAAGATCCTCCTTATTCTAATAAATATGTTTTTAATAATGTAATAACTTACAGTGCTTCCAAGTAATATTTCATTACACTGTTTAAATGGCTTTTAGCAAGATGGTATATTAGCATAAAATTCAATAAACATTTGTTTACTGGTGTGTGTTTATTGGCTATTGGTTTTAGAGCTATGATAATTGTATTTATTTGGTGGAATAGCTTGTAAATAATTGAATTGTCATGTTACATGTAACTTGCACACTGTAATGTGAAGCATAACATTTTTTCATTTATAGGCCTATTGAAGGCTAAGTGAAATGTAGCCTGATACCATCGCTTCTAAACGAGAGATAGCCACATCGCACTAATTACCAACAACAACAAAGCCTCATTATTATTCCCTGCATGTTCTGTTTTGCAACGCGATGAACAGCCGTGCCTGACATCTCCATCATTACGTTTGACTGAGTCTCATTTCATCACCTTTGGTGCTCATGTGGTCGAGAAATTGTGCTAGCATGTAAAAAGTCTCGCCGTCAGCAGTCCCTGCTCTTTTGAGAGCCTCTCTTTAGCTCTGAAGGGTGTCCGGGATAATGGTGCACGCCAAGACTGGCTCCGAGCAAACACAGTGTGTGCTGCACGCAGAGGCAAACGGCGACATCGGCATCTGAAAATGAGTTCACACCCTCAATTTCATACCTGCTATTCAGTTCTTCATGAAAAGCGCTCTGATACGCAGCTCAATTTTATGTATTGTCGTGTTGCGTCTCGTCGCTGTGGCTGGAATATGGGAGTTTTATGGGAATGTTATTTTTGCTAATATTCATATGCAAAGTATAGTGCAGATGGCAAAAATTTGCAGCTTTAAAATGGCATCAGATTTAGTTTACCTGAGCTAGCCTATTTGGCACATTATAATGTCGTACTGTTATTGTTGGCACTGATAGCAAAAACAATCGTGAGGTGCTTACAACATTGGGAATTTGATTTATTATAAGAGTGAATATACAGAGATGGGCTATTTTCTCCCAGGATGATGGCCTGTCTCTGTGGTCTCAAATGGATTCACTCTGTGTGCTTCCATGAACATAAAGTTGTTTTGTAACTTTAGGAGGTGCCGTTATCTGTGCATGGTGTTTTTTTGTGTCTGTTCCTGTTTCCTAATTGCCTCTTCCCGGAATAGTGGAAACCTGGGCCATAACAAATTAACCATAAACATAACTTTTGATTTTAGCCCTTTAAAGCAATAAACAAATACTTATGGTACATTGTGCATTTTATTTAAACATAATTTTCCAACAATGAGGATAAGTTGTAGATTTCCCAAAAGCAAAAAGAAAATTAATATATATATACACACACTACTGTGCAAATGTCTTAGGCACGTTGGTATTTTCACACGAAAAATGTTTTTAAGCCAGTTATTTATATATTTTACTGTAGTGTGTCAGTAGGAAATATCAGTTTACATTTCCAAATAAATAAATAAATAAATAGTAAATAAATAAAATATTTTTATTTAGTAAATTTATTTATTATTTATTTTTAATTTATAATTGTATTCTTTTATTTATTTTAATGTATTATTATTATTTATTAATTAATTAGATGCACCCAAATATAGGACTATTATTTCAAAGTTTGCGACACAGCACAGAAAAGCCTCACAGAGTAACAGAAGAACAGAACTCTCCCCGTCTCCTGTATACCATCGCTCTTGTTGTGTTTCTTGCCTGAAGGCGTGCATGAGATGGAGAGTGAGAGAGAGATGCCTTCCAGCAGATCATAAAAATGACTCCCTTCCCTCCAGGGCCATTCTGTCTGGGAGCCAACCCTCAGATTCTCTTTAAAGAGGTCAGAGGTCAGTGTCAGACTCACCCCAAGGCTTCATGTAATGTCTTCACATGATCTGACATCTTTTGCTGTTTGATATGTCCTGTCAGCAGCCTGTACAACATGAATGCTTACAGATATATGGATCTGAGTAATGCCTGAAATAAGACTTTTCAGCTTGACAGTTACATGAATCCCAGAGGCTATGATTAACTCTATGTAGAAAGTAGCAAAACAATTTGATATCTAAGTATAACAAAATCATATATTAAGCTGCGCGAACAGTATCCGAGACGATACACTGTCACAAGGAAATCTTTCTCTGTGGCTGTTGTAAGCCTCTGTTATCTTTGGACTTCATCTTGGAGCATTCTGTAAAGCCATGGTTATCTATGGACATCATTTCCTAGCATTCTGTTTAGCCCAGGTTAACTTTGGACATTTCGGAGCATTTCATAAAGCCTTGGCTATCTCTGGACCTTTTTTTAGGAGGATTGCGTGGCTGCTTTTTTGTTGACTGACTATGCCACAAAGCCTAATGCATGTTCATATTCTATCTGTATAATAATAATAATATATACCTATTGGGGAAGATTTGATACCATACAATATATAAGCTACACTGTGTAAAGGATCTTAGACGGGGGAAGAAAAGAAGAGATTTATGATACACAACAATCTATTATGGGGCTGAACATAACGGCACAATCAAAGCGAGGAAATGGGCTGGAAATTCTGTTCTTCATGCTGCAGTGATTTATCCTTCGGGAAAGACCTCCACATCATCAGCCTAAACTGATTTGGAATCAGAGAGATAAATGGTGATATTGTGGCTCCTTCATTGTAAACTGGACTCATGAGATCAGTGTGAAGCTGCTGGTCAAGAAAAGGAAATGACATAACCTATGAAGTTTAACGTATTGAGATGGGGCCAAGATCTTGACTGAGCATAGATATTAAAACTGACCACGGTAGAAATGTTGACATGTAATATTTCAGTACAAAATTACAAAAGACCGATTTCGCAAATTTGACATTTTGTAAAAGCTCTGTCTTCGTTTTTCCCACCAGACATAGCCTGAACATTTTTTACTTTCATGAAAACGTTTATAGGGGACCTATTATGCTCCTTTTTACCAGATGTAATATAAGTCTCATTTGTCCCCAGAATGTCTTTGAGGTTTCAGCTCAAAATACCCTACAGACCATTTTTGAGTGGAAGGAAAAACATGCTGTTTTTGTGCATGTATCTTTAAATGCAAATGAGCTGCTGCTCCCCACCCTGCTTTCCAGAAGAGGGCGGAGCTTGTTATCATGGTCATGCTCACGTGACATTGCAGTTCTTCATCATCATGAAAGTTTATTATCTGCATGCGTTTTTAAAGCCATAAACTTCTAAACTTCCGTACAAAAAAATATTAAAGCCACAGATGAGAATCTTGTGCTGGCCAGTGTTACACTCACTTATACTGACACCTACTGGTGTGTGTCCGTGCAGCATCACGCAAACATAATGGTTTACAGTAACGAATGCGAGTCGCAACTGTTAATGCGTTACTCGTAGTGACCCATGATATATGTCTTTCCTAGAATGGGCTGTTTGTGACGTATTATAAAACATTCATTGGCACATGCCAGTCAAATACAGACCTGACACAAACATGTTTGAAAAAATATTACTGACTTTAATGTGTTTAATTGATATTTAAAATATCACAAAATTATGCTATTCATTTAGGATTTTGTGTCACAATTACATCAATATCTGCTCGATTAATCTGTCAGTCACTACTGGAGGTGTCACAACACACGGCGACATGTTCCGCGACTCTGTGTCAGTCAGGTGTCATGTCAGTGTGTCACGATAATGTCAGTGACACATGCCACTATCCACTGGCACATGCCAATGAAGACCGGATGTGCCACCGGATGTGCCAGTACGCATAATTACATGTGCCATTGGCTTCTGTGCATCAGATGCCGTGTCACTTAATGTTAATACTGCTACTGGGTTCATGAGTGGAGCGTTTGCTTGGGTCGTGAGCGATTCAAGATTCAAGATTCAAGAGTTTTATTTGTCACATACACAGTTATATACAGAATATACAACCGGCAGTGAAATGTAAACAGGTCCACTCCACGGACAGTGCAAAATTCACAGTTAAAAACACAAGGAGGAAATTATAATAGAAATAGAATAAAAAGTACTAATATAAATTTAATATATATATATATATATATATATATATATATATATATATATATATATATATATATATATATATATATATATATATATATATATATATATATATATAGTATTTATATAAGTAGATAAATAAAAAGTAGAAGAAAAAAGTAAAAAAATAAAAATAAAGAAGTGGAATAAAATAAGTGAAGTAAACTGTGCAGTGAGTAAACTGTAGACTTATAAATATGTGGTTAACAAATGTATAAAGAGTATAATGTGCAAACAGGTTTATAACAGGTTGTTACACAGTAACAACGAGAACAGAAAGTGCAGTGCAATGTCAGTGTATCGATGTTTATCCTGGACGTGAAGTCACGTGATGTTAAGTGACTGAGTTCAGGAGTCTGATGGCCTGGGGGAAAAAGCTCCTCCTGAGTCTCTCAGTTTTGGCCATCAGGCTTCGGAAGCGCTTATCAGATGGCAGCAGCGTGAAATGAGGGTTTGCAGGGTTATTAGAGTCCTTGATGATTTTAGTAGCTCTACCTTTGCAGCGTTTGGTGTAGACGTCCTGCAGAGACTGGAGAGCTGACCCTGAGATATGCTCGGATAAGCGCATGACTCTTTGCAGGGCTTTGCAGTCATGACTGGTGCTGTTCCCATACCACGCTGTGATGCACTGAGTTAATACACTTTCTATCGCCCCTAAATAGAACGTTTTCAGGATAGCTGGTGAAACCCTGAATTTCCTCAGCTGGCGCAGGTGGTACAGTCTTTGCCTGGCTTTTTTCACCTGTGTCTGAATGTGAGCAGTCCAGGTCAGGTCCGGTCCTCGGAGTTTACACCCAGGTACTTGAAGCTGCTCACTCTCTCTACTGGTGACCCGCTGATCATGAGGGGGGAGTATGTCCGTTGCTGTCTCTTCCTGAAGTCCACAATCATTTCTTTGGTCTTGCCAACATTCAGAGAGAGACAGTTGTCCTGGCACCATGATGTTAGATGCTCCACCTCGTCCAAGTATGCCGTCTCATTGTTGTTGGAAATGAGGCCCAGGACAACAGTATCATCAGCAAATTTGAGGATAGAGGTGGAGCTGTGTGTGGACAAACAGTCATGCGTGTAGAGAGAGTAGAGCAGGGGACTCAGGACACAACCCTGTGGAGCTCCCACACTCAGGGTGATGGAGGAGGAGGTGGACTGGCCTATTCTCACCACCTGAGGCCTGCCAGTGAGGAAGTCCTCAATCCAGTGGCAGAGAGAAGGATTCAGGCCGAGATCCAGGAGTTTGGCGGTTAGCTTAATGGGAACTATGGTATTAAAGGCTGAGCTATAGTCAATAAATAGCAGCCTTACGTAGTTCCCACTTTTGCTGTCGATGTGAGTGAGGGAGGAGTGGAGGACATGAGAGATGGCATCTTCAGTCGATCTATTGGGACGATAGGCAAACTGAAGAGTCGATATATGAATAAACTGAATTTTAGGTCGATATATGAAAAAATGAGCTTTCAGTAAGATTTTGTTTGGGCGCAGTACCAAACTTTTCCTCTAGGTGACATCCAAGCTCCATTACTGACCATATAAGGGCACCTCCATTTCCATTTGGTTTGAGTGATCTAAACCATATATTTCCATAATTTTCATACATTTTATGAAGTAGACATCCTATTCAGAAGTAGTATGGGCAGTTTGGCAGTATTTGATTTGAAAAAAAAGAACATGCATTATAGCTCACTGCTGCATCACAAATGGCAAATCTATTTAATGAAAACCCAATTTTGACAAAAGAAAAATGACATTCAACCTATTGTTTGACCTTCCCGACACGTCCCAGCATCACATATGAATCAAACAACAAAAGAAAAACAGAAAATCACTTACTGTTCTTGACTGAATAACTTAAGTAGCTTTAATAAGAATACTTTTCTTACTTGAATGCTGCTGTTAAAGGGGTCATGATTTGAGAAATCAACTTTCCCTTGAGCTTTTGATGTATAAAAGGTCATGGTAATATAAGAATATCCTGTTAGTTTCAGAGCTGAAAACATCCTTGTTAGTCAAAGAAAAGATTTTATTGACACCAGGCCCAGCAAACAATCGATCTCAGAATATGTCGACCCTTGACGTCATCGTATGCTGAAACGCCGCCTCATTGTGTTTGTTTGATAAAGACGTTTTGCGAGCCCTGTGAGAGAATCATTCCGGTTGCCGTTTTTTTCCCCACACACTTTCAAAACAATTCCCACATCTGCTCACGGGGGAGCTGAAGCTCATTAAATATCCAAATCTTATCCATCCTAGCCGTTTACTTCCAGTGCGGCACGCCCATAAAATCTGAGCATTGCAGGAGAGAACCTCAAAACCAGGGTAGAAAATACCCTATTATTACTTATTCATTATGATGTTTTTGAATGTAAAATAACGCAAAAGTCATAAGTTGATCTAAGACAACAGTATAAAAAAATGAAAAAAGCCAGTTCATGACAACTTTAAATAGACTGGGTAAACCCAGCCCAATCTTCTGGCGATTTGATTTCGCCCTGCAGCTCAGGCTGGAAACCTGTACATATTTCTATCCTGTTTCTGTTACAAATTTGCAGGGACCAATCACAAACCGGCTTATCCACCTGGCGTGCTATTGGCAGGTTTAACACAATGATGGATAGAGAAGCGATGGATCATTGGTCTGATTGGTTAAAGGACTATCCAACTTCATACAGAGTCATTTGAACTCTGCCCGTTGATCATGTCTCTTGTGCAGTAGAAAATAGGAGGAGACTCTCCAGACCAATGTTCAGTCTTAAAAGATTGAGCTTGGTCTGGTGATAGCCAGACAAGCTGTTAAATGCTCTGGCGAGGAGATAAACGGACTGTGTACAGCTCATTCAGGGCGGGGTTAATAAGGAGTAGTCTGTCAGAAATCGTGGACGGGGCCTGTGCAATTTGATGTCACACTGCTAGAATCTGTAAACGGCTTGTTCTGAGACACTGCTTATGATTTATGGGGATTTAAAAAAAGAGGAGTTGGTGGATTTTTACCATTATAGGGTGGTTGTGTACACACACTGCTGACACAAATTTATGTTCAAACACCATGTAAAAGTGAATGTTGCATAATAAATCCCCTTTAAATTTAGGCATGTTTAGCCTAACCATGAATAACATGATTTCCCAGAATGACCTTTTGGGTTTTTTTGTTCCTTAATTTTACCCCCTTTTTCCCTCATGTGTCTCATTTCCCATTGTGTGTATCATTTCCCATCTCTCTCTTTTTCTGCCTATATTCCCTTCCCAGAGAGATGTGCATTGACACGGTTCAGCCCAAGTGTAGTGTGGTCTGCAGCACTCCTCTACAGTAGCTCACCCTGGTCAAGGTTGTGCTAAAAAGCTTGTGTCTGCATTCCCATAATCCTTAGCAAACTCAAAGGATGCCAGGAGTCATTTTCATTGCTCTTTTTGAGCTCTACTCTTGGTATTATTTGCTAAAACACTGACCTCTCTTTAAAGGTGCCATAGAATGAGTTGAAATAATATTTATTGTTCTCTGATAACTACATAGAGGGTATGTGGCTTATTTAAGGGCAAAAATTCCAGATACAGTTTTACAGGTCCATTTACAACCCTAGAAATTATCCCTAGAATGAAATGGTCTGTTTTTGCCTTATTTGGAAGGGTCATGAATAATAATGATAAGCTCTGCTCTGATTGGCTCATTTCAGTAGCTCACACAAGTGCAGTTATTCAGCTAACACAATCGCAAACAGCACAAGTGACAGAACACAGACCAACTGAATAACACTTTAAGCAGAAAATCTCAAATGGAGATTGCTGAAATGCAGCTTACTTGTTTATTGATGTTTTCAGATCATCCGCGAGCATGAGAGAGCTCGCTTGCACATGGTTTCCAGATTGCACGTTTAAGTATAACACCGGATAGAATACGTGTTCATTTAACAGAAAACCTCTGATTGGGGGATTTAAAATAGGAAGCATGGACGCTCGAACGCTCCTCTTTCCCCCCCCCCAACAAAACCAAAGAGTGCTTTTGTTCAAGTTTTTATTTTTTAAACTACATTTTAGTCTCATCAACAATAATCTTTTAAGGATGTTTGTGTCATCTCGTCTTGTCTTAATCATGGAAAAAAAGGTTGTCAATTAAATCTTTTTTCGAAAATTGACACTAGTCAGAGCAAACTAACAACTTTTAATTAAATTGGTGCTGTATACTGTTATAGATAATCATCAACCATGCCTGTTGACAGTTCTGTTCTGGAAGGCTATGAAAAGTGCTCACATCCCCTACACAGCATGGAACATAACATTTATATCCATAATCTGCCATTTTAACTATATTGTCCTCATCTTCACAATACCTGCAAAACTTCTGTTGATTCGGGCAGGTCCACGTTAATACTCTCTGGCCTTGAACATGGGCTGGTTATATGCAAATTTGGGGAGGCGTAAAAATATATTATTGATCCCGACTCTTACATCACAGTCAGTGTTATGTTGGGATTTGCCCGTTTTTCAGTGGTCTTTTTCAAGCACAAGATTTACATAAGAAGGAGGAAACAATGGTGTTTGAGGCTCATGGTATGTTAGTTCCATGTACAGAACTCTTATTAGTCAACTATGCCAAGGTAAATACAGTTTTCCATTCTTGGGCACCTTTAAGATTTCAGGTTTGAACTTGGAAGTTTGATCCTTGAGCAAGACATTTATAGGGTTAGTTCACCCAAAAATGAAATGAATGATTCTGTCATTAATTACTCACCTTCATGTCGTTCCAATCCCTTAAGACTTTCGTTCATCTTCAGAACACAAATAAAGATCTTTTTGATGAAATCTGAGAGCTTTATGTCCCTCCACTGACAGCTACGCAGCTACGACTTTGACGCTTCAAAAACTTCATAAAGAGATTGTAAAACTAATCCATATGGATTGAGTGGTTTAGTACAAATTTTCTGAAGAGACTCGATCGCTTTAACAGCTCAAACGTGCTGTGTAACACCAGAATGAACCTCATTGGTTCTTGCTGAAGCTCAAATGTGCTGCGTAACACGAGAATGAACCTCATTGGTTCTTGCTGAAGCTCAAACGTGCTGCGTAACACGAGAATGAACCTCATTGGTTCTTGCTGAAGCTCAAACGTGCTGCGTAACACGAGAATGAACCTCATTGGTTCTTGCTGAAGCTCAAACGTGCTGCGTAACACGAGAATGAACCTCATTGGTTCTTGCTGAAGCTCAAACTTGCTGCGTAACACAAGAATGAACCTCATTGGTTCTTGCTGAAGTTCAAACGTGCTGCGTAACACGAGAATGAACCTCATTGGTTCTTGCTGAAGCTCAAACATGCTGCGTAACACAGGAATGAACCTCATTGGTTCTTGCTGAAGCTCAAACGTGCTGCGTGACAAGAGAATGAACCTCATTGGTTCTTGCTGAAGTTCAAACGTGCTGCGTAACACGAGAATGAACCTCATTGGTTCTTGCTGAAGCTCAAATGTGCTGCGTAACACGAGAATGAACCTCACTGGTTCTTGAGGAAGCACAAACGTGCTGAGTAACATGAGAATGAACCTCACTGGTTCTTGCTGAAGCTCAAACGTGCTGCGTAACACGAGAGAGAATTAACCTCACTGGTTCTTGTGGAAGTTCAAACGTGCTGCGTAAAATCTGTCATCAGTTGTCATAAATGGTCTGTTTTGCTTTGCTGTAGCGCTCAAAATGTTTTTGTTCATATCAAAAGTAATTGGTTCTCGCATCTCGGCAGATAAATACTTTACCATGGCAAATGTTTGTAAAGGCCTTATAATGTATCTGTTTATCAAATACTTTCTAATTCTCAGAACAGCCATAAAATGCATTTCCTTTTTTTCTTATTTCATAATGCTTTTGATATGTGTTTATATTTTAAAGAGGTTCACTTTATATAACCTCATAGTTTCCTTTAATTAAAGCCATATCTCACTTGGAGTCAAGAAACTCCAATTTATTTTCCTGTTTTTATCTTTTAGATATTTTTACCCTTTTTTTTCTTACTATAGCTCACATTTATGAAGTGTCTCTCCCACAAGCTTTGGCATATTCCTTTAAGAAGAAGCTTTTGTGCCAAATTCAACTTTTTGAGGATCCCACATGTGGCTCCTGACATCAGAGATGTTCACACCTCCTCTCTCCTCTCTGTCTCCTCTGGGGATTTTACAGCTGCTGTTTCTTCTGTCTCTGCTCTTGATCACACAAGGTGGTGAGGTCTTCATCACTAAACCCAGCGGATTGCATAAAAAGAAATGTTGAAAGGCTGGATTGAATCCAGACCAGCTTTCAATAGGCAGTTGAGGTCACATCCGGCGAGACTGACTCCAGTGAGCTGGGGTAAAAGAGTGCAAGGGAATATTACAGCCATATTAATGTTATTCTTTATGTGTCTAAACAAGCTCTAAATCACATGAGCCAGCTGAGTGTAACCATGAGTTTTACAATGCTTAAGGGTTATTGTAAGGCTTATTGCTTCTATAAAACAACAGCAACAAGCCTATGAAAGACATCAGTGTTCATTAAAAAATAACTAGTGACAGTGAACAGTTAATTAGCCAATTATTCATTCTTGTTCATTAGCATAAAATTAGGTCATATTTGAGATGCACAAAGTTGGGGCATTAATATCATTGGTTCTTGCTGAAGCTCAAACGTGCTGTGTAACATGAAAATGAACCTCATTGGTTCTTGCTGAAGCTCAAACGTGCTGCGTAACATGAGAGAATGAACCTCATTGGTTCTTGCTGAAGCTCAAACATGCTGCATAACATGAGAATGAACCTCATTGGTTCTTGCTGAAGCTCAAACGTGCTGCGTAACATGAGAGAATGAACCTCATTGGTTCTTGAGGAAGCTCAAACGTGCTGCGCAACACGAGAATGAGCCTCATTGATTCTTGAGGAAGCTCAAATGTGCTGCGCAACATGAGAATGAACCTCATTGGTTCTTGCTGAAGCTCAAACATGCTGCATAACACGAGAATGAACCTCATTGGTTCTTGAGGAAGCTCAAACGTGCTGCGCAACATGAGAATGAGCCTCATTGATTCTTGCTGAAGCTCAAACGTGCTGCGTAACACGAGAATGAACCTCATTGGTTCTTGCTGAAGCTCAAATGTGCTGCGTAACATGAGAATGAACCTCATTGGTTCTTGTCAAACGTGCTGCGTAACACGAGAATGAACCTCATTGGTTCTTGAGGAAGCTCAAACATGATGTGTTGCACGAGAGAATGAACCTCATTGGTTCTTGCTGAAGCTCAAACGTGCTGCGTAACACGAGAATGAACCTCATTGGTTCTTGCTGAAGCTCAAATGTGCTGTGTAACACGAGAATGAACCTCATTGGTTCTTACTGAAGCTCAAACGTGCTGCGTAACACGAGAATGAACCTCATTGGTTCTTGCTGAAGCTCAAATGTGCTGCGTAACACGAGAATGAACCTCATTGGTTCTTGCTGAAGCTCAAATGTGCTGCGTAACACAAGAATGAACCTCATTGGTTCTTACTGAAGTTCAAACGTGCTGCGTAACACGAGAATGAACCTCATTGGTTCTTGCTGAAGCTCAAACGTGCTGCGTAACACGAGAATGAACCTCATTGGTTCTTGAGGAAGCTCAAACATGATGTGTTGCACGAGAGAATGAACCTCATTGGTTCTTGCTGAAGCTCTACTCTATTCTATTTTATTTCATTGTTTAATTCCACTTAATTTCATTTCTATTCATTATATTTTATTTTATTCTATTTTATTTTGTTTCATTTCATTATATTTTATTTTATTCCATTTATTTATTTATATTCACTTAATTTAATTGTATTCTATTTAATTATTTTTATTTTATTTTGTTTTATTATTTTATTTTTATTTCATTCCAGTTAATTTAATTCTATTCTATTTATTTATTTATTTATTTGTTTGTTTGTTTGTTCCACTTAATTTAATTTTATTGTTTTATTATTTTATTTTACTTTGTTCTGGAAGCAGTTAGTCCTAAAGATTGAATAGTGGAACTTTCTGAAAATACATTTTGAAGATATGTTAAAATAATAGCTCCAGGTAAGATAAGTTTAATATCGAAAAACATTGAAAGGCACAGCGTTCCTTGAGTTTAGTTTAATCTACCAAGTGTTCAATATCTCCACTGAGGCGGAAACACTTGCTGTCAGTCAGAACATTAACACATATTCTTGCTGTCAGGTTTCTGTTATGAGCACATAGCAGCTCCAAAGACATTAATGTATCCTATGCAGCGTAAAGACAGCGACGTGCATTCGATGACCCCGCTAACCCCGTGAAACCGATCTTGGAGTGGCCGTTCGCTCTGAAGGACTCTTCATTTACAGGAGCTGCTATGATAACCTCTCCGTACGATACACAGAGGGCTACTTTTTTTTCTCCCGTAAATTGGTTATTGATTTCTATTTTTTTCTCTGCCTGTGCTGCTCACTGACCAATTTTGTTCACCCCTTCCCTCCGATGCAGCCATCTCTTGAACTGACCGTACACATCTGGTTTCGACCGCTATCCCGTTGCATGAAATATACTAAAAATAATTTGCTGTGTCATCTGGCCGGCCCTTTGCTCATAAATAACGATCATTTCAGAAGTCAGTCCATTGAGCTCTGTAAAGCAATATTTTCTGAAGCATTTATTTCCCGTTTTCTCTGGACTGCTCTCATTTATCATGAGCCATGCAGGTAGCGGCCGCTTTCTCCATAGAAGCGGACCGGCGATATTCCTCTCTCAGAAATTGTTGTCCCCTCAACATTGGCCTTATTTCAAGCACAAGTCCAACATGAAATAGAAAACCCCATTTTTCTCATGCCAGTCAGGTGTGAAGTGAGTGAAACTAATGGATGATGCTTTGTTTTGGAGACCTGCATTTTGAAGGTATGGTCCCGAAGAGGAGGGGGAGATGGTTTCTGGGGACAGAGCCCATCTGTGACCGCACTTGTACATACACTTCATGTGCCTCTGTGCTTGAATAAAGGGAATAAATACAAGTCAAAATCTGAGACTCTATTGAATTGGACGGCAAATGCATCTGTCTGTCTTCTGCATTTAGTCTTTAAAGGGGTGGTTGATTGCCCCTTTTAACAAGATGTAAAATAAGTCTCTGATGTCCCCATGTGTATGTGAAGTTTTAGCTCAAAATACCCCACAGATAATTTTTTATAGCAAATTAAAATTGTCACTTTTTGAGGGTGAGCAAAAACATGCCGTTTTTGTGTGTCCCTTTAAATGCAAATGAGCTGCTGCTCACAGGGCGGAGCTTCAAGAGCTTGTGTTAGCAGCTCTGATTACCTCATGCAGACAAGCAATGAAACTGCTCAGCCTTTCATGTTCAAACCAGAGTCGGACAATGATGGAGAGACTCAAGAAGAAGTGACAACATGTAGAATGAGACAAGATGTTCCTGAATGGTTAGTTGATGAATTTATGTAGCTGATGTGGAGTTACAAACTTCAAGTCATTGATTAGCACAATCTGTCATGATAATCTGTAAATTCTCATCATGGCCTCACCACCTTTGTTGCGTGTTCCCAGGGGCGGGGTTTATGTAAATTTCAGGGTTAGTGATGTCACTAACCCGGGAGGAAGCTTGTGTAGTCCCTACCAGCCGTTTGTTGTAGTCCTTAAGTGATTTCTTGAAAAGAAAATATCTCCCTTTGCTTTGAACTTTGAGCGTTGTAACTTTGCAGATGTTGTTTATGCTCAAACAGTGACATTACACACTAACTAAAGTCAAATCAATCAACCACCCCTTTAAATAATTTTAATGAACTTATTTTTTTCTTTCATTTGCTTTCATTTCTTTCATAGATTTTTTCTCTTCTGCACTTTTTTGATTCTTTCTTGCTTTTGCTCTTTCTTGTTTCTTTGCCTCCCACTCTTTCTTGATTTTTCACGTTCTCTTGATTCTTTCTCTTCTGCTCTTTTTGATTCTCCTTTTCTTTTTCTCTTTCTTGATCTATCATCCACACATGCTTGATTATTTGTGTATATTTTCTTTTGTTCTTTCTTAATTTGTTTATTTTGTTCAGAATCTTTCTTGATTTCTCCTTTGATATTTCTTGATCTTTCTTTTGTTCTTTCTTCATTCTTTCTTTATTTTGCTCTTTCTTGATTTCTCTTTTGATCTGTTTTAATTTTTCTTGATTCTTTTTACTTTTGCTCTTTACGTGTTTCTTGACGTTTCTTTTGCTTGTTTCAGTCGTTTTTCACCCTTTCTTTCATGCATTCTTTTGCTTTTTTGTTTCTCTTCCCTTCCCCTTTTGCTTTCAGATGCTTTTTTATTTTTGTATTTTTTTAAAAACAACAATGCAAAAGGGAACTGAAGGAAAATTCAATTTCATCATGTTGCATTTTATCTTGTGGGACAAGCCATGACCCTTTTTTCCACCCATAATATGAGCTTAAAATAATAAGTTCTGTTTGGACGGATATGAAAACAGACACATTATTGTATGATCATATTATGATCTCTAATGCTCAGTCACTGGCCAGACATCAGGTCATCTGTGAGATGACCGTCAATTGACATGTAGAGTCATTTCTGACATTTACCATGAAAAAACACATCTAAAACACTCATCAGTACAGTCAGTAAAAACTGAATTAGAAACATGACAGATGAGAAAGCAATTTGTGATTCAGGTGCTAACATAATTAGCAGTGCCAGCTTTTAAAGGCTTTTTTCTTTTTATCTTATCATATTTCTTCTCTTTATAACTTTAAAAATGATCATAAACGTTCTATGGAGACTATGGAAAGTAATACACAGAGCTGGGATAGAGAAAATGTACCAGTAGAATTATTGTAAAGACTGTGTTGAGCCTCACAATAAGCTTACTGTGGTTTTGTGATCGCACAGATGTTGAAGTTGAAGTAGGGCATTCAAATACAGTAGCGCGGTTAGAAGCGTCCCCTGGTAAATCCTCTCACATCTCTGTTTGACACACAGTGGGAGCCCACAACAACAACATGAGCCCTGGCATGCTAATTAACCGCTGAATGCTCCATCTAATTGAATGTTCAATAAAACATGAGGAAGGCTCTTAACGAGACGGAACGATCATTAGTAAAAAGTTGATTACATTGTGTTGATTAATACAATTACTAATGACCAGCAGTGTATGGAGAGCTTCAGATAGAATGCAGTGGGAATAAAGACTAGACTGTGTGTGTGTGTGTGTGTGTGTGTGTGTGTGTGTGTGTGTGTGTGTGTGTGTGTGTGTGTGTGTGTGTGTGTGTGTGTGTGTGTGTGTGTGTAACATTTTAAAGGTAGGTAATTTCTGCAGCAACATTTGTTGATGCTCAGCAAGTTTTTTTTAACATCCCAACATAATTAGCTAACTCTCTTTAAAGTAAAGAATCTAAAACTTCTTTACTTCTAAAACTTGTTATAATGTGCACTTTTTTTAAACTGACGTCAAGATTTTAGGTTAAAATTTAAATTAAAAAGTGCATTTTTAGGTACTGTAGCTTTTAGCTGTTTTAATCATCATTTTGCCTTGACTAGTTTAATTTTAAATTGTCCTGCAGTGTGACATGAGTACAAATATTCCATGTGGATTCTCAATTAATATGAGCTCATAAAAGCTGCATGCATAATAATTATAAAATAATTAGCAAAAAGCTGTTTAAAATAGTTTTAGATGGAGTATGGCTTGTCACACTGCAGGGCATGACATTATTTCATGTCAACAACTCAAATTTTGAAGTGATAAAAATAAAACATTATAAAAGTCATGGATGAAATATGTCAGAGCATAATTCATGCAGTTTGTTTTCTTAGCTTCTCCACGTGCACTCAGTAAAATGTCTTCTTTTACAGTCAGTTTTGTCTTTCAGGCCAACTACTGTCGTGGCAGCTACATTTCATTCACATCAGATCAGTGTTTGTATTGTATTTGGCAACAGTTGAAAATATAAGGTAATCTAAAGGGCCTTTCACACTGAGTGCGATTAAGCGACGCAAATGTACATCACAATGACACTCTTGAATCGAAACAATAGATTCCTATGTTCAATCGCATCAGGACAAACCCCTGCGATGAAACGAGCCGTTCAATTAGAGCTGCACGATTAATCGTTAAAATATTGAAACACCCACGCAGTCTCATTCCTAAATGACAGCACTTTGCCTGTCTATTAAACATTTAATAACATTCAAATCTATGTTCACGCTGCCATTGACCCAGAGAGAGCAGTTGTCACGTATAAGAATGAAAGCTTATACCACACACAGTATCATTATTTCTTTGTTATAAATATTCATATTATCACAGAAGAACTTGTGGTCTACAGAAACAAAGAGTGAATGACCCTTTGAATGCTTCAAATAACGATTATCGTTTACGTCGTAACGCCACCAGGTGACAACAAGTGATTGTTAAAAAATGTATTTGTCATTGAATCATTAATTCAAGAGATTTGTTCAAAAATGCTGATTCGTCCAGTAATGAAACTACAAAGTATTTGAGTGAGTCATTGAATCATTCATTCGACATTTGAAATAGACTGCAGCAATTAACATTTGTTATTTTGTTTAGCTGTCTGTTCAGAATCGTGGGAGAATCGTGATCGATAGAATCGTTAGCAAACACAGCTGAAATGTTCCTAATATGTACATTTACAGCTTGTGATGTTTGTTTTGACCAAGCAGTAACCTCCCCCAGTTTCTGTTGAAGCCAATATGGAAGTGACTAAGGGTGTACTCACACTAGGCACGGTTGCCTTGTACCGTGCCCGAGCGCGATTGTCCCCAACTCTCCCCTCCCCCGCTGGCCTGCACTCACATTGCATTTAACGTCCCGGCCGAGCACGCCACGTCATTCCCCGAAAAAGGCGCTTTCGCTAATAGACTGCCTAATAGATTTATCTGATTGCACTGCACGTATCAGAAGATTATTATGGAGGCAGTTCACTTTGATGAATTTGCAGCTTTACTCGCGAACTACAATTCATGTTCATCAATAAGTTGAGAACCAGGACTGTTATAAACCTAAATATACTTGAGTTAATTGAAAACTGTATCCAAGTAGTAATAGTTTGGTGTTTGCTGTAATAATGATGCCCTTAAACTGCAATTCATCGACTGGCCACTAGGGACAGGCTCCAGAAGAGAGCAGAATCTCATTGAGCCCCATGTTAAAATGCCCAACTTTACGGCAGAAAAAACATCTTTACAGCCTGGTACAAATTATGTTTTTGGTCTGTATAGCTAATTTTGCCCTTCATGACAACTGTGAGGGGGTGAATTTTTTAATATAATGTAAACGAATGAGTTATAAAGCCTTAAAGTTCTGCATAATTAAGGGCGTGGCCACTTTGAGAGACAGGTGGATGGCCATTTATCCGCTGTCTGTTAGTCATCGCGTCACCTCAGCTCCACCCACATCCCTCCTCTTTTTCTGTTATACGGGTGTGACGCGCAATGATGTGCTGCCAAGATGGCAACGGCCAGCTCATCTCTACTTCAAAACTGCTCTTCAGAATCCTATGGGTGACGTCACAGACACTATGTCCATATTTTTTTACAGTCTATGGTTTTGACGTCTTTTGGGAGGATTTGAGTATGTCAGTGTGTATGTGCTTATCTAGGTACCGAGTGCTATTGAGGACAAACCTTTGTCATACATCTCAACGAGACACATTCAGGTGACAGTAAGTGACTTTGTCAATACATACAACGATCTTGTCGGGCATAACGTATGACTGACAGACTGGCCTCGTTGTGCTGCTAAACTGCACTTTGCCACACGGCTGGCTATGGTCCCTCACCTTTATTCTGTCTACAGGCTTCTTAAAATGGGAAAATAAAGTCTGGGCTCATTATGCCCATGTCCTTGACAGTGCGATGGCACCTTGAAGAGCATGTCACGCTGAAGTAGTTTTAATGGAGCTTAATCTATCGAAAGATGCCGCGTTTAGCCTGCTAGCGCTGAACCGTTCATAGCAAAGATGCTAGTCTTCTCATAATGAGGCCGTAGCTCTCAGCGGCAACGCAGACAGAGGAAATATGGATATGCGTATCAATAATTCATGTTGTTGTCTGGTAGTATTGATTGCACTCTGCGGAGAGAAGATTCCTCAAACATGAAAGTCAACGAAGTTTCATTTAAAATTGAAGAGGAGAGTCAGTGGATAAATGAATTATAATTCCATCTGTGGCTTTTTTCATGGCTGAGGCGAGCTAATTTTGGACTGTTTCTATATTTCTTGACAGAACAAACTCTCTCAAGAGTCTAAACTGAAGCCCTTATGGACTTTGACAAAGCATATGATATTGTGCTCCACAAAGAACAAGTCAATTGGAAAGTGATCCTTAAACTAAGAGAGTTAGGGTTTCTTTTAACTCATAGAATATTTATGACCCACTCATCAATACTAAAAGTTGCATGGTGCATTTTGAAACCTTTATGAAGTCTTCAGTTTAGTGTAAACACACTTATGAGTTGGTTTGAAATGATCGTGTATACTTTGCCCATAAAAGATTCATAACTGCTTGCTTGTGATGTATTGATAATTTGTATTTGCATGTATATTTAACAACCTCATCTCTTGCACTCACCTTGATCGAACTATATTGAACCACTGACCTTCTCTGAATCACAAAACTTCCACAGAACTTACCATGTGTTTTAACCCTAATCCTTATACTTGACAGCATTGCTGCTATTTTTTTTTTTTCATGTTGGACATTTTGCAAACATAATTGAGAAGATTTGATACAGGATGGAGGTGTTGAATTTGAACTTCTCGAGCAGCAAATCAGCATATTAGAATGATTTCTGAAGGATCATGTGACACTGAAGCCTGGAGTAATGATGCTGAAAATTCAGCTTTGCCGTCAATAAATTACATATCAAATAGAAAAGAGTTATTTTAAATTGTAATCATATTTCACACTATCACTGTTTTTACTGTTTTTTGATAAAGTACATGCAGCCTTGGTGAGCATTAAGACTTGTACAGGAGTTTGCATTATAATTACATATTGGTGTATTGTCCACTGTTGGTTGTGATGAGTCCTGTGGGGTTTTTTGGTCCCAGTCCATCGCACATTTACATGCACACCAATACACTGATAACTACCAAAAATCAGTTTATTGAAACCCAATTTATCAGTTTACATGCAAATAAATAACCTGGCATGCCTTGTCAAAGACTGACTGTATTAAAAAAACATGCTATTCCCCAGTGGTGACGTCAGAAATCATTGATCCATGTATTTCACTCAGAGTACTCTATTTATTATGTGAGTTGTGATGTTAAATAAATGTCTTTGAAAATGTCTCAATCTCAAAATGAGAACACTTTTTTTATATTTATTGGGTCAAGAAAAGGTCTGAGTTTGTGATATATTTCTCCTCTCCTACCGCAAAACATTCGGCTTAAATCTGCCGTATAAGGATGCCGTTCCTGTCACATATCACATTTGCGCACTTCAATAAGCTGACAGAATGCAGGTTAATGTGTTTACATGCTGGGGCGAAATCAGAGTAATGTGCAAAAATCTAGCTTGCTCGATCGGTTTATTCTTAAAGACACAGTATGTAAGTTTTCACAGCTAGAGGTCGTTTATTCATAACAAGGCATAGCTTGATGACCTCTGTGAATGAGCGGGGGATCATGGGAGTTGTTGTCTTCAGCTCCACAGCTGATGGAAAGGAATCTGTCGGCGGACTTGGGCAGAAGTCATGGTCATGGATGAGCTGATGTATTAAAGTTTTATTAACATCACGGTGGTATGAAGCAGGACATGCCGGATCCATGGGAGTGATTTCTAATGAAAGACACCTGCGCAAAACACCAGTCTCGAGACCAGCAGAGCTTTTATTATGCTTATGCTGCAGTCGGCTGCTTCCACTCTTTTCGTTGCATATGTGAGGTAACGCAGCACTGTTTTACATGGTTAAAACAATCACACTAAATACTTCTGCGTGTGTTGAAAGTTATGTTTTAACAGTACTCTGTGTGTTCGCTTGGTGGCTGTTATGAGAGACATGTTGCACTTTGCAGTATCTAGATCAATATTAGAATATCATATTAATAAAAGCTGGATGACTTGTGTGTTGTGTTGCTAAATGACATGCAATTTATTTTAATTATGGTGAACGCTATCTCAATTATGCTATGTTCGCCACTTGACAAAATAATGTTGTCTCTAAAGTATGGTAAAAACATGGTACTCGTGGTAAATCACTTAATCAAGCGATTCAAACAATAAGACTAACCGTGTTAAGATGTATAACAATGATTAGTTTTCTGTTGATAAATGCATCCAAACAGTTGCTCACCTGTCTAATAAAACACATAATATATTAAAGCATCTTTGATGTTTCCATGGTTTCTACGGAAATCAAGGGAAGCGCGGATATGACGTAATTGACAAGCGACGCGCTGACACGCTCCGTGTCCTGGTTAAAATTTCTCTGGATTTAAACAAAATATATGTATACAAGTCAACAAAATATATAACATTGTGGTTTTAGTAATATAGTGGTTTTGGAATATTTTGATCTAAAAATCATACATATTGTGCCTTTAAGCCACTTATGACTGATAAAGGAAAATGGGTTAATGTGTTAACATGACTACACATGTTGTCAGTTTATTAAGGGGCCCTTCACACAGTCTTTGCGTATAAAAATGTGAGACACAGAGCTTAGGAATGGGGTCTCAGAACACACTTTTAAGACGTGATGCAATAACAGAAATAACAGAAACAGCCAAACAGCAGCTCTCTCAAGCTTTTTTTTTTTTTAAAGAAACAGGTTGTGATAATCACTTGAAGAAATGTTATATATAATTCAGCCATGATGTATGAGTCATGGAGTGCTTCCTCCGCCATGTTGCCATCAAATAAAACAGTTGCCATAATGCCAACTTGCTACTGTAAACAAAAACTTGCAACGCTTGCCCTGCCTCTTGATTGGGCCACTGTTTTGGAACTGACATTGATGAGCGCGAGCGGTCGTACACGTCTGTCTAGCACGTTTACATAGAAAAACAATGGAAAAGCAGCGCACTGGAATGGAAAAACGCATTCTGTGTGAATGGCCCCTAAGCGTTATCGGGTTAAGAATGTGCAAGTAAACCAAGACTCCCAACTAAACCTGTTGAATTTGAGGGTGGTATCCATCCATTGAGCAAATCACTCTCCACCGCAGCAGGGCCCATGTTTCAGCTTGGATATTGATCGTGGTCTCCTGTGAGATTAGCCGTATTACCCTCTCCCTAATTGGGACTTGCTCTTTAAGTGGATCCCCGCAGAGGAGATTTAAAATTCCATTAACGCCGTTGACAGCCCTCAGCTAGAGAAAGACGGCCAGGGTCTGATCATTGTCCAAACGCTCACAAGGTAATTGATGATAAAAAATGAGCCTGTCGCAACACAGGGATTGATAACACTGACGGGCTAATTACACAGTTGTTGGGGTTTTTTTTTCTTCCTTGTCATTCTTATGAGAGAGACCAGTCTAGACTTCTTCCACACCAAAAGCTGCAGATGAAAAGGGATCATCATAACTTTTTCTCAGGTCACTAGACAAGAACATAAATGGTCTGGATTGAGTTTATTGACTCATGCATGGCAACCTGATGGATGAACTAATCACAGCTGCTGTAGAACTCAAATCAGTAAAATAACACGGACAAGACCACATCTGGGGTGACTTTCACAGCTCAAGTTCATCATCTGTCAGAATAGTAGAGTTTAGTCAAATTATTAGGATTGGGAACCAAGAAATGGTTCTTATTTATGTTCCATTAAGAAAAAAACAAAAAAACAAAGAAACACTAACTGAGTGATTTTCACATTGTGTAGTTAAATATAGTTTTGTTATAAGTAGTATTTTATACTAATAAATCCAATTAATAAAGACTTGAAAAGATTCTCTTTTTTTAGTTTTGAGTTAATGAATAGTTTAGACATTGGCTTGCATAAACACACCTTTCACAAGAATTGTATTAAATGTGTGGTAACATTATTATAATAAAGTTCATTTTGTTAATATTAGTTTAGGCTCCAGGTTTATGCTCATGAGCCAACAGTGAACCACTAATTTTTAAAGGCATTTACTGTTAATTTCAAAATATAATATAGCCAATTCACGTTCATTAACGGGTACATAACACACACGGTTTCTCATGTTAATCTTGAGTACCTATAGAGTAGTATTGCATCCTTCATATCTCCAAAGAGTCTTTAGTTTTTATTAGATTTATAAAAGACAGATACGCTGTACCGATTCTTTCCAAAAACAGCCGAGTTCGTGGAGGCGTGCAGTGGGCGGAGCTAAAGAGTCACGAACACACAAAATACTTCATGGCATTATCCCTGGATAACTTTTGATTCATTATATGTTCGTGTTGTTTACATTATATGCACTTACACGCCATTGCCAATGTAACGGAGGCCAGCTAGTAGTCTCTGTGTGAGTAAACCTCACTCCTCTGATCTCAAGAGATCAGTCTAGTCTAGTGACTGACGCTAGTGGTTGCAGCCTTTAGCCTCCTTGTTAGAGCGTCCAACTCTCACATCGAAGACACCGGTTTGAGGCCTGCACATTCCGGGGTGAATAGGACCTGAGGTGAAGGGTTACATCAACAAAACATAAGACATTTGATGCAGTTTTACTTACCGCCTGTGGTTCCGACTCATGTCTGGGATCTTTTAACACTGGGACCGCTCCATCTTTCAGTTTCAAACTATCTGAAAATCCAGCATCGAACTGGGCCTTGTTTATAAAACATTCGTCACCGAAATGCCGGGAATAAACAAACACACTTGCACTGCTTTGGAAAAACAAACTGCATCCACTGTTCCCTTAACGCTGGATTCTTTGGGAAGCTGAACAAGGTTATCTTTCACTCACAACCAGAAACACACTTCTGTAGTGACACTGTTGATTTCGTGGTCTAAAAACAAAATGACAGCGCTGCCGACAGCATTCCGTCTCTTGCTCTGGTTGATGTGCGCACATGCTCATCCGGGAGAAGTGCCCATACAAGGAATTCTGCCGTTTATGACATCATGCCATAGACCGTAAAAAAAGATGGAAGACGTGCCTTGTTCACTCTCGTCCACTGAAGAAAAGTGAAGCCGCCAGTGTCCTAATTGCGCTGATATGCGGGACAACTCATTATATTGATGTAAAATAAACAGTTATGGAAATGTAGAAATTACAGCTGAAGCTCCAATCTCCTCCCAGAAATCCCGAAAAAAAAGTCTGTTAGTACCTCAGTGACTACATCACTCAGAGAAGCTGTCAATCATGATGCCACACTCCCATTCCCATTATAGCATCAAATAACTAAAACCAAACTTTTTTTTTTTTTTAAAAAGAACACTTGAACTTACATCAGCATGATAAAAACTACCTAAAATGACAAAAACCTATTTGAAGTGTAATTTGATTGTTTAATTTGTATCACGTCCCCGTGATCGTGACGCTTTGGCTTCACTTTTCAGGACTTGTGCGGCCCGCTTTGCATTGAGGGCCATACTCGGAAAAAAAACTTTCAGAAATTTGAACGAATCCTGAAGGAGTGTATTTGGAACAGAAATAGTACCCCCAACTATTTAAAAAAAAAAATTGGCCATGTTTAACATGAGAATCCAACTTTAACAGTGTAAATAAGTCAGAATGCATGAAATAGCCTTAGACATCCCTTTAATGTTAAATAATAGTGATATTGAAATGTTAAAAATGTATTAGTATATACACTCTAAAAATGCTGGGTTGTTTTAACCCAATTTTGGGTCAAATATGGACTATCCCAAACGTTAAAAATTGTATTAAAAAAATGTAACCCAACGGCTAGGTTTGTCCATATTTGACCCACATTTGGGTTGAAACAACCCAACATTTAGAGTGTATAGAAATTAAATTCAACCAAGACAAACTAATTCTTAAAAGTACTTCTTAATACCTTTAGCATTAACTTTTATTTTGGATTTAGTTCAATCTGTTGTGCTGAAATCTAAAATCGCATCACCATTTGTCAACAGATACTGTAAAGGAAATAAGAAATACAATTCTTCTATCAATCGTACTAAATGATGTATTAAGGAATGAGAATTAGTTAAAACACAGTTAAAGAATCATTAAATGAATTGCATTTCTCATCCTTATAAATGATTTGATGGAGAATCGACTATTAAACTGGTATCATGTTTTCCCAAGGCATTCCTCATTTTCATTACTATCTGGCCCAAACAAGCAATGATCTGTAAAAAAAGATTTTGATTTATTTATTGGTAGTGCTGAAATAGCCATTTTATTATAGGGCAGATTCAGAAGATGTTAGACATTTAATTGATTTTCTAAATCCACTGGCTTACTAATTAACTTTATTTGAAAGATAATTTTTTCTGAAGACACTGTGTGTGAGTGGTGCTAGCTTGCAGGAAAGTTACGGTTTATGATTGGGCTTAAAATAACAACAGTATTTCTTGCTGCTCAAGTCTGCTCAAGTTCATGCAGGGCTGTAAACTACAGGGGTATTTTAACATAACATAAGCACATATCAGGCTAAATCTCTGTAAACATGCCAAAAATTTCAAAAGGCAGCTGGTAATCTGACTCAACATTGTACTCATTTTTTTCCTTTTTACCTCTCTAACACGTTCCACGCTGGAAGGACTGCAGCTGTCTCTCATAACCCGCCGGCTGTACTATCTTTCTGTTCTATGCCTGCAGTACGCAAGCTCTTGATTTGTTTTGTCGGTCGCTGTCTGTGGTCCTGAGAGGTCTCTTCAGCTGACCAGTGTGTGCACAAAGACCTTGCCAACACAAATTCCTCTCCTCAGTTTAAAATGAGTGAATCATACCTTATTTTCACCTCTGCAGGGACGGACATGCAGGGAGAAATATTGGGCCCACACACAGCTGATCCAGTAAACACCAGACCCAGATCATTTTCATGATGTTCAGTTGCATTGATGATTCTAAAAGAATCTTTAATGGAACTGGAATTAAGTGGGATTCCTTACTGTTCTCGTTTCTATTTATAATGATTACCTCAGGCTCTACCTTTGGTTAACATTAACCACTAATGACAGCCTAGCATAGGCTTTCCGTGTGATCAAATGCCATTGGATAAAATTTCCATCCTACATGATTTCCAACTGAATATACAGTTTCACTCAGAAGTGTCACGTTCTGTAAATTAAATGAGTTGCGAATGCCATTTCATGTTTTCTTCAAAGAAAATCAGTTTAATTATTGAAATTACGTCACATATGCAAGTACTGTAATTGTCGACAACAGCAAATAACATAAATTGACTTTATTATTTCCGTATTGCTTAAGTTTTTATTTGTTAACACTAGTTAACTACATTAGTTAAAATTAAGAATGAAGAATTCCACAGCACTTTTCAAATTAAAAGTTGTTCAGTTTTGTTCAGTTCAAATTTGTTAACATTAGTTAATGCACTGTGAGCTAACATGTATTTTTATTAACTAACATTAACAAAGAGTAACGAGATCTGTAACATATGTATTGCTCATTGTTAGTGTATGTTAGCTAAAGTGTAACTTTGCCAATTTTCCCTCTTTTTATTGTTACAATGTCAGTAGTGTTAATGAACAGTTTAATCCTTCTCTGTGTTACATTATACTACAATTTATACCTCCGCAGTTTTATATCCAGTTTTATTAAGAGAACAGTTATTGTAAGGGTATATTTATCACTTTCTCTCAGTTATTATCAGTATTTTTTTATTTTTTTATTTTTTTACCCAGCACCATTTTGTCTAAAAGTTTGCTAAGAATTATTTCCTACTAAAGCAAGGAGGTATTTGACTCTAGTCACCATGTATCCATTGCAGACTAGTGGGAGTGGCTTTGGATGGCAACATGCCCAGTGCATCATGGGTGATGAGGTTTTCCTACCAATTTGGCAAAAGGGAAGACGACAGCCTTTTTTGTTATTTCTCTAGCCAGGTACCGAAAAAAAAAAAAGTAGTTTGTCGACATTTCTACTGCATAGGCAGACAAGTTTTATTGAAAGCCCATTTTGCCAGTTGTGAAGTACCCCTTTAAAGGATTTGTTCACTTCAAAATGAAAATTTCCTGATAATTTACTCACCCCCATATCATCTAAGATGTTCATGTCTTTCTTTCTTCAGTCGAAAAGAAATTAAGATTTTTGAGGAAAACATTCCAGGATTTTTCTTCACATAATGGTTTTCAATGGCAACCAACGGTTGAATGTCCAAATCAATGCAGTTTCAAAGGAAGGGCTTCAGAGGCTGAGAAACGATCGGCCATTTTCAAGAAAAAATAAAACTGTATATACTTTTTAACCACGAATGCTCGACTTTGGTGTTGTGCTTCTTCACGGCATATGACGTCATCACGTCGGAAAGGTCACGCTTGTGACATACGCAACACCGAATCACAACACCGAAGTCGAGCATTCGTGGTTAAAAAGTATATACATTTTAATTTTTTCTTGAAAATGACAGATCGTTTCACTAGATAAGACCCTATTCCTCGTCTGGGATCATGCAGAGCCTCTGAATCCCTTCGAAGTGCTTTGAAACTGCACTGATTTGGACCTTCAACCGTTGGTTGCAATTGAAAACCATTATGTGAAGAAAAATAAACTAGGCAACTAGATTCTATTTACACTCAGTGAAAATAGCATATTTTCTTAAAGATAGTTGCCATTTACACAGTGCAAACAGCTGTAGATGCTGTTTACTAAGTAAAAATAGTGATGTATTCTATTTACACCATGTAAAAGTAGCAGTTCTTTACAATGTGTAATAATGTAATTAAATGTAATTTATACTTTATTTTGACAGATACATACTATTTGCACCTCAGTATTGTTGCACATTAACATGATGCATTAATAACAATAATTTAAATTATTAAATGGATGCCGCCCTAAAGGGACACTAAAAGCCCTCCCTACACCTACCCCAACCCTACCCAATAAATGCTTTTATTTCCACATTTAGAACATTTTCTTAATTTTTATTGAAAGTAAATGCCTTTCCGATGTGATATTTGATGGGAAAAGGGAGAAGAGCGAGCACTGCAAAAGGCGGATCCGAACCCGTGTTGATCACGTCATAACACTGAGCCATTAACCATATGCTTTAATGATTGATCCACTGAAGATGTTAAATTATAAGAGTTTTTTTAAATGTTGTTTGGCCCATCCAGGCATTGTTAGGCGGAGCTAGTGGGAATCCTGTAGCTCAAACAATAAGAGCGTGGTGCTAGCAACGCCAAGGTCATGGGTTCGATTCCCAGGGAAAGCAAGAACTGACAAAAAATGTGTACCTTGAATGCAATGTAAGTCTCTTTGGATAAAAGCGTCTGCCAAATGCATAAATGTAAATGTTAACAACCTCAAACAGTATGTCCGGCATACTGATTAATACGTTACTGTTTTGAGCTTTCCTGTAGCTCAAACAATAAGATCGCGGCACTAGCAACGCTAAGGTCATGGGTTCGATTCCCAGGGAAAGCAAGAACTGACAAATTGTAAAAATGTGTACCTTGAATGCAATGTAAGTCGCTTTGGATAAAAGCGTCTGCTAAATGCATAAATGTAAATGTGAATGAACAGAGCTTGCCAACAAGGCACACTATTTGCACTTGGTGTGAATAGACACTCCGAAACTTTATATATTACAACATGGGTAGCTCCTTTATGATAAATTGCTTGTGTTTTTCTTCATTTGTGAATTGATTTAGATATAATCGTCTGATAAATTAATACATAAAGGTTGAGGTTCCTAATTCTGTTTAAACTAGCTCGATTTAGAACGATGAACTGTGTGTGTGTGTGAGAGAGAGGGAGAAGGCAAGAGATCGAGTGCTGGGGAGTGTCATTTCATCAATAATAATGTGTTTCAGTTCAAGGTAAATGCACATCTCTCGTCCGTCTACCATTGGACTCCTCCCTCGGGATCCTATCTAATCATAAAGGCTATATTACCATTCTTCTCTATCATTTCTGCGTAGCCGGGTCCTTCATATTCGTACTGAATGCTAAATCTGTCTACGTCTTCACCCGCAGAAAGCCAGGCTTTATTTAGAGCAGTGTTTCACTCTCTGTTACCTTCCAGTCTCCTAATGTGGTCTCCAAAACACACAGATTGGCTGTAGATAGACTACGCAAATGAGGTCTTGAGTACAAAATGTGAGGCGCAATGTATCATACATCAACCAAGTTAGTACATCTTGCAAAGTTTAAAGTGTTGTTGCAGTTTATTTATTTATGTTCATGAAAATTGTATCATCTTCTAGGGTTACTTTTGTTTCTGAAGTTGATACCATGATGCCATGAAGTGTTTTGAGTGGTTGCTAAGGTATTTTTAGAATGTTGCTACAAAATTCAGCATTGCAGGTCAGAAGTCAGATTGGATTCCAGTTCCAAAACAAAACAAAGCCATGTGCTCACAGAAAACATGACACGAACATGCAGCCAATGAGAGTGCTCACAGGCTGCGTGTCCACACAAAACATGACAACATGAAAGCATGCGGCAGATGAAAAACACAAACTGTGTGCTACACAGAACAAGACAAGAAAGCATGAGGCCGATGATTAAAACGAACCACGTGCAACATACTGTAGATCTGGGTCGCTAAAGACCCAAATATGTAATAATGATTGGCGAAACATTCATACACCTAAGGGTTAAAGCACCGTTTTTGACGATGTGCATACAGAGTAGGATTGAATAAGGAAATAAAAATAAGAATTAGTCCTCATGCCATGCCTGTATTTGTGGTAAAAAAAAAAAAAAAAATCTAGCATTAATTCGATTCATTATAAGAAGTTATTACTCCACCATGTGCGACATCATTATCCAACGTGGTTGAACATCAGCACAAATCACGGATAAGATAGGAGTCATTTTGAAACTGTCATATGACAGTTTCAGTTTCCTCTGGCTTCCTTTACATTCCCACATGGAGGTTTTCCATTATGTTTTGAACAAATCTGTTGAGTCAAAGATTCAAAGACCCATTCATAAACAACTGCCTGATTCTTGAATAAATCAGTCGTTTGAACGAATTGTTTGAATGAACGACTCAATGACTCACTCATTAAGACGGCCACCTGCTGCCACCTACTGGCGGTTTAGTTTTATGTTTAAAGGGTAAATAAATCCTAGAACAACTTTTTTTAGTTAAAGATCTGCAAGACTGGGGCTTTATCAGTGCAGTTCATTATACCCAAATGTCAAAACATTTACTCGAATCAAAGTGTTTTAATTCTACAATATATGGTGTAAAAACGTCTGAGTGCTGCCCTCTTAAGGTTGAACGGTGGCTACTGCAGTTGAATCTCCTACTGAACGTTGTTGGCCATTGTGACGTATGTTGGCTCTTCCAACGGCTCACTATACCACGCCCCTGGCGCGAGCTCACCGCACCCTTGGCATCGGGAGTTAACGCAGTTTGAGCCAGCAGCTCGAATTGATAAGGCTCTGGCCCTGTGTCTACAGACAATTCACCCTCCTCCACTTCAGGTGAAGGTGGGGGAGAAAAGTCCTCTACTTCAAAAGTCCGATCTGTTGCAAAACTACTGGTGAATGAGACTCCAGTCATTCTCCAGCTTTGCGAGTCTGACAGCTGTCAATCAATCCGACACTGCGGGTATCAGGTGCACACCCCCCTCTGTCTCCGCTGGGCTCGGCCCACTTTTCCAGCATTTTTCAAATTTATTGCCAGTGGGTGGAGTTAGGCTGTGAATAGGGGTTTAGTTACCCTTTAAAAGTATCATTCTTTCCAACATGTTTTATTTGTATATTCAAAATATATTTAAAACAATCTCATAACATTATTCAATGCAATTGTAATTTTTTCAGTGTAAATGTTTAATTTGATTGGCAACAGCCCTATAGCGTCCTATCATTCTACAAACCCGATTCCAAAAAAAGTTGGGACACTGTATAAATTGTGAATAAAAAAGGAATGCAATAATTTACAAATTTCATAAACTTATATTTTATTCACAATAGAATATAGATAACATATCAAATGTTGAAAGTGAGACATTTTGAAATGTCATGCCAAATATTGGCTAATTTTGGATTTCATGAGAGCTACACATTCCAAAAAAGTTAGGACCAATTTGCAACTTATTAGGTCAATTGGGAACATGATTGGGTATAAAAAGAGCCTCTCAGAGTGGCAGTGTCTCTCAGAAGTCAAGATGGGCAGAGGATCACCAATTCCCCCAATGCTGCGGCCAAAAATACTGGAGCAATATCAGAAAGGAGTTTCTCAGAGAAAAATTGCAAAGAGTTTGAAGTTATCATCATCTACAGTGCATAATATCATCCAAAGATTCAGAGAATCTGGAACAATCTCTGTGCGTAAGGGTCAAGGCCGGAAAACCATACTGGATGCCCGTGATCTTCGGGCCCTTAGACGGCACTGCATCACATACAGGAATGCTACTGTAATGGAAATCACAACATGGGCTCAGGAATACTTCCAGAAAACATTGTCGGTGAACACAATCCACCGTGCCATTCGCCGTTTCCGGCTAAAACTCTATAGGTCAAAAAAGAAGCCATATCTAAACATGATGCAGAAGCACAGGCGTTTTCTCTGGGCCAAGGCTCATTTAAAATGGACTGTGGCAAAGTAGAAAACTGTTCTGTGGTCAGACCAATCAAAATTTTAAGTTCTTTTTGGAAAACATCAACTTAATGTGTTGATGCCATGAAATTTAAAATCAACTTATTTTTCCCTTAAAATTATACAGTTTCTCAGTTTAAACATTTGATATGTCATCTATGTTGTATTCTGAATAAAATATTGAAAATGTGAAACTTCCACATCATTGCATTCTGTTTTTATTCACAATTTGTACAGTGTCCCAACTTTTTTGGAATCGGGTTTGTAATTGAATTTATTAATCAAATTTAAGAATTTAAAATAAAATACGAAGCATACATTTAATAAGATTAGGTGGGAAAAATGCCTTTTATAAGACAAACAAAAAAAAAAAAAAAAAAAAACACAAATATGCAGATTTAAATATGATAGACCTGCTAGAACACTAGTGTGAATATTGTTTCATAAATTATATATTTAAAAAAAAAATCAAATTTTTTCCAGACAAGCAACTTTTTTATTCTGACAATTGACCAATTTACTTGCACGACATGACACACGCACACATTTAAACATTATATAATATAATATATAACATTTTTTAGTTGTGGTGCTCCTAAATTTTTGAAGTTGGGAGCACCAGTGCTTCCAAGTCAAAAAGTAAATTTTGAGCTCTGATCGTAATGTAGTTCATCAGCGAGTTACGTCATTGTATGGGAAATGCACCCCTGGATCATTGCTCACTGGTTTAAGTCAAAATAGCCCAAGTCTCTGCGATATTTTGGTCTCTAGATATGATTCCAGTCTCTCCTAAGGGTAAGTGAGTTGTTTTTTTTCACCCATTTTAGCATCCACCAATAATTGTGCATCTTGTGCCATGAAAAAGTAATACTCTGAGACACTTAAGGGCGAGTGGTTTCTTCACAAACCAAATGCCTTTCAAATCTCACAAATCTACAGTCAGCACTTTCAGAGAAATTCCCACTGACAGGAACAGACAACGGAAATCCAGCATCAGCCATTTCATTTAATTAAAGATTTATCTATTTATTGAAAACTGAAACACATCATGCAGGTGCAGAATGCAGAACGGTGTGTTTTCCGGGTGACGGCCCCTGGCTTACCTCAATCACAGGTGTCTGAGAGGAACATGTCTCTGCCACACGTCGCCATGAATAAAACAGCCACAAGCTGAAAAATTCATATGCCAGGCGAGTAACGTTAACAGTCTTAGCACCATGACATGTCACAGCCTAATGAGTCTGAATGGGATTTTTTCACTTGTCTCTCTGCGTTTGGATAGTGGCTGTCCTCTGTTGTCAGGGTCTCTGGGTCCCTGAAAGCTTTCTTGTGTCCTCCTTCCTTTCCTGTCAGACGGTTGTGGCAAAAATACAGTTCTTAAAGGGAATCTGTCTAGCGTGGAGACAGCGGTGAAGACGTTGTTTTGTGATGATCTTAATTAAAGGTGATTTTTAAACTCAAGCCCCATCTGAGCTGAACTTAAATTGTTATGTTAGCCTTTGCACCTACAGTAAATGCGTGTTAATGGCTGGGAACATATGACAGGCAGTAACATGCAGTTTAGTGATTTGCCTAAAAGCACCATTGTTCATGGATCCACCTGGTAAGATGTGATCCTGTGGAATCTGTGGAACCTCTATATGTGTGTACACTAGAATTAGAATTAAATAATTACATTTGTTCATTTATTTATTTATATATCTATAGTTATGCAGCAATCACATATTTTGTAGGTCTGTATTGTATTGTCTGGAAACAAGTTAACATTTTAGCACTGCTGGTTCCATTATCCTAAAGTCAATGGTTTTATTTTTTGGTTATATGCTCAAGTTAAAGGGTTAGTTCACCCAAAAAGTGAAAAGCATCCCATAATTGATTCACCCTCAAGCCATAGGCATGTATGACTTTCTTCTTTCAGTTACATTAAAAAATATTCTGGCTCTTTCAAGCTTTATAATGGGAGTGAATGGGGGGGTGGTCGAGATTTTGATTTTGAGATTTTGGATGCATCCATCCATTATAAAAGTAAATTCATATTCCTCCAGGCCTTCTGAAGTGAAGCGATGTATTTTAGCAAGAAAGATTTCCATATTTATAACTTTATAAACTGTAATCACTAGCTTCCGGTAACAGCCGTACACAAGTCGAGTTTCAGCCAAAGAGTGACCTCTGACCCGATGTAGGAGTAGCATAAGCTTAGGTTTGAGTAGACATTTTGTGGTAAACTCAAGCTCCTCTGACATTTCTCTTTAAAAAAATTCTCATTTTAGACTTCTAATTCATGACTGGTGTTTTGTTTTGTTTTCTGCGTTCATCAGTACGTCATGTGTCAGGTCAGAGGTCACTCTTCCGCCCGGAACTAGACTCGTGTGGCCATTATCAGAAGCCAGTAAATATGGTTTATAAAGTTATAAATATGGATATTTTTCTTACACAAACGCATTGCTTCACTTCACTTCAGAAGGCCTTTATTAACCCCCGGAGCTGTATGGATTATTTTTATGATGGATTGCTGCACTTTTTTTAGGGCTTCAAAATCTAATGTACCATTCATTGCCATTATAAAGCTTGGAAGAGCCAGGATATTTTTTAATATAACTCTGATTGTGTTTAGCAGAAAGAAGATAGTCATACACACCTAGGATGGCTTGAGGGTGTGTAAATTATGCGATCATTTTCATTTTTGGATGATGAATATTTATATTTATAGCCTACGTTTAGCTCTTCTGGTGATTGTATTTAGGCTTTAAAATTCATATAAATTGTGCTCATAATCTGCAATAATACTTATTTATTTATTTGGGCTTCATGTAGAATTCAGAAAACCTTGTTATTAGCGACACCGGTGGCCAATAAGTGAACTACAGCCAGCAACTTATTGCTCATGTTCGCACTCGTGTACATGTAAAGAAGACACTAAACGTGATTCAGAGCCCCAATATACTCACGGCAAAGTTATTTTTCTTGGTTTTGAAGTTAAATTAAATTGGAAATACTATTGTAGCAATATACTGTTAATGAACATCCAGACGCCATCCATGCTGTTTCGATTTAGATTAGATATTCCTCACAATAACAAAAACACACAACAAAAATGACAGCGGTTAAGAAATCATCTGATCATTGTGATGTGGATATGTTTGCACCAGCTCTGCAATTCACAGGTATCATGTCGACAGATGGGGTCATTAAAATTACACTGTTATGATTGTTTGATTGTGGAGCATATTTGAGACATATAGCCCAATCTGTATAGTCTATAAAGGCTATAGTTTGAATTAATCAATTGTCTTTGCATGACACATGGACAATACAGTACAGAATGGCTCTTTCAGCATAATCCTGAACATTATATAAGCACTCATTTCATGTGTCGCAGAAGAGAGGCTCCCGGGTGCGTGTGAACTTCACATCCTTTTGATTTTCCCGGCAAAAATGTTGAGACCGTCACATGAAAATCAACCTGCAGGCTTTCATAGACATCATTAGGAAGTAAGGGAATGCCCTGTTTTTTTAAGTTTGTTAACACATTGTCAATTAAAAATGTGAGTAATGCATGAAAATCCGTACATATAGCCCTTTTAAATAAAGAAATGATTGCTGCTGTTGTAAAGCCAGGGATTATTACTTTTCTTCATTTGCTTCGTGTTTTTTTGTTTGTTTGTTTTTTTCTGAAATTTCGGAAATGTTACATTGTCCTTTTATTTTAGGATTAAGATTTTGCCATCTCCTATATTCAGTTTCTTAGTATTCAGTGATAAATTAATAAGTTTATGAGTTTATTTCAGAAAGCCTTGGGGGACGAGTGCTGTATAAAGTGGCTAATCTCTCTGACCGATCACTCTAACCTCTTACTGACAATAAGCTCTTTAAAATGCATTATTATCCAAGTGATAGCGGTTAATACCCTTTTTTGTGTGTGTGTGACTTGGCTATGCCCTCTTTATGTCCACACAAACAAGCCTAAATGGAATTTGTTCTCTGATTGACAGGTGCATTAAAGGGGGGTGGATCTCTCTTACCTGTCAGGAAAAGGAAATGGCGCACCAAGGAGAAGTCAATACTCTCAATGCATTATAGAAGAGGATTTCTTTTCTTAATACATCTGCGGGAAACCACACATGGCTCAAGGTACAGCTGCTCAAAATATCAGCATGAAAGATCACAGAAGGAACCTTTAAACCATGAGGGTTTGCTTTCTACTTCTGTCACCTGATGTCCTATGATTTCTTCATGTTGGTAATTTAATAGCTTGTGGTTGGTAAGATGTAATGGTTTTGTAAGAAATCTCAAGGCTACATTTATTTGATCAAAATACAGTAAAAAGAAATGTTCTGAAATATTATTACAATTTAAAATAGCTATAATTAAAAATATATATTTATTTTATTCCTGTGATGCAAAGCTGAATTTTCAGCATCATTAATATGATGATTTGCTGCTCAGCAAACATTTCTGGTCATTATCAATGATGAAAAAAGGATGTGCTGCTTAATATTTTTGTGGAAACCATGATGCATATTATCAGGATTCTTTAAAGGTGCAGTGTGTAATATTTATGAGGATATACTGATAGAAATGCAATATAACATAACTATGTTTTCAGTGGTGTATAAAGGCCTTACATAATGTACTGTTATGTTTTTATGACCTTAGAATGAGACGTTTCTATCTCCATACACCGCGGGTCCCCTTACAGTGAAGTCGCCATTTTGCGTCGCCATGTTTCTACAGTAGCCCTAAATGGACAAACTGCTCTACAGAGAAAACTCACCGCTAGATGCCGCTCAACTTTACACAGTGCAACTTTAATGAATAGATAGCATTTATTTGAAAAATAAATATTTTGTAAAATTAAAACTTTTGATCAATTTAATGCATCCTTGCTAATTAAAAGTATAATTTATTTATATATATATATATATATATATATATATATATATATATATATATATATATATATATATATATATAAAAATTTTTTTTTTTTTTACTAGTGTGTGCAGGACACTATAGTTAATTTATGTAAGTGAGGACAGCAAAATAAAGTAAACTGTGACATATAATAACCAAAAATTCTTCAAACAGTGACTACCAGTTAAACTGATAAAACATTTGGGACCAAAACTCTTCAGACACTTTGACCTGAGCATGTTTTGCTGAAGTGTATTTTCTTTAATTGCTAATGCGACCTTTGACTCCACAGACTGAACTAAATGAAGCATTGCTTGGTCATTGGTTGACCTAAATTGGTATTATCTAATTGTGTACTTAAATTGAACAGCTGACAGCTGATTGGTTGATTGTAATCCATTACATAGCCTACCTTTCTATCAAAGTTATCTGACATTATTGTCATATTGTATTACCATTCTAAACTATAGCGAATAAACTGTGATAATGTGCGAAAATGCTGAAGGTGTCTGAACACATTTTGGTTTGACTCTGCATGTGTGTATATATACATACATACATACACACATACACACATACACACAAGTTTGTGTGCCCATATAATCTTAATCTTAGCAAAAAGTGGTAAACAGATTTATCTTGCTGTCTGCTATAGAGGGGCTCGGAGAGGGTATTCTGCTCAAGCTCAGATTGCCCCCCATAACAAGCAAAATTGTACAAAAAGGAGGAGAAGGGGAGGAGGAGGGATGACGAAAGAACTAACAACGGGAAGAGGTAAGATACTGATTTTATACCTTGGTATTAACTGGAAGATTAGATGGGCGTATTCCTCCCGAAATTACGTTTAATAACTTCACTTATTTAAGGCAAGAAATCATGATTGACATTATAAGTGGAATTCGCATAGAATGGAATGGAATAGAATGAAACAGAAATAGGATATAAATTATACCTTTAATTATCACTATTGGATGAGAACATAACTGAGCTAGGAGATGACATCACTGTTTTCTCCAGAGCTGCTTTATAGCTGAATACAACTTTTACTAATTTACTAATTGGTTCAAATTGTTTTGTTTCTTTATCATGACAGGTTGTGATCACATCTACAACTTTCTCGCTCAAATATTACATGCAACTATGACGCACTATGCCATATTGTTGATTTGACGGTTGTTAACTTGTATCCATCTCGAGACAAACAGCTGAGACATGCGGAAACATTAAAGGTCAGTTATTAATTGCCATGTGCCGCAGGAGGGATCTGCCAAATGGAGATTTCACCTCCAGTTGTAATGCTTCCCACTGCCAGGTCACATCAGCCCGTGTCTGTTAAACTTCTCCAGGAATATCCACTACCCTGCCAGAGTCAATCAGAATACACACCATTTACACTCATTACTGCCCATAAGACGACATGTCAACCAGTCTATACATGCGTGGAATAAATAGTCACAGCCCAAGGAGTAGTTGTGTATGTGTGTGTATGCGTTTTAGATGACCCATGTATGTAATAGAGTCTGAGGGTTGTGTGACTAATAGACTAATGAAACGAGCACCTCTGAATTCAACACCACACATGCACGTTAGACACAGATGTATGGGAAAATGCCCCAGGATGTGTGAACGCATGTGTTTGCCCTCTGAGCCCTCGTTTAAAACAGCATATTAGATGATATCCCATTAAAGCAATGAAATTTACTGTTTATATCACAATTTACGGCATATATATTTCTATATATGTATATAGCCTACAGGTAAAAAGGTTGCAAATTAAGATAGCGAGAGAGAATCGGAGGAGGTAAAGTCAAGGGTATTTTAATGACCACACATGGTAAATTTGCTGTAGAACCTGTGTGAACTGCATTAATGAGGTTTAGAAGCACTGAGCCACAGCTATAATCTCTCTCCATCATAACCTCGGCTGTCTCTGCCTTTCCCTGAGAGAAAAATCACCATTAGCTTCAACACTGCCAGCATACGAGAACTATAAACTTCACTATTACTTGGTGTGTTTATTGCTCCGTAAATTGTAAAAGTTTAGGTTGTGATAACATCTTCACAGTGTCAGCCTCAGACAACACATTGACGGACTGCCTGTTGAATATTGCTCGCAGAAATAAGCACTTTCTCAAAATTAAAAGCTTTAATCTGATTGGCTGTTTTATGCACAATCCAGATTTCATTGTGTACAGGGTTTTACGCTGCAAAAAAATGTTTTTGTGTAGACCATTTAAAACAAGATTATTTAATAAACATAGTGGCATAAATTTTAACATAAGTCTGTTTTGAAATTATGTATTTCACTTCTTTTTGAAATATATACTGTATTTTTTTTTTAGTAGAAGTGACTTGTTAGAGTCATATGTTAGGTCAGGGGCTACATAGGTAACACTGTCTGTTTTTGATTCACTAAACAGAATTGACTAATTAATGACATTTGTTCATCAAAATTGTACTATGTTTGCACTGTATGGTTTTGATTCACTAAAAAGAGCCAACTCATTAATATCATTCAGACCAGAATCAAGCTATACTAGTTGCGCTGAATCGACTCGAATCGATTTGTTCAGGAATCGGTTGTCATATGTTTTGATTCACTAAACAGAATTGATTCATTAGAGACATTTGTTGTTGAATCAGACTAGTGTTTTTGATTGACTATAAATAACAGACTCATTAAAATGTTTTTATTCTGATATTGTACCACACTACAATATCACTTTCTGATATTGCACTGTATGTTTTTGATTCACTAAACCAAATCAATTCATTAGAGGCACTCATTCAGGAATCGAACTATAGTTGCACTGTATGTTTGATTCACTATAAAGAGCCAACTCATTAATATCTTTCAGACCAGAATCAGAATAGCTGCGATAAATCGACTCAGAGAAATTTGTTCAGGAATCGGACTATACTAGTTGTCGTATGTTTTGATTCGCTAAACACAATTCATTAATTTGTTCAGGAATCGGACTATACTAGGTGCACTTTATGGTTTTGATTCACTACAAATAACCGACTCATTAAAATAATTTGTTCTTGAAATTTTACTATACTAGCTAGACGCTATGGTTTTGATTTACTAAACACAATTGACTCATTACTACTTTCTTTCAGGAATCGGACTATACTAGTTGCACGGTATGGTTTTGATTCACTAAAAATAACTGACTCATTCATGTCATTTAGACTAGAATCAGACTAGTTGTGCTGAATCAACTCATTAGAGACATTTGTTCGGCAATCGGACTGTACTAGTTGACATGTTTTGATTCACTAAATAGAATCGATTCATTAGAGTCGTTCGTTCAGGAATCAAACTATAGTTGCACTGCATGTTTTTGATTCACTATGAATAATGTACTTGTTTGTACTGTAGACTGCCACTTTCTTCATCTTTAAATTTTCACAGAACCACCTGCACCATTAATTTGACAGAGCTTTCACTTTGTTGCATGCTGAGAGTAAAAGCAAACTGTGGTTGATCAATTTTCATGTAGGTCAGGTGGCTTCTTCTTGTCTGAGTGGGCGATTCTTAGCCAAAATAAGCTGCAGACTAGTAATTGGCAAGACTAATCTTTATCTCACAGGTCACCATTTTGTACTATTGATGAGCAGTAGTCCTCCATCCTTGTGTTGTCTCTCTCTTTCTCTTCCCTCAGCCCATGTGCTCTCTCTCAATCAGGCTAGAAAACCCTTCAGCTGCTAATTACACCAGTCAGCTGTCAAACATATGATGGAATTGCAGACACGTCTCAGATGCTTTGATTATATTCACGCCTATCCTCATTCACGCTGGGATTATCAGGTTCCTGACCATAAACCCGCCTGAAAGAGAAGTCGAGAAAGAGAAGGCGAGAAACAAAACAAGGGGGAAGACGAGCAAGAGAGAACAAGAGCGGAGAGCACATCATATTTCCAACGCCTGCTAAATATGACCACATTAATTATAGATTTCTCAGCCTCACACATTTTTCTCCCGGAGGTATTTTTAGAAAAGAGTGAGAGATGTATTATTTCTTTAAGTGAGGTGACAGGTGTCGGGGGAATATGGACATGTTCGTAGAGTTGTCAGCCAGCTGCGTTCACAGGTTAGGTCGAACAAGTATCTAATTAAATCAATCGAAGTCTTTATAATCACAGGTTTTTCATTTCAGCAGGCATCAGTCATCCCAGATAAGTACACGGTGAAATATAGGCCTACCTGGAGAAGGAGGCGATGAGGAATGGCAAGATAAGGAGAGGGAGAGGGAGAGGGAGAGGGAGAGGGAGAAAGATAGGCCTGTCCCAAATGCCACATTCAGTCCTTGATGTCCTCTACCGAGTCCACACTTTTGGTGATGTAATGCCACATAGACTTTTGACCTATGTATTCAAATAATAGTATTAAAAAAATGTTGTAACATTTTTTCTACCACTGACAAAATCCATAATGTGTATCATTAACTACACATTGTCATTTTAACAGATATTGGACTCTACTCACAGGGCTGTACTAGTTGTGCTACTGTATAGGCTTTGGATTCACTACAAAGTACAGGTTAATTCAAATCTTTCATTTAGGAATCGGACTACACTGGTTTTCAAATCATTGGTCCTATCATACAATGGGCCGGTGCAATGCGGCGACAGGCGTGACAGGCTAGTTTCAGCCTGACGCAGTTATCATTTTTTCACCCAGCACCAAGTTGTTTAAATAGCAAATGCACTCGTGCTCATCTGTTCACCCATGGGCGTGCTGGTCTGAAAACTAGGTGTGTTCAGGCGCATTGTTGGCGCGTTGCTATTTTGAGGCAACTGAAAATGACTGCACCATTGACCAACAAAAACCTAGTCTAAAGTCAATAGCGCAGTATTTTTTGTGTTATTTAAAGGGCACATTAGTAATATGCGGCTAAAGGTGGGTGCGTACACTCTGCTTAATACACACACAGGGACGCGCAGCAGCGCACACACACATTTTTAAATATTAAAAATAAAAGGATTCCTCTCTGGAGAAGCGTTCAGCCTTTCCACTTGCAAATTCCACCATGTAAATAGCGAATCCTGAAACTGGCTTTTAAAGGCAATGGGAGATAAGACTCTGATTGGTTTATTGCACACTATGCCTAAAACACACCCATGACTCATTAAGAGAATAGGGACAACCCTTTTAGACCATGTGCCGGGCGCCCCGAGCGTTTTTCCCGTCGTTAAACTAGCAAAAGTGGATTCAGACACGCCCTGAGTGCACCTGTGCCATGCATTTCAGACCATGACCAAAAAAAAATTCAGAAATCGGACTATACTAATTGAGCTGAGTAAAACCTACTCATTTGAATCTTCAAATCGCTTACAGACACACACACTTCAAAAATCTGCATTTCTTCTACTAAACCTGGCATTGTGTACTACAACAATTGTTGGCTCTTTGATCAATGCTTTGTTCTTCTTCTGTACGTCACTTTGGATAAAGGTGTCTGCTAAATGCATAATGTAAATGTAAATCTTATGCTATGGAATCTGCTGTATGTGCCGTATGGTTCTGATTCACTGAAAAGAATCATTAAAATAATTTGTTCTAGAATCAAAACTATACTAGTTGAGATGTATATTCGTGATTCACTAAACAGAATTGACTCATTAGAGACATTATTATGGAATCAGACTATACCAGTTCTAGGAACTAGCCACTAGGGTGGTTCCCAAAGAACCCTTAGGGCTGTTTTCCTGGTTGCATTCGCACTGCCACTAGGAACTCTGAAGTGACATAAGATTATACGTTTGCAAGTACATGTCAACATATTCTGCTAACACTAACTAGTTGCACTATATTTCTTTTGACTTACTAAAAAATAACCAGCTCATTAAAATAATTTGTTCCTGAAAAGTAATATACTAGTTGTGTTCTGTTTTTGGGAATTGGACTTTAGGGTAGCGCTGTATACCGGCTCATGAGAATAAACAGAATGAGAATGAGACTACATCCAACATTCCAGCGTGCTTGTTTAAGCATCATCCTTATGTTTATATTACTGTTATTATGCATTTTTTTTAGAATGCTAGGCCCCTTTGCTGGTGACCGCAGGTGCTCCTCTCCTCCGATATATTTGTGTGATTATAATTATCAGGTTGTAATCTGCTGTCTCTTCTGCTATAAACCAACGTGCTGTAGTCCACTGTAAAGCCTCAAGCAGTGTGAGCTCAGAAAAAGATTCACCATTCTGAATATAAACGACCAAAGGGAGTCTTGTGGACTCGTGAATCCACATCAAGTGCACCGTTAGGGCCTAAGAGTGAGAAATTGAGACCACCATTTCGGCTCAGACCTTCCAGCGCACTTGTTCAGACTTCTCTCTCATGTTCGCATTACTCTGATTATGCTTAATTCACAATGACGGATCACTTTCCTGTGACCTCAAATGCAATAATAGGCTCTTCCGATAGGCTTCCTAAGTAAACAAAGCAGGGACCTACACATCTGTTGCACATAATTACACATTAGGGGTATTACGCTGAGCAGAGCTAATAACAGAGATTTCATTATCCGCATCTACCAGGGCTTTCCTGTACGCAGGGACTCTCTCTCTCCCAACTCTGACAGATGCTATCATGTCATTAGAAACCCTTCAGGAATCAAACCAGCTCCCAGAGTCATTTTCTTAATGCCTGAATGAAATTAAAATACGTCTGCGTGGTAATTTAGGATTGTAGGGGAAAAAATGGTTGATGGATTTTCTTGGAGAAGAATGTCCTCTGTTACTCGGTTTCACCTTGAGCGGTTTTCATTGCGGATAAAGAGTATTTTGTCTACATCTCTGACGCAGATTGATCAATATCCTGACATGCAGGAAAGAAAAACAGGGGTGACATCCTCTCAAAGGAGAGATACGATAACGACGCTCGTCTCCAGCTCGCTCTATCCAATCCAACATGATTCCCTGTGTTCTTTGAAGCCTGATCTCTCTGTCGTTCTCGAACTTCCTTCGTCTTATTTATTCCCTCTTCTTTTGTTTCCCCTGAAGCCTGATCCAGGAAGATCATATCCAGTGATCATCCAAGGTGACATTGATTTGATTGGACTCTCACAAGCGCTCTGCTTCTGTTACGGGGCGATGGGCCTCCATCCCAGAAGTTGTTTCCCTCGCTGACAGACACATGCTGATGAACGAGAATGACTGTATCAGACAGATCCACCATGTCGTGAGATAAAGAGATAACCAGCTTGCAGGGGAATCTGTCTTTCCACCCACAGGTCCAGATGCATCCATCAGAGCCTGACACTAAACCGAGGACGATTCTTAAGATCTTACCGTTCTTGTGGAGCATGACCTTTCACCCTCCACTGACAGGGATGGATATAGAAAGTTGAACAAAGACTTCAACTGCCTTTTCTCTCAGACCCTGTTATTCTTTTTGATTTAAAGACAACATCAAATCGACCATATTTACATTTTTAAAATGTATTTATTTATTGCTGTTTTATAATGTTTCCTGGGGTGCACTTGTAATGTATGATTTTTATAACAAAAATTGTCATAATTTAGAAAATAAAAGGCATTTTCCTCTGATTTTAGCCCTCTGATTTGAGTGCTCCGTTTGAAGGGGCGTATCTGCTGTGAGACGTCAGTGTAAACGGCCACGGCTGTGATTGGCTTATATCCTGCATATGAACTAGCTAGTATTACATGTGGAACTTTCTAAAAATTTTACTGTACATTTACACCGCCACCGGTGACAGCGTCAAAATTCGCTCTGGCCAACGACACTATAGAAAGATTCGTGGACACGCTGGCGCTCTGACGTAGATCGAATGCTTGGTCTTTTTTTAAACTGTATTTAAAGGGGCCGCAAAGCAAACAAGCATGTTGATTGCCAGACTGACCACAAGTAGGGTATAAGTTAACCTCATGAAATCTTTTAAATGTGAAAGTAAGAATGAATTGCATTCCCGCTGAAAAACAAGCGTTGTAGTGCCTATAAAATAGTGTTGCGCGCCTTCTTAAATTACACATCACTATGAATGATCACATCGTAAATGATAGGGAAACCCGCACAGCAATGATCAACTTCTCCTCCATTTTGCTTGGGAACTAATGTGGTCGGAACCAAAGTTTACAGGACTGTGTTCTCTGAATTTCTCTCAAGCGGAGCACTTCTACATTCCAAATAGTTGCCGCCGAATCGCGTCATAGCTTATTACCATAAAATTTACCTGATTTCAACTCTCTTCGATGTCCAAATCGTCTACAATGTGCCGCTCTCACCGGAGCTCGCTGCCAGCTCCCATTGAAAATGAATGACTTCTGGCCACCTTGACACTCTCACCACTGGCGGTGTGAACGCACAGTTAGCACGTTTTACTATTACAGCGCTCAAGAATAACTAATAGGGAAAAGTGTTGATTATAGCATTATATTTAGATATATAGCATTATATTTAGATTGTGGGATGAAAGTTTGCATTGATGAGCATTGTAGCCTATGACACATGTTGAGCGCATGAATGCAGTGATCTTGTCATTGAAACTGGATCTCTTCACACTAGTCCAGAACGCAGTCACTGTTTGATTGACAGCTCCAGAGATCATATAGGTAGCGTTCTTTGATAGCTTATCAATATATAATTTAATCACAGTTTTAATACCAGATCATTTCATCCTACTAGGAGAAACTAAACTTAACTATGTTAAGTTGGCCATTTAGTCACTGGTTTGATTTGCTGACACGTAGACAAAAAACACCTGACTGTACATGAATAATTACGCATTAGAAATCAGGCATTAGAATTAACATGGTTACTTGCATGTTGTGGCATTACTGTCGAGTCTATATTGTAAAATGTATTGCTTGCAAAACCTGCACTCAAATTGCGACTGATTTATCAAAGAATCCATAGTGAAATGCACCAAATACAAATAAATAATGCTTACCTTCACACTGTTGAAAATAAAGGGGGCCAAAGTTGCAATGATGAAGTAGGCATTGATTTTCTTCGGCAGAGGCTGTCGTTCATCTAGGAACATTCCTCATCGAGTCGTTCGCTGGGCTTGGTTACAATAAAAGCTGTTTTTGGACTAACAAGGAAGTTTTCAGTTCTGAAACTTTCTTATGGATATTCTTATAGTATAGATGACCTCGTATATGTCAAAAGCTCAAAGAATCAGACACCTTGTTCATGACACCTTTAGAAAATGCTAGTACTGGCTCTGATTCTGATTTGATGTCAAATTTACATAGTTTAATGATTATAAATAAATTTTTTTATGTGCACATATCAATTTGCTATATTTTATATTTATTCTATATTAATACAATTTATTTTGGATTGGCAACTGTAAACAGCCTGTAGTAATTAGAGTAATGAACTTGACACTCACCGGCCACTTTATTAGGTTCACCTGTTCAACTGCTTGTTAATGCAAATATCTAATCAGCCAATCACGTAGCAGCAACTCAATGCATTTAGGCATATAGACATGGTCAAGACAGTCTGCTGAAGTTTAAACTGCTCATCAGACTGGTGAAGAAATGTAATTTAAGTGACTTTGAACGTGGCATGGTTGCTGGTGCCAGACTGGCTTGGTTTGAGTATTTCAGAAACAGTTGATCTACTGAGATTTTCATTCACAACCATCTCTAGGGTTTATAGAGAAAAAGATCCTATGGTCTGAAAAAGAGAAAATATCCAGTGAGAGGCAGTTTTGTGGGCAAAGGCCAGACTGGTTTGAGATGATAGAAAGGCAACCGTAACAAGGTTTGCAGAAGCGCATATCTGAGCATCACTGTCCTTCACTGACTACCTTTTGCAACAGTCTTGATAACTTTGGGTATGTAAAATATTTTAAATGACTCCCATAAGTTCAGAATTGTAACGAAGAATAAAATCACATGAATTCCGATATGACTGTTCAAATGGCAGTCGCATTGCAAAACATCAGACCTGTATCAGATTTAGGACCACATATGGAAGTGGTCCAAATCAGAATTGAAAAGATCTGATTACATCTGGTTTGTGCAGTTCTCACTGTCATGAAAAAAAAACAGTTCTGAGTCATATATGAGCAAAAAAATTGGATCTGGGCCACATTTACCTACAGTCTATCATCTTCTGATGGCTATTTCCAGCAGGATAATGTGGCTTGTCACAAAGCTCAAATCATCTCAAACTGGTTTCTTGAACATGAAAATGAGTTCGCTATATTTAAATGGCCTCCACATTCACCAGATCTCAATCCAATAGAGGACCTTTGGGATGTGGTGGAACAGGAGATTGGCATCAAAATTGACCAAATATCTGAGGAATGTTTCCAGCACCTTGTTGAATCTATGCCATGAAGAATTAAGGCATTTTTGAAGGCAAAAGGGATCCAAGCCAGTACAAGGCATAATTAATAAAGTGGCTTCTCTCTCGCATTTTGATTCTTATCAGTCAAATTCTAACCGCTGGCTGCATCTGAACAGCAATAACAAAAGCCAATTTTGTTTCACTGCTGTAATATAAACTAAAGACTATTGGCTATTAAAGGGGTGATGAATTGAGAAATCAACTTTCCCTTGAGCTTTTGATATATAAAAGGGCATGGTAATATAAGAATATCCTGTAAGTTTCAGAGCTGAAAACTTCCTTGTTAGTCAAAGAAAAGCATTTATTGACAGCTGGCTCAGCAAACGCTTGATCTCAGAATGTTCCTCAACTGTGATGTCAGAGTGTGGTGAAACACCGCCTTAACCGAAGAAGACGAACACCTGATTCTGTAGCCACACCCACCGACTCGTACCTGACATGGAGCTAAACCAGATCGAACTTCCAAACAATAAACATGCCACATAAGCTTCCTTCGGAATCCAATATTATGAATGTATGGATGAACTTTATTTTTAATGAATATCCAGCTCATGTGGGGAAGACATTGTGCGTTTGTTCCATTTCACCACGGATTTGTTTTTAAACGAGACTGGATTTGCAGACAAGATGAGAGTACATGAATGAATGAAGCAACACACTAATGTGAGTAAAACATTTTTTTAAATTTTTTTATTTGATAACTATTGATTTATGTGTATGTGTCTAACTGAACATACCGTAGCACGCTGTCACAGGCTGGAGAGTCCTTTATTTGTTGGTTCATTGTGCTGCGATTCGTGATCAAACTCGGACATGGGGTCAGGGCTCGCAAAGCCCAACGTCCCGGGGCTGTGTGTTTTCCAGACGGGCAACCAAAACGTAAGCCCATCGGCAGGCCGTGGCTAAATGGTGAAATAATTTCCATTCTTGAGACGGTTCACTCTCTCTCTTGACTTGATAAGAAAAATACGGCAGAAGTTTTGATCATGCTGAATAAATCACTCTGCAGTGTTGTGTTTGATAAAGTTTGTGTTTTGTGTGTGTGTGTTGTGTGTGTGTGTGTGTGTGTGTGTGTGTGTGTGTGTCATTCTAGTGATGCACGGTTGCGCATTATATCCACCACGGGCAGGCCAAGTAATAAAACACATTCCTCATTGCGGGTGTAGAGATAAATCATTGTGGTTTGCTAAAGGAGCCCTGTGGGGCGAATCATCATTCCAGTTGCCATTTTCCCAAAGCTTATCCAATCATGTGTAGCAGGGGAGCTGGGCATTATAATATGGGAGATGCAATCTCAAAACCATGAGAGAGCCTCAAAACCAGGGTAGAAAATAGTCTATTAATTATTCATTATGATGTTTCTGAATGTAAAAGCCACACAAATATCATAAGTTGACCTCAGACAACAGTATAAAATTTTTTTAAAAGCCAGTTCATGACACCTTTAAAAAAATAAATAAATAAAAATGGCATTTGATTTCGACCCAAATTCCTTTTTTAATAGGAGATACATTAACACAGGTAAGAAAACAATGTGTGTCAGGCTATTTAATGGTGTTTTTAACATGTGGTATAGAAGACTGAAAAAAAGTCATTTATCTCTCTCCCCTACTTGTTTGTGCCTATATTGCTTCTGTAATTCATCCATTTTGAATGAAATCCTGTAACAAATGCTCCAAACATTGTGTTCAGTTATTACTCCCATAAATAAAACCAATGTGCATTTTTGGTGAGGAACATTTGGATAGAAATGTGTATTATCCATCTGTGTTACCCTGCGAAAGTCAGAAAATGCAGGCCTAAGAAAGTGGCAGTATGTTTGTGTGCATGAGTGAGAGAATTTCTTTGCCGTCACAACCCACTTTCTGGCGACGAGACAGCAAGAACAGCAGTTCATCAAAACAAGCTGTTTTTGGAGTCTTTGTATTTGCTGACAGTGATCTATAATATTATCTACACTGGTTGAGTTTCACAAAATTACAGAATCTGTTACTTCAACACTCATTTCAAAGCTGTCTGGTAAATCTTTTAATCACCTAGTTGTTTCAAACCCTTGTCCTGGTAGCGTAAAGGGAAGTTTACAATTCATTGGTCGCAGGTTTAGATCCAGGTTTGTTGGGACCACATATTGTGCATTCTCATAGGAGGGATTTCCTAAGAATGACTTATGCCCAATGCGTTTTGCATGTGTTTATGAGAGTTTTATGCAAATTAGGCCATGGCTCAAATGTGGTCTGTGTCTAATTTGCACAGCGCAGGTTCAGATATTGCTTTGCTATTAACTACATTTAGTGTCTGGTTATACTAGACTGTGATTGGTTAGTAAATCAGCAGTTTTTTTTTTGTTTTGTTAAACTACTATCACACGCAAAAGTGTTTGTTCTATAAATGTCTTTGAGAGAAGTATTAAGCAGTGTTTTCATGGCCTAGTGTTTATGTACCCAGTGTGATCTCATTAGTAGTCGTCAAATAAAAATAGATAAATAAATAAATTAATAAAATGTGCTACAATCACACCTAACATATGATTAATTCTGCTTTCCAGGCAACTCGTAACCCGTACTAGATTGACGTACTCCCAGTTACAAGCTCTGACGTCACATAGCCACGAAACAACAATGGCAGCCCTTATGGATGCAGTGTTTATGGAAGTCATACATTAAAAACCAAATCGTTTATTAAAATAAGGCATTGCTCTATTGTTATTTATCCGCAAATGTTATGCATTATCAGCAGCTTTTCTAGCGTTAGCTAGTTATCAGTCCATTGAGTGCAAGAATAAATTAATACCAAATACATTTCCAAATATACAAATAATGTAAAATATAAGGTATAATGGCTTCTCTTGCCTTATGTGCCATTTTTTTCTCCTCCGTTTCCCTCAAATAAGCAAGGAGTACGCACCTTTGGCGATAAAAATTATTGTAAATGAGCATAAGCCCGTACGGTCCGCCAATTCCTTGCGCTCAGGCAGTTTGCCGTGACTTTGCCTGGAACGCTACAAAGTCGTGAGTCGTGGTTTGAAGTCGTAACTTACGGGCTCAAAAACCTGCCTGGAACGCAGCATAAGTATGCTAGGTGTGATTGTAGCACCTTTTATTTTTGTTTTTTATTTACATTTAGACACATAGTGTCACGGTTGGGTACAATAGAAAGGAGCGAGGACTCAAATGCAGGAGGATATAAAGATTTATTCAATTAAATGAAACCAAAACAAACACCCACGAGGGGGGAAACCAAACTAAACTAAGACAAAACACCAGGGTCAGGAACATGAAGCATGAAGGGTGACAAATAACAACGGTCCAGCACAGGACTGCAAACACAAGGAGAATAAAAAGGGAACAAACAAGGAAGGTGATGGGGGAGAACAGGTGGGGCAAATTAATCAATAATCAGGTAACAAGGGGTGGGGTCCAGACAATAGACATGAGAGCACATGGCACAAGGAACATGTGACAAGCCATGTGCTCACACAAAACATGACAAATACAAACACATGGCCAGCAAAGACAAATACCAGCCTTTGTGCTCACACAAAAACAAGACCAAACCGGGAGTGGCAGAGTTCTGTCACAAACCCAAGAACACACTACACAGAAGTGACAGAACCCTGACACATAGACACTGATACATGCAATATCAGCTACTACTCGCACAGAACAGAATTATATTTATGACATACCTTTTTTTATATATGAATAAAGTCAGTCAATTTTGTGCCCCATTATGCTTTTTTCAAATATTACCGTGCATGCAGTGTGTAATATATAGCTGTCTGTGAATGTAAAAGGTCTGTAATAATACCTATGTAACACATTTACATAATGCCAGCCTATGGTCTTCATTGACTGCCCACTAACACTACAAAAAATGTCTTGTTTTAAGTCCAAATATCTAAAGAAATCTTACATTAAGAAGCATTTACTAGACAAGGAAAGTTTTTGTCTTGTTTTGGGGAAAATAACTTGCTTAATTTTTAGTTATTTTCTCCCAAAACAAGACAAAAACTTTTGCTTGTCTAGTAAATGCTTCTTGTTTAAACATTTTTAGATGTTTGGACTAGAAACAAGACAAAATACTAAGTAAGAAAGCATTTTTTGCAGTGAACAAGAACTAATTTGACCTGCCTTCAAACACTGTAGTTGTAGCGACTGTATAAGGGTTTTTATTGTCATTTTTTTATAAGTCGAGAAGATGCTGTTTTCAGCACTGCGAAAAGGGACGCCATCATTACTGTTCGTAAGATCCGGAGCTGAAATTTAGATATGGTAATGGCCGTTTAATTTCCAACATGAGCTGTAAACGGTGGACCAATCACAGCAGACTATGCCATCTGACCAATCAGAGCAGGGTACGGTCACAGAAAGGAGTGGTTTAGCGAGACTGAATACTCGAATTAACTGTTTTCAGACTCTTTGAGAAATGAGGTCATGTGCAATGTATATTTTGAGAATATTAAGTGTTTTTTAAGTTTTATTTTTAAAATTAAAAGTGTTTTGATGCAAGTCTATTGTAGTAGACATTCAAAACTAGGAACCTTTAAAATGGCATAATAGGACACTTTGATTACTTCCTTATTGCGAACCTAAATATGATAACATTTTGTATCCATATATACTGCGTGCATATATGTACGTGTTTATTTATATATGTGTGTGTGTGTGTGTGTGTGTGTGTGTGTGCATTTTGAGGTTGAAATCGGCTTGTTTTTCAGAGATTCTAGCACGTAGTAGGGGCATGTCATTGTCTGTGTGTATTTCCATACTGGATAAGCCGGCTTTCTTTTCTTTTGTTATTGCTCCTGCCCTCCAAGGGAAGCGTGGCTACTTATTATGCAGCGCTGTGGCCGGCTCTAGCTGATATCAAAATTTAATGAAGATGGACGCCACAAAGAGTATCACATGGCTATATCGATAGTAACATTTGATGGGGATAAAGACAGAGAAATGGGGAAAATCCGTAACTTTGACTGTAAATGCTACACGAGGAGAAAAGAGAACTCTCTGCCCGAAGACCCCGACAAAGAGAAAGTGTGCCCGAATGAGAGGCAACGAGGCAACGAGATCTGCAAGAATACTTTTCTGTTTCTTATGGGGTGAGTTTCCATAAACAAAGTTTGTCGTATCTCATGTTTAGTCCATGTTTAGACATTCCCATACCTACCTATTGTTATTAGTTAGCTCAGGACTGTCGTTTTAATTGTAATCGTTAGCATCGTATCCCTTGCCAAAAACCCCCATTACTATAATGGGCTTTTAGATGGTAATGTTAGCATCTGCTATTAATTTGAATAATGCTTCAATTGCTTGAATTGACTGGTGTGAATGACTTAGCCCACATAAACCTGCCTGTTAGCATTCTTGAATTTAATAATGCTAATAATTTTAGCCAGTGGTACAACTATCAAACAACTATCCAAACTGTTTTAGACCTAAAGAGTCTTTGTAGGCCTATGTTACCCTTAAATGTCAGAGAAAAGAACAGAATCAGAGATTTTTTTTTTTTCTTATAGAAAATTGTACTTTGCATATTAAACTATAAAAACACATAATTAGTTTATCATAGTTGGTCGTCATAAATAGAGATGAAATGGCATGAAAATTTCATTTCATGATTATAGTGACCAAAATGATCACGGTTATCACAGAATCCTGTTCAAAAGTCCTAATGCTACACAATGAAATCAATTCACCAAGTTGTATGTAGAAAACTAGCAAATAACAAATAAAATTAGCATCAATATGTACTTTTGTTTACATAAACATTAAAATAATGACATTAAAAATGTCTTGCAACATGTTATCTACAATGCACAAGTTCAAACAGAGTTTTGACAAAAAGGTTTTATAAAAAGATTAAACTCACATATTTCAGCCTCTAAATTATTTTTATAAAAGTCAAAAAGATAAATTACTGACATTTACAATGCACATTATCCTTTATTATTAATAGTATGTGGTCCGATTTTTGCCGTTGCAAAATACATTCAAATGGCCACAACTTCTCCAAATATTATCAGATTTCCATGTGTTACACATCACTGGAAAGCTTGGAGACTACACTTTCACCGACTTGTGTCCCTACATTCCGTGATTGGTCATATATATATATATATATATATATATATATATATATATATATATATATATATATATATATATATATATATATATATATATATATATATATATATATATATATATATATATATATATATATATATATATATATTCCCACATATTTATATAGATTACATATATGAAAGGGCATTGAATTTAAATCATGACTTCTTAAAGCAGTACATGCATCACCAACAGAGAAGTGTTTCAGAATGGGGCGCAGGCTGTTCACAACCTTGAGCTGAATTATTCTTTACAGCTTCCTGTAAACACTTTGCAGATTTAATTTCATGCTCACAAAAAGGGGGTGGAGGGGTGGAGGGGTGAAGGGGGGTGGAGGGGGTGGATAAATTTTGCAGCACCACATGACAAATGTAACATTTATATGCTATTGAAATGCACATTTCAATACAAATGTTCATGTTCAAAACAACTTATTGATATCTGCTCTGCTGACAACAGGTTGTTGATAATTTCGACTTTTCCCTCAGTTTGTAGATAATAATGTTTACAGTCATGCATTTGGAAGTCACAGTTGAAGTGAGGCAAGACATTCCAGAGGATTTAAAAGCAGAAATGTGCAGCTTATATTCATCATAAAGTGCTAATATGAACAGAACAGGGGTGTTTGAACTATATAGTTGTTTATAAATTAACCATTTCTTTAATTTGGATAATATAAATAATGCAAGAGTTAATTTAATTTTCAATTTAATTTAATTTCAAATGTCAGTACAATTCATTCATGGGACTAGTGTTCTTTTATCAACCTTTCTAGACCATCACACCATGAAGTTAAAGGAATGCTGTGGATTCAATACAAAGCTGTTCAAAGCATGTGACAATTACTAAAGAAAATACTTTCACTCATCACTCAGTTTGGAAAAACAAGAAAAAGTTTACAGTAAAGCACAGTGGAAGTTTATGGGACAAGACATATTGGTAACACTTTACAATACGGGTGCACTAATATATGCATTAGTTAAGCATGAATTAATGCATATTAGTGCACCCATATTATAAAGTGTTACAAATAAAGAATAATTAAAGAATAATTCAGCTCAAGGGTGTGAATAACAGGCTGCGCCCCATTCTGAAACATTTCTCTGCCGGTGATGCGTGTACTGTACGGCTTTAAGAAGTCATGATTTAAATTCAATGTCCTTTCATATGTAATCTAGAATATTCACACGTACAGTGAATATGTCATTGTGGGGTCGCCTGTATGGAACGAGCATCCTGGGAAATCCTTTTTCCTATTGTGCTAGCTTTTAGGAACCATAATACATCTATGTGATCTCATTAGCATTCATATATATTTTTACATAAAATACATTTATATGTAAAGTGCATTACATCACCAAACAGTAGAGCATGATGCTAACAACGCCAAGGTCATGGGTTTGATTCCCAGGGAATGCACTGTATGTGTATTTATGAATATAAGCCAGATGCATGTGGGAATAGATATATATGCACATATAATCATGAGGTAATGTATGACTTATGAAGAACTAAACCATTTATTAATGATTCCTGCATCAGCAACTAATGATCATTCTATATGATTAATAGATTAAGTAATATATGAATTGCTATTAATTAAATATTACATCATGTATTACTTCCTAGTAACTAATAATGTAAATTAATGTGTTAATTACCACAATGGGTCAAAGCCATGCATTTCATGGCTGCTTTAATTAATCATTAGCTAACGTATTTAACTAATAGTCATGTGCCTCAACAAGTAAAGTGTTACCAACATATTCATACAATGCTGTTGAAAAGTTTGGGATTACTTTTATTAAGCAAGGAGGCATTCAACTGAACAAAAGTGACAGACATTTAAAATTTCACAAAAGATTTCTATTTTGAATAAATGTTGTTCTTTTGAACGTTCTATTCATCATCCTGAAAAAAAAATGTATTGCAGTTTTTACACAAAAAATTTTTTCAACCTAATTCTAAATGTTTTTGGAGCATAAAATCAGCATATTAGAATGATTTCTGAAGGATCATGTGACACTGAGTAATGATGCTGAAAATTCAGCTACGTCCACAGGAATAAATGACGTTGTATTTATATTTATAGCTAATGACTATAAATCAAAGGTTTTATATCGTACCATTTTATTATTATTATTATTATTATTTATTTACAATGCTTCATGGGATTGTCCATTCCCTCAAAGAGTCTTGTATCTTTGTCTTTTCCCCTGATTTGTATTTTATTTTATTACGTCAAACTGGTTTTGGTTCATGACTTTGATTCCTGAATGGGGGAAATTAGTTTCAGAATAAGGACTGCTGTTAGTAATCAAAAGTTTATGCGCATATAAAAGTAGTCCAGTTAAAAACTGTTCCTCTGCTAGATGAGAAACAACCAGCAGCTTTAAGAGAATCACACACACACACACACCATCTGTCAGCTCTCAACAATAAGACAAAAAGTGTTGTTTTTAAAAGCCTGAAATGTGCATTTTAGGCCACAAACTGTGCCGAATATTTACTTTCCCTCGAATCTGTCCACTCTTCAATTGAACTCAGACCCCTAGTGTGTGTGAGAGTGTATGTATGAAAGTCTTTGACCCGGACTGCTGACAGTAATGTTTTTCTGCTTTCAGACATTGTTTTTATGCCAAACCATTCCACTAAATGCACACAGATGAACACTGACCAGCTTTTGCAAAGGTAGCAATTGAATCCCAGCAGTGGCAGTCCGTCAGAGGCAAGGATACAAAGCCTCCTCATAAATGCATTCAAAACATAACTAAAACAATATAGTAAAGTTACTGCTGCAATCTGATTGATCAGATTGTTTTTTATAAACATTTATTAATTTATCCAAAGCGACACAAGGCAATCAATCTTTCATTATAGCCAACAATATCCATAGTACAAAATGCCAAAAGCTAGATTTTACTTTTTTATTTTAAATAGTAAAAAAAAATTCATTATAATAATAATAATAATAATAATAATAATAATAATAATTAACCACATATAGCGCTTTTCTGGGTACTCAAAATGCTTTATATATAGAAGGAGGGAATCTCCTCAACCACCACCAATGTCCAGCATCCACCTGGATGACGTGACGGCAGCCATATTGTGCCAGAACACCCACCACACACCAGCTGATTGGTGGAGAGGAGACAGCGTGATGAAGCCAATCAGTACATATGGGGATGATTAGGAGGCCATGATGGACAGAGGCCAATGGGCAAATTTGGCCAGGATGCCGGGGTTACACCCCTACTCTTTATCCCAAGGAGAGAGTCAGGACCTCGGTTTAACATCTCATTCAAAGGACAGTCAGCTATTAACTATAGAAAGTAGTTTGTTGAATTAGCATGTTGCTAGCATGAATTAGTACACTGCTAGTATGAATTAGCATCTTGCTAGCATGTTTTAACACCTTGCTAACATGAAGCTAGCCTGATTTACCATGTTGTTAACATAAACTAGCATGTTGTTAGCAATGATTTAACATGTTAGCATTATTTTGCACATTTCTAGCATGCATTAACACATTGCTGGCATGATTTAACATGTTGTTAACATAAACTAGCATGTTGATAGCAATGATTTAACATATTAGCATTATTTTGCACATTTCTAGCATTCATTAACACATTGCTAGCATGATTTAACATGTTTCTAAGATGATTTATGTTTCAACACATTTGCTAGCATGTTTCTAGCATGTTCTGGCATGCTATACATGTTCTGATACATGTTCTGGTATCAGCATGATTTAACATTTTGCTAGCCTGTTTTAACATGTTCACATGCTTTAACATTTTTGCTAACATGAATTAACACATTGCTAGCATGTTTATAACATGATTTAACACAGTGCTTGCATTATGTTAACAAATTATTAGCATGTTGTTAGCATGTTTTTAACATGATATAGCATGTTGCTAGCTTAATTTAGTTTTTTGCTAGCATTTTTATCATGCTCAGGATTTTTCTAACATGATTTAACATATTGTTAACATGTTTTAACACATTGCTAACATGAATTAGCACATTGTTAGCATTATTTAACATTTTTATTTTTAACATGTTGTTAACATGATTTAGCATTTGTTTGCTAACATGTTTTAACATGTTGTTAGCATGTTTTAACACATTGCAGTGTTATCACATTGTTGACATTATTTTGCACATTTATAACATGTTTTAGCTTTTTGTTAATATGAATTAACACATTGCTAACATTTTAACATGTTGGCATTGATGTAGCATGTCGTTAACATGATTTAGCACATTTCTAACATGTTGTTAGCATTATTAGCATGTTTACTAGCACGCTTTATTTAACACATTGCTAGTATGAATTAGCATATGCCTAGCATGTTGTTAGTAATATTTAGCACATTGCTAGCATGTTTCTAGCATGCTTTAACATGTTGCTAGCATATTGTTAGAATGAGTAGCATGTTTCTAACATGATTAATGTTTCAGCATGTCCTAGGATAGTCCATAAGTCTTATTGTTCAAAAGTTTTGACCCCCTCAATGAAAGTCTGAGACTTTTTGTAGTAATCGTATGTTGAATGAAAATCGTAAGTCGCCTCAGTTAGAAAAAATATAGCCCACTGAGTCAGAACAGTCTGAAGGTCTGACCAGAGTTTGGTGGTTGTACATTTTTGCTAAGAATAATAATAATAATAATAAGCTTAAATAGTAGATCAGTATAATAACATCACAGATCACCATTGCTTCCCTGCTAACATTATTCCCAAGTTGTTAAAGGTGCAGTGTGTGAATTTTAGTGGCATCTAGCGGTGAGGTTGTGAATTGCAATCGCCCACTGCTCACCCCTCCCTTTCGAAGCACGTAGCGAAGCTACGGTGGCCGACACGGGACAAAGATGTCATCGTTGGAGACAGCAGAGAGTAGCTAGCGCTCTGTAGAGCAGTTTGTCCGTTTAAGGCTACTGTAGAAACATGGCGCCGCAAAATGGTGACTTCACTGTAAGGGGACCCGCGGTGTATGTAGATAGAAACGTCTCATTCTAAGGTCATAAAAACATAATGGTACATTATGTAAGGTCTTTATACTTCACTGAAAACCGCACATAGAGAAGCTACGGTGGCCGATACAAGACAAAAATGTCGTCGTCGGAGAGAGCAGAGAGTGACTAGCGCTCTGTAGAGAAGTTTGTCTGTTTAAGGCTACAGTAGAATCTCCATTGGAGGGGGTTTAAGGTACATTTCCGAGCATTTTATATTCTGAATGTATGTTTAAACTCCCTCAGCATATAAATTGTCTTAACATATTGTGATTTAGTTTGTTTTCTTTTATAATACTAAAACATTTTGAGCGTCTGGATGGCATCCCATGAATTTTTGTCTGAAATAAGAGTGTGTGTTATTTTACATGCTGCTGGACAGACAGTGGAATTATTTTTTTCTTCTTCTTTTTTTAAACATCCATTTCCCTCAGAGTCTGAGCAATTATTATCAACAACTTCCCCTCTAACTGACCGCAATTTTCCCTTGAGGACAGAAGGAAGACTTTAAAAGTGCCCTGTTTTCCCCATACACACAGACAACACTCAAGCTCTCTTTACAGATCAGCTGCATTATGACATCATAGACAGATGATTCATTATGATTCACTGCCATTATGACATCACCAGCCTCACAAGCTCACCCGAGTTCCGCCGTGCTTGAACATCAGTTTGATAGCATTAGCTCTTCACATATTGCATGTATCTGCAAATAAAAGCAACATCATATAAAAACGACCGAGTCTTTGCCTTCCTGTCTCTCTTTAATGATAACTGAGACTCCAGCGCAGAGCAGCTGGACAAGTGAATGAATTAATAATGGCATATCTCATATCTCATAAATAAAATGTTTCTACAAATATCTGATCTCTTAAATACCGTCAATCGACAGCGCTCAGTTTGCTTTTGGGGAAGTGCTTTCTGAAAGGAACATAAACCTTTAACATCGTCTTGCATGATCAGGATATATAATAGCACAGCAAGTACCAAAAACAAGATATGGAGGCTGGCTTGTATTGTGCTGTGGATGCAGATATGAAATATTAAATTTATGATTTCACCAGAGTTCTATAAAAGCCATCATCTTTATAGATGTTCTGTAATAAGATGGTTTTATGGTGAGTCATACTGTGTAGAAGTGTTTTATTTGGTTTTACATGTGATAAATTAGCTTATTATTACTGTTCATAGGTGTGAAGTGTTTTTAGCACATGCTTATTTGATAGGCACTAAAAAATAAATAACTTTATTGACCACACATAAATTCATTAACACAGTTGTTTGTTCTGTGAAACATTCATCTGCTTGTTCTGACTTTACAGGGGCTTCGCTGATCATGAAAACAGATAAAACCCTGAATTTGACATGTCACACGAGCGTGATGGAGAGGTACATGTCTGCAGATGAGAAACGGAAAGTGTTTGTGCTGACTTTGTTCTTGGTGGTATGACTGTAAATAATGATGTCTGCTGCATGAAGACATTCATCCACCTTTAGGAGTGAATCTCACTAAACCTGTCAAGAACATGCCTGGGTCATATTTCAACCTTGAATCTAAAGAAAGAGGTAATAAATTATATTTTGTTATATTTGCTATTATAAATTTGCATTGTGACATAGTGTAAAAATACTGTAATGTGAAAAATAATATTAAGTATTTATACTTTATGGTAATATTTGTTTTGCAGACTTTAACTAATGTTGATTTAAAGGTGCAGTAAGCAATTTCTGAGAAACGCTGTTGAAAGTGGATCGGACCGAGCACCAAAACACACTTGTAGCCAATCAGCAGTTAGGGGCGTGTCCACTCATGAGGGGGGAGGTGCTTGTGTTGCACAGTGTGTTTGGGAATGTGGGGGCGGAGCTATCAAGATTGGGGTGTGATCCTTTTGAGTAGGGGCGTGTTTGTTTTGGTGATTTCAAATATCAACAGTGTTTCTCAGAAATTGCTTACCGCACCTTTAAATGTAATGACTCATGATAATCACTATTGGGGGAAAAAAAAGTAATTGCGACTTTTTTTTTACGCAATAATGAGTTTTGCGAGATATAAAGTCAGAAGTCCTTTTTCCCCCTCAGAATCAGACTTTATAACTAAAAAGAAGTCAGAATTGCGAGATGTAAACTCATAATTGTGAGATAAAAAGTCGCAATTATCTTTTAAAATGTTTTATTCTGTGGCGGAAACAAGCTTCCATATTACAGTAATGAGAATTTCAGGTGAAAACTAAATGTTTTTTTTTTTCTTTTAATTTTCGAGTGAAATGCGACATGTTTTTGTGTGACGCACACTTCTGACTGATCTAACCAAGAGTTTCTGGGGCAGGTGAATTTGAATAAATGCTTTTTATTCCAGTGTGCTTTCCATCAGATACAGCTGTGCCGAATGGTGCCCTGCTAAAGGTTTTAACAGGACTCAAGGACATTTGAAAGCACAGCTTGCTGGACCATGGTCCATTCAGGCGAACGTCTCTGTTTTCATTGTTTTGGCCACAAAACCTCTCAGTATAAAGCAACACAGGCTCCATTTTCTTTTGATCTGCTAGAAAAACAGTGATCTGAACCAGAGATGTCTTGAGTCTGAAGTTTAGGTCAGATCAGTACATTTCATGATAGGTTAAGGTTAAGGTTACACTTTATTAATGTGATGTAGTTACATTGTACTTAGTACTTTATTGATTAAGTACTATTTAACTGAGTAATATTAATTAACTATACATGCATTTACTATAGAGTTACGGTTAGGATTTGGGTTTGATTTAGGGTTAGTTACTTGTAATTATGCATAATTAACTGTTATTACTATAGTGAGTACATGTAAAAACATGTAGCTACGTCACCTTAAAATAGTGATACCAAAATTAAATCTCAAGATCTCATTAAGTCTTTCCCCACCAAACACAGAGTTTTCCGTTATTTGTGAGAAAACGCTTCCCCGTCAAACACAGAATTTTCTGGCTTTCCGTGTTTTCACTGTTATACGGTAGGGGGCGCTATGACACATTTTCTGAAAGAGTACAGAATTTCCTGATCAAAGCACACGAAAAGAAGATGCAGAAACAAGCAATCTCATATGCATATATGTTACCCCTCCTGTTCAAACCTGCCCGCTCTAAGCGGGACTCGAACCCCGGTCCGTCGACATGAGTCAGACGCTCTAACAAGGAGGCTAAAGGCTGCAACCACTAGCGTCAGTCGCTAGAGCGTCTCTTCAGATCAGAGGAGTGAGGTTTACTCACACAGAGACTACTAGCTGGCTTCTGTTACATATATAAAATAACGCGATCATCAAACATTAAACTGCATATAAATCAAAACTGCCTAATGTTACTGAATGAAATGTCGACCCAGGACGAGCTTTTTGCTCAAAATGTTGCTTTTTTATGAAATCCATATTCAAGTGTTCACGTTCAAGTCTAGATTAAAATGTTTTTTTGTTTAGTTTTTTTCTAGCAGAGGGCCTGTTATTTTTTTATATATTGCATGTTCAGATATTCATACAACTAAATATTCTGTGGGCCATGATATTTTTGTGAAAATGATCAGAAACGCTGGCAGTGGCTGGGGAGCAAAAAAACAAACAAACAAAAAACGCTGGCAGGGAAAGAGTTAAAGTGCCTTATTATGCTATTTTAAAGGATCCTAATTTTGTTTTGATGGTCTCCTAGGTAATAGTATAATATACATTGCAGCATTACCACTTTTCTCACAGTGCCTTGGCCTCTCTAAACCCCTCCTTTCAGAGAGCTAATCTCTTGATTGGTCAGATGGCTCAGTCTGATGTGATTGGTCCACCACTTACAGCATGTGTTGGAAATGAAACCATTTCCATATCTGAATTACTGACGAAATTACTGATGACTCGTATCAGGCAGTTCTGCCTGTTCTTTCTTTCGAGAGACAATAAAATGTATCTGCACTTTGATCTTTACATTCACAAACCGCTATATTACACACTGCATGAAAAGTCATATCTGAAAAAGCATAATGGAGCACTTTAAGGTCTCATTTGTTTCTCTAAGACAACTATGTGATTAAATGAGACTAAGTTACAGTATACGTGGTAAAAAATTGTAAATGGTTTGACATCACAAACACATTATATGTATAATTGTACTGTAAAATACTGTCAAATGTATGTTTTTTGGAAAACTGAGTTAGCATTTAATTTACAGGGGAAAACGGTAAAAGGACAATTCCCAGAAGTACACAAATATATTTTGCATAAAAAGTTTTGTGTTGCATTTTCTGTTATTTAGTTAATGTTTATTGCACTATACTGTTGTGCCACCTGTATTATTTATTATGGAACATTTTAAGGTAAAAAGCAGATTTGGATAGTTCAAGTAGATTGGCATTATATCACGTAATGAAGGTTACAAGTTATATAGGCATCATTTACTCTATTTGGAAATATTTCACAATATTTTTATGGTGAATTTTTGGCAATCACAGCTGTTATGCTGTATATTTAATGGGATTTTTGTTTTGTTTTACAGTGTAGGAAATACATTAAGTAAAAAAATAGCAACCTCTGAGCAATGAAATCTTTCTCTGGGTTTGTGTGTGAGAGTGAGTCACAATCCACTCATTCTTTTAGAAGACAATGAACGTGTTTTTCCTCTCTATAGCTAGATGTAAGTGTGTGTGTGTGTGTGTGTGTGTGAATCAAAATCAAGGTTAAAAACACTTGTTTCTCGTATATCACATCATGAGTCAAACAAAACAGCTCACGCAATCACATGCACTCGAGTGTTTTTCCACATCTCATTTTAACTGTTGTTGTTGCGGAGCTTTTGTGTGCAATACCACAGCGATGCACTCTTCATTAAATTCTCTCCATTCAAAAGCATCTCTCCACATTACTATGTTTGTGGAGTGTGCTTACAATGCATTCTGGATTTATTTTGCTCCTTTCTCCTCTTTTCACAAAATTTGACTATAAAATCAGCGTACCCATCTCGTTGGCACAATGAAGGACAGCATTTATATTTTCACACGGCACCACAACAATACAGACTGGAAATTAGCTGAAAGTGCAGGACAGAAAATAATTATAGCGAGGGGAAAAAAACAAATCCTGTTTTTCATGCTTTTTAGGTCTTCTCGTGGCCAAGCGTCACTATTACTATTGCTTAAACTAGCATGGGGTTTGTTCAAATCAACCGCAAGTATTAAACTTTGGCATGTAACTCACTCCACAATTTCTGCTATGGACATAAATGATGACTTAAATCATTAAAGGTATAGTGTGTACATTTTAGCGACATCTAACGGTGAGGTTGTGAAGTGCAATCGCCCAGTGCTCACCCCTCCCTTTCGAAGCATAGAGAAGCTACGGTGGCCGACACAGGACAACAAATGTTGTAGTCGGAGAGAGCAGACAGTGACTAGCGCACTGTAGAGCAGTTTGTCCATTTGGGGCTACTGTAGAAACATGACAGGGCAAAATTCCGATTTCACTGTAAGAGGATCCACGGTGTATGGAGATAGAAATGGTAATAAAAACATAACGGTACATTATGTAAGGTCTTTATACGCCACTGAAAACATAGTTATGTATATTATATTGCATTTCTGTCAATAGATCCTCATAAATATTACTGTCACAGACACGTCAGGCTCCCACGTCATCCAGTCACAGCGCACACCTTCACCAGAGTACTAATCACGATCACCTGCATCCCATCATCACGGCAATCACCCACAGCACAAAAGACAAAAGTCTCGTTAGCACGTAAGATACTTACCTTCATGCTTTCCTCAAGGACTTCTACAACCTACTTCCCTCCCTGTTCTTCCAAGTCTCCATCGTGTTCCCTTGTCTTGTGTGATCCTCCAGAGTCTACCTCGATCCAGTTCCGTCTCCAGCCCGCCTCATCTGCAAATATAAAGACTGTCATGACTCTCACGAAACTCAAGATCACTCCGTTATCTCATCTGTTTGTTCAATCAACATTCAATAACCTGTATACCTTGTCTCTGTCCCTTCTGTTATGTAAAAATTACACACTGCACCTTTGTTTTTGTGTGTTTTTATTTTAACAGAAAACTGTTGGAGAAAGAGGGACCAACCACGCAGAATATCCCAGAAACAGCTTATAGCAACACCCGTAGCATCAAGGTTGCGACTTCTGCAACGAAAATGTCCAGTAAATATCTTGCGGTTACTACAGATTACAGGACGGAAAGAATATTCTGAAGATTGTTCATTTGAAGATACTTTGTACCCTTTTGCTTTATTGCATTTCATTGATTTGATAGCAGTTTTTTGTCTCTGTTTTCTATGAATCTGAGCATAGTTGAGTCAAACCCGTCACAGGACAGATAACAACCGTTTAGGGTTACCTCAAGGACTTCTACAACCTACCTCACTTTATTTTAAGGTGAGTTTGTTACATTGTAATTATACATTTAAGTACTGAGTATTATTAAATAACTACATGTACATACAATAGGGTTGGGATAAGGGTTTGGGTTTGTTTAGGGTTAGTTGCGTGTATTTATGCATAATTTATAGTTTTTACTATAGTAACTACATGTACAGTACTTTTAGTACTTCCATATTTTACGTTCCGCAAGTTTAAATGTTTACAATTCCTTCCCATTTCCTGCTGACACGTAACCATTCTTCCTTTCTCTGTTTAAACACTTTAAAGTGCCATATTATGCTATTTTAAAGGTTCCTAAGTTTGTTTTGAAGGTTTCCTATAAGAGACTTACACGCAACAAAGGTTAAAATACATTTACATTTTTTTCATAATATACATTGCAGCATCATCTCTTTTCTGTCTGAAACGATGTGATCAAGGGTCTTGCTAAACCCCTCCTTTTCCGAGAGCTAATCTGCTCTGATTGGTCAGATGGCTCAGTCTATTGTGATTGGTCCACTGCTTACAGTGCTGTTGCGGAGCCCTAGAGGGCAAAACCGCCATAGAACTCAATTGAACTGCAGCACAAGCCTGTCAATTTACCATCTTAAAACAAAAATATGTGAACAAGATACACGTTTTAGGCACTTATGATCCATATCCCTGCTGCAGTATTTCAATCACTAAAAACGGCAGGATGGTTTTAAATCGCTTAACGTGAAAAACACTATAGGGTGAGTTGCACCAATAAGGATTCAGTTAAGCAAAGTTTAATGCTAATTAAGGATTTGTTGATATGGGGTTTATTTTAAATCGAGTTGTTGCACCACTTAATTTTAAACACAGATTAATTACGCAGTAAAACTGTTATAGAGCTGATCAAGCAGCAGACGAAGGGTGAACCGACGACAGGCTGAAGAATCCTTATTAGTGCAACCCACCCTTAAAGTGCTGTAATGTACTATAACAGTGATATTAAAAGATTAAATTCAGTTTACACCTTTTTGATGATCCATACAGGCGAATAGATGAGCCAAGAATATGAACGCAATGCGTTTTCCTTATAATGGGTTTCGATGGGAAAACACTTAACGAAAAACCTTGTGTTGCACTAATATTCTGTGTTCATCTGCTTTCCTGTACAAAGTATGCAACATCAATACGGTGTATATTGAATTTGGTATTTTAATATCACTGTCTTATGCATTAATACTGACTACAAACCTGGTAAAAATGACTATGCAGGCAATGGAGGAAAGCCTTGTCTTGCACTCCAGGTGGGCATTCCTATAAGCGTGTGACGACTCGGTTACGTATGGTAACCCTCGTTTCCTGAAGGAGGGAACTGAGATGTCGGACGTCACCGACTGAAAGGGAACTATGAATTATGATATCTGAATTTAGAACAGTAACAATGGCATTGGTTTTACTGTCCTCATGCTTTGGAAGTACATGAAAAGTGGATTACATATTCACAATCCAATTCACAAACAAAGCAAACTCTTCCAGGCCTCAGCTACAACTACAGTGTTTAAGGGCGGGTCAGAGTAGATGTTGTTCACAGGCAGCCAATGATAGACTGTCATTATGCAAATGTGTTACATAGATATGTAACAGGAAGGAATTGCTGATGTTTTGTTTTCGGAAGTTAATTCTTAATTAAAAACAGCATCGATAATACGAGTGTGCAATGTCGTGGGAAGTATACGCCGAAATTAGTTTTGGCGTGCATATGGTACACAGTTTTTCGTGTGCATATGATACGCACTTCATGGTGTATTATACGCACAAACCTCCCATCCCCCCACCCACATCCTACCCAGGAGCGTGTCATATACACGGCATAAAGTGCGTATCATATGCACACGAAAAACTGCATACCATATGCATGCCAAAACTCATTTTGGCATATACATTCCACGACATTGCACACTTGTACTATTGAGACGCATTCTCATGTGATCCAGTTGGAAGACAAACTGCATCCTCTGTTTCCTTAACGCTGAGTTCTTTGGGAAGCTGAACCAAAAATACACTTCTTTAGGGACATTGTTGATATTGTGCCGACGGCTCCCGTAACCCGGACGAAGCTCATTGATGCGCATGCTCTTACTCTCACTCTGGTTGATGTGCGCACGTGCTCATCTGGGAGAAGTGCCCATACAAGGAATTCTGCCCTTTATGATATCATACAGGGCCATACTTGAAAAAAAGAAAACTTTCCGAAACGTGTTTAAATCCTGAAGGAGTGTATTTGGAAAAGAAATACTTGGCCATGTTTACCATGAGAATCTAATTCTTTAACAGTGTAAAATCAGAATGCATGAAATAGTCTTATTTTAAATAGACTCATTTTGCCAGCACATATTATTTATATTATAAATAATTTATTGAACATTAGTTATGCAGCTTCCTCAGGGCTGATAAAAAGGCAGATAAAAACGGTCTTTTTTTTTGTGCTGTGTGTGTGTATATATATATATATGTATATATATATATATATATATATATATATATATATATATATATATATATATATATATATATATACACACACTCACCTAAAGGATTATTAGGAACACCTGTTCAATTTGTCATGAATGCAATTATCTAATCAACCAATCACATGGCAGTTGCTTCAATGCATTTAGGGGTGTGGTCCTGGTCAAGACAAACTCCTGAACTCCAAACTGAATGTCAGAATGGGAAAGAAAGGTGATTTAAGCAATTTTGAGCATGGCATGGTTGTTGGAGCCAGACGGGCCGGTCTGAGTATTTCACAATCTGCTCAGTTATTGGGATTTTCACGCACAACCATTTCTAGGGTTTACAAAGAATGGTGTGAAAAGGGAAAAACATCCAGTATGCGGCAGTCCTGTGGGGCGAAAATGCCTTGTTGATGCTAGAGGTCAGAGGAGAATGGGCCGACTGATTCAAGCTGATAGAAGAGCAACTTTGACTGAAATAACCACTCGTTACAACCGAGGTATGCAGCAAAGCATTTGTGAAGCCACAACACGCACAACCTTGAGGCGAATGGGCTACAACAGCAGAAGACCCCACCGGGTACCACTCATCTCCACTACAAATAGGAAAAAGAGGCTACAATTTGCACAAGCTCACCAAAATTGGACAGTTGAAGACTGGAAAAATGTTGCCTGGTCTGATGAGTCTCGATTTCTGTTGAGACATTCAGATGGTAGAGTCAGAATTTGGCGTAAACAGAATGAGAACATGGATCCATCATGCCTTGTTACCACTGTGCAGGCTGGTGGTGGTGGTGTAATGGTGTGGGGGATGTTTTCTTGGCACACTTTAGGCCCCTTAGTGCCAATTGGGCATCGTTTCAATGCCACGGCCTACCTGAGCATTGTTTCTGACCATGTCCATCCCTTTATAACCACCATGTACCCATTCTCTGATGGCTACTTCCAGCAGGATAATGCACCATGTCACAAAGCTCGAATCATTTCAAATTGGTTTCTTGAACATGACAATGAGTTCACTGTACTAAAATGGCCCCCACAGTCACCAGATCTCAACCCAATAGAGCATCTTTGGGATGTGGTGGAACGGGAGCTTTGTGCCCTGCATGTGCATCCCACAAATCTACATCAACTGCAAGATGCTATCCTATCAATATGGGCCAACATTTCTAAAGAATGCTTTCAGCACCTTTAGAATCAATGCCACATAGAATTAAGGCAGTTCTGAAGGCAAAAGGGGGTCAAACACAGTATTAGTATGTTGTTCCTAATAATCCTTTAGGTGAGTGTATATATATATTCAATTGATCTGTTCTTTGATTTTAACAATTCTGCAGTGGGCACATTTTATTTTCATCTCCATAGATCTAAAATGAATGGATCCCTAAGTGGATGTGACTTTTTCAGATCTCTCTCTTTGATCATAGCATGAACATAAGCACAGTAGAGTGCTTTAATATCAAAACATGTCCAGGAAGGCCAGAGAGCAATATTCCATTTCTTGTGATCTTATGTCCTGCTTAATCTAAACATTTGGTCACATAATGACTTTATTCAATTCGGTAATCCAGAAATAATGTCCTTTTGGTTTGTACAGTGAAATATAATCTGTCGACTGCTCTGTTTTAATGGACTTTTTCTGTCAGGACCGGACGGAAAGAGAGAGAGAGAGTTAGACAGAGAGAGGTCTAATGGGAGACATGGCTCCGGTTTTACAGCATCTTATTTGGCTACTAAAGACTCTCTCTCTCTCTCTCTCTCTCTCTCTCTCTCTCTCTCTCTCTCTCTCTCTCTCTCTCTCCCTCTCCCTCTCCCTCTCCCTCCCTCCCTCCCTCCCTCGCTCATACACGCTCTTGCTGTTAATGCAGAAAGCAGACAGGCTTTTCTGGACAGATTGGCAGAATAGCAGCACTTAACCCTGAGCTAAATCTGACATTACTGAATATCCAGACAGCACTCTGTGGAGTGTGAGAAAATAATAGACGCAGAGATTGCAGGGCAGACAATATTTGGTATGCATAACAGGGTTTGCGGCTGTCCTAATTTTGATGCTACTTTTGCATTTCGCGTGACAAACATTCCTCCGTCGGCAGCATCTTTCTGAATGTTATTTCTCTACAGATTGTAAATGAAGTTTATCATCAAACTTTGGCATACAGTATGCACTGAAACATTCATGTGAATGCCTATAATTGGATAGTCTGATCCTACCTTTAAAGATAGATTACAGGAACTGTACTTTTATAAAAATAGACTTGTTTTCATAATTTCATGCATTTTCTTGAGATTTCTTTGTGCGACTTGTAAATTAATTATCATGGTGACAGCAAATTGTTATTGAAAAGATGTAAGTTGAAATTGTGAATGTTGACTGCAATTTATTTAGCACCTAATTAGGAACAATAAAACTGCCAGAAAAATCAAGGTTTAAGTGGTGGCAAATGTACCCAATTATATTCTGTCTGCACAAGAATGATAAAAGAAAGCAATAAGACATGTTATTTTACAGTGTTCTTATGGGAATGAACAGAGGTGACGTTCCCAGGCAGCTACAATTAGTGCTTCCCAGGACAAGCGATTCATTGGATCTCTCAAAGTTCAGATCTTAATGACATTCAGCATTTTAAGGCACTTTCAATCAAATTAAATATCTCGTAAATAGAGTTCCATTCCAAACATGTTGTGCTTTATTTAACCAACAGCCTGATGAACCCACTTTCTCTTTCCTTTACTCTGCGGTTTTTAAGCACCAGTTATTTCCCATGGCTGCATTCAGATGGCAGGTTCTGCCCCACAAGCACCTGGATCTGCTTCTCAGCTGCGTTGACCCTCACGTTCAGCTTTACACGAGGGTAAATTAATCATACAGTGTGAAGGAAAGAGGAGGTGAGTGTTCAGATTTGCTGTCAGAGAACTATAGTAGTCCATGCTTTATTGAATATCGAGCTATATTTATTTATTTATGCATTTATACAGTTGGGGGACACTTTCTTTTTTATCCAAAGAGACTTACATTGCATTCAAGATATTTATTTATTTATTTATGCACAAATATTAAATATGTAATAATATTTACCTAAAAAAATAATATTCCGTATATAATTATCTATCTATCTGTCCGTCCGTCCGTCCGTCTATCTATCTATCTATCTATTCTATCTATCTATCTATCTATCCTATCTATCTATCTATCTGTCTATCTATCTATCTATCTGTCCGTCCATCCGTCATCCATCATTCTATCCGTCCGTCCGTCCGTCCGTCCGTCCAGCCATCTATCTATATCTGTCTGTCTGTCGTTCTATCTATCTATCTATCTATCTATCTATCTATCTATCTATCTATCTATCTATCTATCTATCTATCTATCTATCTATATCTATCTATCTATCTATCTATCTATCTATCTATCTATCTATCTATCTATCTATCTATCTATCTATCTATCTATCTATCTATCTATCTATCCATCTGTCCATCTATCGTCCATCTATCATCCATCCATCCATCTATCTATCGTCTATCTATCTATCTATCTATCTGTCTGTCCGTCTGTCTATCCTATCTATCTATCTATCTATCTATCTATCTATCTATCTATCTATCTATCTATCTATCTATCTATCTATCTATCTATCTATCTATCTATCTATCTATCTATCTATCTGTCTATCTATCCGTCCGTCCGTCTGTCCGTCATCCATCCATCCATCCATCCATCCATCCATATCTGTCTGTCTGTCTGTCGTTCTATCTATCTACCTATCTATCTATCTATCTATCTATCTATCTATCTATCTATCTATCTATCTATCTATCTATCTATCTATCTATCTATCTATCTATCTATCTATCTATCTATCTATCTATCTATCTATCTATCTATCTGTCCGTCCGTCCGTCTGTCCGTCCGTCCGTGCATCCATACATCCATCTATCTTTCTATCTATCTATCTATCTATCTATCTATCTATCTGTCTGTCTGTCTGTCTGTCTGTCTGTCTGTTGTTCTATCTATCTATCTATCTGTCTGTCTATCCGTCCGTCCGTCCGTCCGTCCTATATGATTAATCAGATATATCCGTAAACAATCCGAAATTCCATCTGCACAAAATGACACAAATGTCTATCTATCTATCTATCAGAATCTGCCTGCCTGCCTGCCTGCCTGCCCGCCCGCCCGCCCCGCCCGCCCGCCCCGGATCGCGCCCAAAACAACCCAGCATTATTTAGAGTGTAGTTGTCATTATTATTTCTGCATTGCTGTTTGATCTGCATGCGCTGAAGCTGAAGATGATCTCCGGCACACTTTACTACTGCTCTAATTATTAACCAAATGGATCCTATATATGAGATAAATCAGATTTACACCCTGAAAAACAACCCCACACCATAATCCCCCCTCCACCAAACTTTACACTTGGCACAATGCAGTCAGGCAAGTACCGTTCTCCTGGCAACCACCAAACCCAGACTTGTCCATCGGATTGCCAGACAGAGAAGCGTGATTGGTCACTCCACAGAACACGTCTCCACTGCTCTAGAGTCCAGTGGCGGCGTGCTTTACACCACTGCATCCGACACTTTGCATTGCACTTGGTGATGTAAGGCTTGGATGAGCTGCTCAGCCATGGAAATCTATTCCATGAAGCTCTCTAAACACTGTTCTTGAGCTAATCTGAAGGCCACACAAAGTTTGGAGCTCTGTAGCTATTGACTCTGCAGAAAGTTGATGACTTCTGTGCACTGTGCGCCTCAGCATGCGTTGACCCCGCTCTGTGATTTTACGTGGCCTACCACTTCATGGCTGAGTTGCTGTTGTTCCCAATAGCTTCCACTTTGTTATAATACCACTAACAGTTGACTGTGGAATATTTAGTAATGAGGACATTTCATGAATGGACTTATTGCACAGGTGGCAACCTATCACGATACCACGCTTGAATTCACTGAGCTCCTGAGAGCAACCCATTCTTTCACAAATGTTTGTTGAAGTGTCTGCATGCCTAGTGCTTGATTTTATACACCTGTGGCCATGGAAGTGATTGAACACCTGAATTCAATGATTTGGAGGGATGTCCCAATACTTTTGCCAATATAGTGTATAGCCTACACAAATAAACAATATTACAACTCGCATTTGCACAAAACAAAAGGCTGCAAATGCACACGCAAACTGTCATGAGGAAGGTGTAACTCCAGCTGTCAAATGGTCCCAAACATAACTACATTTTTCCTTGTGCCTGTTTCACAGTTGAGCAGCACGCATGTGCATGACCCTGCTTAATCGATGATTGATACGTTTTATCACTTAAACGTATTATCGCATTTAATAGATCGTCAATTGATTGTCAACATCCCTAATCTGTACATATACTTTTTTTTTTTTTATCCATTCTAGGAAGACTCCTATTTTATTTGTGTGCTTTTCGGGGAGTAATAACCATCATGTCTTTTTTTTTTTTTTGCTTTTTTTTTGGGCCTGAGTGTTTCCGATGATTGATGTATTTTTATAGCAATTTTGTGCCCTGCAGTACAGATTTCTTGTCTGAACATGAATCATGTAACCCCACTACACAGAACCAATGACCCCTTACAGGAAATAGATGAATTGATCAAATCAAAAGAAATTGTTTATGTCTGTATTACAAAAGTTTTCTAGTATTGTCTGAAATTTCTAAACAAAGAAAATCTGTCGGTGTTCTAATATGGTCTTGCGTGGGAAATGCATGTGTGATTTGTTTTGTGCTCGATCTAACCTTATTAGACTCGCCATCAAAAACTACCAGCAGGTGTCTCGAAAAAAGTGCTTTTAATTACAGCTCTGAGTCATAGCTATAATTCTCCATCCATAGGATCACACACAGACCCCCCGCACTCGAGCGTTCCGTGTATTGTCAGACAACAATGTCTGTCGTTCAGAGAGTGAGGCAGAGAGCAACAGGGGAGCTCCATTAGATCCATTACGGCACAGTCAGAAGTCATCAAGTTTTGTCAAGTATGTGAATGTATCGTTTGCGTCATGCAGCTCCGCCCCCTGGCCTGTTGGGCTGGTCTAATTGGCTCGTTCCCTCAGTGGTCACTTATTGTGCTGTGAGTTTAAGAGAGAGAAAAAGAGGGACATAATCGAGAAAGAAATTAAAGTATGAATAGGCTGATTTTTATGTGAAAATCCCCAGGTTAAAACCATGAGAAGACTTAATCTTAATTATACAGGTTACCATCCATCCAACATGGACATGGTAGGGTCCAAAAACCACGGTGATACCAGTGTACTTTTGTGAGTTAGTGCATTCTTTACTTTGTGGTTAAATTCCTCCACCACAAATGATCTGATGTCCTATTCGCTAAACCGTGAGTAAATAAAACCAACTGGCTGGCTAATGTAAAGCGCAGAAACTGTTTATTCCAAGATTCATCAAAAGCAGTGGTTTTATTAAGAAGGCCCAAGCTCTTTAAAAGGCTTTAAATGTAATCTAGCAGAGACCAGACTCAGCGTCTCAGTGTGATCGTGCCATTAATCTTGTTACAGGCCTGCACTCCCTACGATCTTTAAATATGCATTAAAAAGAATGGAGCCATTGAGCATATTTGGTGTATAAAAGATATTGGCTCGTCATTAAAAAGCCATGTTAGCCCTTTAAAGTGAGGAGAGGTGATTTCATGCTTCGGCGCGTTTGTGCAGTCGGGTGCTGTGCCCACCCCGCGAGCTGGTGTCCTTGGCAGTGCCTCCCGCGTGCCAGTGAAATAAGAGCTCTTCACGGAGAAAGTAATGGAGCTGAAAGTGGAAAAGCAGGCTGGTGAAGAAAAAGAAAGTGTCAAAGGTCAGAATTTGGTGGTAGATTGATATATAGTATATAGATGTCTTTCTGTCTATAATCCATCTGTAATCTATCTATCTATCTACTATAATCCATCCATCTGTCCGTCCGTCTATAATATGTCTATATTTATCTGTCTCTCTCTCCCTGTCTATACATCTATTATCTCCCATCTATCTATCACACCTATCTATCTACCCTCTTTCCACCTCTCCATTTGATTATCTATCTCTACGTCAGCCTATATATTAATTTATCTATCCCTTCATCCATCCATCTATCCCGCCCATCCGTCCGTCCACCCATCCATCATGAACCCAATAATATATTTTAAGAATAGAAGTAAAAGGAATATATTTATTTTTCTCCCAGCAGAGTATTCAACATGTTCCGACATCCTGCCCTACAAAGACGTTACGGATCCCTATCCCACGTCCTCTGTAAATGACTAACAGGAGCGAACTGTGTGCCGACTGACCCAGAAACAAGCGAGACTCCTCTACAGCACGGGAGTGTATCAGTTCCTTCGAGCAATCCTACCGTCGGTCCGGCCCCTCGCACGAGACGCTCAATCAACTATGCATGACTTGACCTTAATAGGTTTCTTCACTGGAAATTTGGAATGGTTGTTAGCTACGCGACTGGTATGGAACCACTCTGGTCCCTCGAGAATTGAGCTATACTTTAACAGTCTGTAAGAGCAACTATCACATAGCCATAGATATTAAAGCAAGAAGGGGGGAAAAGAAGGTTGCTATACTAATTTACAATCTATGTAACGGGAAATATATTAAGTTTATTATAGTGTCACTTTCTGTCTGAATGAAATGGAGATGGAAGTATCCCCAGAGAGATGCTCTGCTTTTTATGCCTACATGTACAGTATATATAAAATCTATCTATCTATCTATCTATCTATCTATCTATCTATCTATCTATCTATCTATCTATCTATCTATCTATCTATCTATCTATCTATCTATCTATCTATCTATCTATCTATCTATCTATCTATCTATCTATCTATCTATCTATCTATCTATCTATCATCCATCTGTTCATCTGTCTATAATTTATCTATATATCACCCATCCATTCATTCGTCTATAATCTGAATCTATAATCCATCCGTCTATCTATAATCTATCTATAATCCATCCGTCCGTCCGTCCGTCCGTCCATCCATCGATCTATCTGTCTGTCTGTCTATCTATCTATCTGTCTGTCTATAATCCGTCCGTCTGTCTATAATCTATCTATAATCCATCCATCCATCCATCCATCTGTCTGTCTATAATCTATCTATAATACGTCTAAACATCTGTCCATCCGTCCGTCTATAATCTATCTATAATCCATCCATCATTCATTTATCCATCTGTCTGTCTGTCTATAATCTATTTATGTATAATCCATCCATCCATCTATCCATAACTATCTATAATCCGTCCATCCATCTGTCCATAATCTATCTATCTATCTATCTATCTATCTATCTATCTATCTATCTATCTATCTATCTATCTATCTATCTATCTATCTATCTATCTATCTATCTATCTATCTATCTATCTATCTATCTATCTATCTATCTATCTATCTATCTATCTATCTATCATGTCTGTCCGTCTGTAGTTGTTTATGGGACGACTTCCCCCTCCTGTGTCTGAGCATAGCTTTGGTCATACCTATATCATAACAAATCGAGTGTTTAATGAATTTTCATGCTGTCTGTGTTCACTGATCTAGAACAGAATTTCTCATTATTTTTCCGTCACTCTGGTAACCTCACATGCAAGTCTATGTCTCTGATCACAATATGAATTAGTGAAGCGCATGGACAATCCTTCCCAAGTCTCACGCTGGGAACCTCTTACCCTCCAGCTGAGCTTTCCAGACGAATTGACGGTAAACATCGATAGGAAGCCCCTTCACTGAATGAAGGCTTCAACGAGGTGAGACCTTTATACAACACACAGACACTCGGTGACCTGCAGGCTTTGTTGACATGGACCTGTTTGATCACGTCTGTAAGTAAACAGTCTCTTCCAGCTGTGTGAATTAATTACAGCATGCAGTTAAAAGGTTATCAGCATAGTGTAATGAGTTTCTTCATGTGTGTCTGTGCACTTGCCATTTAGTCCAAACCTGTAGGACCTGTAATCTCAGTGAAACACGCACATGCAAAACATCCTCAAAACATAGATATTTCTAAATAAGGGGGAAAAAGAAAACTAATTATAATTACTATAGACTTATCCTGACTTTACTTAAAGGTACTCTATGTAACTTTATTTTGTTCAATTGATGAGTCAATGCATCATCAATCCTTCTTCCAAAATGTGTTTTTGTCTTACCCTGATTCATTATGGTAAGCCTATTATAAGTGTTTATATTTTAGACTTAGTAGGATGGGTTTCATGGGAAATCACGTACATACTGCCACTCGCCCATGCGTGTCTCGTCATATATAAAGGTGCCTTCACGGCATGTTGTAATACGATTCTGAACTGTAAAAAAACGTAATGTGTTTGTAGCTGTACTGCATTAAAACATGACTAACAGTCACAGTGCTCTCCATATCACCCTGTAGCCCAGGGGTCTCAAACTCAAATTGGCTGGGGGTCGTTGCTGATTGACATCTCATATGGGCCATTTTAACATTCAAGCACAACAAGAAAGCACTGTGATTTGTGTATGTTTATTTGCTGTGATGTTAGCTCTCAATTACTTAAGTATAAAAAAATTTTAGTAATAGAATTTAATAAAAAATGTAAACAGCAGCATATAAATATTTTTGTACAGTTAGTGCAAATCTTTTTTAGTGCAAATTTGACCTTAAATAACTTGTCAAAACCTTGCACAAAACTAACAACCTCGCAGTGAACACATGCAATCACTGAATATATTTGCACACTATTTTATTTTTTGCCAGACACCTGGCAGCATTTCTGCTCACACAGCTGAGCCACGTTTGCCCTGATTGAGGTCACAGTTGAAACCCTAAGTACAGCTTCAAGATGGGCATCACTAAGCCTGGACCTGTTCTTGCATTTATTGAAGTTTATAGTTGAGAAAAGTTTCTCACACAGATATGTGTTTTCAAAAAGGCACATTACCCGACTGAACACTTTGGACAGCTCTGGGAAGCATGGAGGTAATTCTTTCAGAAACTCTCCTGTCTTGTCTGCTTTTCCCTGTGCCTCTCTGAATTTAGTTTCAATTCAATAAGTTCCATTTGCAACAAACTTGGGACACTCTCCACGTCAGCTGAGAAGGGATCTGCGAACAGCTGGAAAGTGTCACGGTGTGCCTTGAAGTCAGCAAAACACTGATCAAATTCCTGCAGTAGGTTTTCAATAGCAGAGTCATATTCATCACCACTGAATGATGTGCCCTCCTCCACAAGAGATCTGCATGTTGTGAAATGACTGAGGGTTTTTTTTTTTTGCAGAAAGCTGAGTTTTCCACAATCTCAGTTTTGTGGAGAAGGCTTTCACTCTTTCATATGCTGCTGTGATGAGCTGACCAGGACCCTGGAGCTTCAGGTTAAGGATGTTCAGCTCCTGTGTTATGTCCACTAGGAATGCAAGGTCCATGATCCATTTAGGATCATCAAATTCAGGAACATCCATTCTGCCATCTTCCATGAATCTCTTCACCTCTGCTCTTAACACAAAAAATCTCTTCAGGACATTCCCCCTGCTGAGCCAGCGCACCTCAGTGAAGTAAAGTACATCGCCATATGTTGACTCAATTTCTTCTAAAAGGGCCCGAAACGGGCGGTGTTGTAAACTCTTTGACCTGATATAATTGATACATTTCAGGACAACAGACATGACATGCTCATATTTCAAGCATTTGCTGCACAGTGCCTGTTGGTGTATAATGCAGTGCAGAACAACTGCTGGATCTGCATGTTCCTCTTCTAGCTTTCTTTGTACCAGTGCTACCAGTCCGTTTTTAATTTATTTATTTTTTATTTTTTTGCCTGTCATAGACGGAGCGCAATCAGTGGTAATGTCTACCAGTCTGTTCCACAGCAAACCAGCGCGCTCAATCGCGTCGCACAGCTGCTGAAATATATCTTTGGCTGTAGTGCGGCTGTGCATTGGACACAAACTCAGACTCAGCAACTCCTCCGTAATTTCAAATTGATCATTAATACCTCTGATGAAAATGGCTAGCTGAGCAATGTCTGTTTTGTCTGTGATTTCGTCAAGCGCCACGGAGTGAAATCTCTAGCTTTGCCGCGCAACTGGTCATAAATGTCACTCGACAACTCGCTTATCCGCTCTGCCACTGTGTTTGCCGATAGAGAGAGATTGTTGAACAAGCTCTTCTTTTCTGGACATAAAATATTAGTGACTTTTAAAATGCAGTCCTTCATAAACTGCCCTTCAGTGAATGGCTTTCCTGCTTTTGCGATCAGCTCACTCACCACATAACTTGCTTCAACGGCAGCATCAGCATCCTTTTTGGCTTTATGGAAAAGGCTTTGCTGGGACATTAGCTCTCTTTGCAACTGCGTGGCTCATTTTTTCCTCTCGTCTTCTTGGTTCTTGTCATATTGTTCTCTGTGTTTAGTTGAGCAATTATGCTTGAGGTTGTATTCCTTTAGAACGACGACTTTTTCTTTGCAAACAGGTAGCATTTCCATTAAACTCCACAAAAAAATACTGCAATGTCCGTCTTTCTTGAAACTGTCTGTGTTCACCATCCACTTTCATTTTTGCTTTAGAAAGAGACATATTTTAGTTTTCGTTTGCAGCCAAACAAACTCTCATCCAATCTGCCGGTATGTGTGGTTTTTTTTTTTTTTCAAACCTTCCTCTCATCAAATCTCCTGGTATGTGCATTTTTTTTATTTATTTTTTACGCGTTCACATTTTTTTATAGAACTGTGTTTTGTTTCAATTTAATATAAAGGAGTAGTTTAAATGGGTATGAAGCAACTAGAAATAGGGGGCCGGATTTTTTTACATCAGTTGCGGGCCGGAGGGAGGAGGAGGGGGGGCCGGCAGTTTGAGACTCCTGCTGTAGCCCAAGACTGGTTTCCCACTGAAGCTAAGCAGGGCTGAGCCTGGTCAGTACCTGGATGGGAGACCTGCGAAAACTAGGTAGCTCCTGGAAGAGGTGGAAGAGGTGTTAGTGAGGCCAGCAGGGGGTGCTCACCCTGTGGTCTGTGTGGATCCTAACGCCCCAGTATAGTGATGGGGATACTATACTGTCAAAAAAAGCACCGTCCTTTGAATGAGACATTAAACCGAGGTCCTGACTCTCTGTGGTCATTAAATATCCCAGGATGTCCTTTGGAAAAAGAGTAGAGGTGTAACCCCAGCATCCTGGCCTCTGTCCATCATGGCCTCCTAATCATCCCCATATGTACTGATTGCCTTCATCTTGCTGTCTCCTCTCCACCAATCAGCTGGTGTGTGGTGGGCGTTCTGGCACAATATGGCTGCCGTCGCATCATCCAGGTGGATGCTGGACATTGGTGGTGGCTGAGGAGATTCCCTCCTTCTATATATAAAGCACTTTGAGTACCCAGAAAAGCGCTATATAAATGTAACAATTTAATTGAGTAAACCCATGTAAAGAAGACTATGACAGTGTAAACTCTTAATTTTTCGGGGAACTACGACTACCACGTGACCGTTGTACCACCCGACTACTGCAGATTCAAGGTGTGTTTGACTTAGGCCTGGGACACACTAGACGATTTTTTTTCAAATCTTAATCGATTTTAAAACTGTGAGAGACCACAGACATAAGGGCAGTTTCAACTGAATTTTAGCATTATAATCATCCCAATGCACACACTAGAAGATATGTCCGGACCACGAGACCACACACCTGTCAAATGTAATAAGATTTTCACAGTGAGACGAGATCTTGTGGAGACTCACGAGATCAAACGCAACTTGATAAGAAAACCAGATGGAGGATGATCAACGTCGTCAGCTGGTTCTCCTGGTGTGGGTTCTGTTTTACAGGAAGAAAAACAAAGGAGAAAAAAAAAGAATATGGGTGATCTTTTTCAGTACTCCACTTTCGTGACATGTTTTGTGGCTGACATGTTTCAGCAATAAAAGCTTGCTTGCTCTCATTGGCTATCGTGGGTATCACGTCAGAGGCAGCCTGATCAAAAGTCATGTTTCATGTTTGATTCAAAAGCATACAAAGCTTTATTTGCGATAATTACAACATGGTGTGAATGCAGCACAAATTTTTAACCTCCGGAAAATCACCCGTTATAAAAAATAATAAAAACACCAATCAGAGGAGAGTGCTGGCAAAACGGAGGGATTTGAAATGTTGTAAAAGCAACTGTTGATGGTGTTTTTATTATACACTTGTTATATTTAGGTGACTAAGGTATTTTATTGAATAGATAAATTGCCATATGTAGCTCTCTAACAGAGTTGATTGTAAACAGGGTTTGAAATGAACACCCGCCAACCCGGGATGGGTAAAAATCAACCATACCCAAATGCGGGTAAAAATCAACTGTGGCGGGTAACGCTATCAAATCACTAGCCAATTTGGAGTGTCACTTATGTTTACTCACTTTTTATATATGAGCACTCTGTGAATGTCCTATCTGAAGCACAGACAGAGTTCTCTTTTGCACTTGAACAAACAGTAACACACAGACTTATGCCAAAATGTCCGTTTTGTCTAGTAATGTCTTAAATGAACTGAGAATGAGATGCGCATGACGTCAGATCCGCGTCATGTTTGGCAGCGGCAGATCTTAAAGTCACAGCAGCCTAATAAACCAATTGCTGTGATGTCTGTTATCCATTCATAAAAAGATGCCATTACAACAAATTTAAAATATACTGTCTTTAAGTTGTTTCTACATTAATTTGGAGAGTAACTGAAATTATACTAATTATACGAATATTAAAAACTCTGATGTTGTTAATCATGATTAATGTGTGTGTATATATATATATATATATATATATATATATATATATATATATATATATATATATATATATATATATATATATATATATATATATATATATATATATATATATATATATATATATATTTTTTTTTTTTTTTTTTTTTTTTTTTGGCTAGTAGAAGTTCTGAATGGCCGGTAACTTCAAAATTTAGAATCCAAATTGGCCAGTGTCTGAAAAAGCATTATCTGTTGTGAATGCTCATCTCATTATGGTTGTTGTAGTGCTGCGCTGGAATTTCTTTTCAAGGAAGTACCTGTCAGGATCTCAGAGAGGACTCAGATGCAGAAAGAGTGTTAACGGGTTTACTGGAAAAACAGCAGACATGACAAGGGATTGAGGGAGAGTATGTGATAACAGTCCAAACGATAGGCAGGGACAAGGCACAATGACAGGCAAGCTGAGGGAATGGCCGCTGAGACCAGCCCAGGGTGTGAACAGGCTGGTGTGCTGTGGTAAAAGTGAAGCACCAGGCCGATGGATGCAGCGAGAGTCAGACAGGATCACACAGCACTAGTGGATAGACTCACAGGGCACGATCAGACATAGCGCCGGTCTTGCTGCTTGGCAGAGAAAGGAAGCAGCCGGAAATGCTCAGCTTGCAGGACTGGAACAAACAGGAGACCCAACATGCACAAGACAAGGCAGATAGCAGAAACAAATGCTAGGCAGTAACTAGAGAGACAACTACTACTGGCAAACAAACTGTAACAGCACAATGAATAATGAACTGGCAAAACATGAGGGAGAGAGCGCACATTATAAAGGGAGCAAAAAACATGAGGAACAGGTGAACACACTCAGATGACTGTTTGTCCACACACAGCTCCACCTCTATCATCAAATTTGCTGATGATACTGTTGTCCTGGGCCTCATTTCCAACAACGAGACGGCATACTTGGACGAGGTGGAGTATCTAACATCATGGTGCCAGGACAACTGTCTCTCTCTGAATGTTGGCAAGACCAAAGAAATGATTGTGGACTTCAGGAAGAGACAGCAACGGACATACTCCCCCCTCATGATCAGCGGGTCACCAGTAGAGAGAGTGAGCAGCTTCAAGTACCTGGGTGTAAACATCTCCGAGGACCTGACCTGGACTGCTCACATTCAGACACAGGTGAAAAAAGCCAGGCAAATACTGTACCACCTGCGCCAGCTGAGGAAATTCAGGGTTTCACCAGCTATCCTGAAAACTTTCTATTTAGGGGCGATAGAAAGTGTATTAACTCAGCGCATCAGAGCGTGTTATGGGAACAGCACCAGTCATGACTGCAAAGCCCTGCAAAGAGTTGTGCGCTTATCCGAGCGTATCTCAGGGTCAGCTCTCCCGTCTCTGCAGGACGTCTACACCAAACGCTGCAAAGGTAGAGCTACTAAAATCATCAAGGACTCTAATCACCCTGCAAACCCTCATTTCACGCTGCTGCCATCTGGTAAGCGCTTCCGAAGCCTGATGGCCAAAACTGAGAGACTCAGGAGGAGCTTCTTCCCCCAGGCCATCAGACTCCTGAACTCAGTCACTTAACATCACGTGACCATCGACAAACTGACATTGCACTGCACTTTCTGTTCTCGTTGTTACTGTGTAACAACCTGTTATAAACCTGTTTGCACATTATACTCTTTGTACATTTGTTAACCACATATTCATAAGTCTACAGTTTACTCACTGCACAGTCCACTTCAATATATATATATATATATATATATATATATATATATATATATATATATATATATATATATATATATATATATATATATATATATATATATATATATATATATATATAATATAGTACTTTTTATCCTATTTCTATTATAATTTCCTCCTTGTTTTTAACTGTGAATTTGCACTGTCCATGGAGCGGACCTGTTTACATTTCACTGCCGGTTGTATATTCTGTATATAAGTGTGTATGTGACAAATAAAACTCTTGAATCTTGAATCTTGAATAAACCAGGAGCAGAGACCATCAGGAACAGGTGAACACACTCAGACAAACCAGAAGCAGAGAACATGTGAACAGGTGAACACACTCGGACAAACCAGAAGCAGAGAACACGAGGAACAGTTGAACACACTCAGACAAACCAGAAGCAGAGAACATGTGAACAGGTGAACACACTCGGACAAACCAGAAGCAGAGAACATGTGAACAGGTGAACACACTCAGACAAACCAGAAGCAGAGAACACGAGGAACAGTTGAACACACTCAGACAAACCAGAAGCTGTGAACAGGTGAACACAGACAAACCAGGAGCAGAGAACACGAGGAACAGATGAACACACTCGGACAAACCAGGAGCAGAGACCATGAGGAACAGGTGAACACACTCAGACAAACCAGAAGCAGAGAACATGTGAACAGGTGAACACACTCGGACAAACCAGAACACACAGTTGACAAACCAGAAGCAGAGAACATGTGAACAGGTGAACACACTCAGACAAACCAGAAGCAGAGAACACGAGGAACAGTTGAACACACTCAGACAAACCAGAAGCAGAGAACATGTGAACAGGTGAACACACTCATGCAGAGTTCACACTTGCCAGCAAATGCCCAAAATCATAGGCAAATCGGTGCTCGTGCACGTGAGTGACAATCACGCAGTGTGAATGATCGAAGACGCGATCAGAGAGACTCGCCATTGAGTCGCTGACGCCTGTGAGATATTTGGCATGCTAAATATTTCGACCTGTCTGCGATTCAAAATCCTGCTCTGTGAAATGTGTTCTGACTGAAAAATACATCAATGATGACCTACAGCCAATGAGAGAGCAAGATACAGGGAAACGGGAAGTTCAGGGAGGAGTTATAGACCAGAATATCAGTATTTTAATAGATATATTTACAATTATATCAAACAGAAACAAAGCACAAACATTTGCTTGACCAGCCACATATTGCATAATAATAATTTATAATTTATTAATAAATGTATTAATAAATAATTTATTTACCTCAAACTCTCTTTGCAGAAGACAATCCTTGCTCCCTGTGTCTCCCCAGCCATTTCCTCCGACATAATCTTTTTTTCCTTTTCTCCTTTTTGCTGCAAATCAGCGCACAGACAACTTAGATCGCAAACTTTCTGCAATTTATAATTTTTAATAACAATTCCAGTCTCGCGCGAGAACTCCAGTCTGACACATGCATGATCTTGCGTTGTTTACTTGTCACATCTCATGTGTGTTTGGTTGTGAAATGTAGTTTGCGCACCGGAGAGAGTTGTCGGTGACTCTTCCTTTTGTAAAATCATGCAGTGTGAAACCTCCTGTCGCCGATTCGTCGTACAGTGTGAACACAGCAGTGACTGAACGCTACCCCAGATAGTCATGCAGTGTGAAAAGAACTGTGATCTGACCAGTTTGAAAATCTTGCGGTCTGAACTTGGCATAAGACAAGCAAGGAGCAGAGAACATGAGGAAAGGATGAGCACACTCAGTGACACAAATGAGGACTAAACAAGAGGGCATAGTAATTGGAAACAAGAAGGCAAGAACAGAGGAGCACATGGCCAACACAAGACAACACAAACAAAGACACATTAAACAAAGACAAGACTGACAGTACCGTGTGTATTAATGGGTAAAGCTACAGTAACGTCTTCAGCCAGTCAGCTTGAGATCCTTTCCATCTAAACTGGTTATAACTCTTAAGCCTTGTAATGTTTTATAGGATATCCAGATACATCCACACAGCCGAAACCTGTTTAGAAATTTTTTAACTTAAATGGCCAAAAGTTACATAGTGTACTTTTTACTTAAAATATATAAATGTGATTCACACATCATTACCTTTGAGAATATCCCAAAAGAAATGTTTTGTCATATTAATCTTACAAATTTGTCCCCAAGGCCACAAAAATCTGTGTTGTAATTAGTTTTGCATGTTGTGATGCACAATATTTATTTTTTACCTGTGAGCCATGTTCCTGTAACAACTTACATTTGCATTCATTAATTTCGGTCACACTTTTATCCAAAGCGACTTACAAATGTGAGATGCGAGAAGCAATAAACCAACTTCCATCTGTACCACTACACAGGACAAATCTGCTGATGGGTAATTAGAAGTTGAAGGTACGAATGCACTACACATTTTATGGGATGTTTTGCTACATTCTCAATGCATCACATTTATCTTATGGTGTGGTGCTCAGTGAAATAGCATTCAGTTTGTTCACTTGTTAGATAATTTTTTAAGTGTCATTCACTAACAGTAACAACTTTTACAGCATTTGTTAGTTTACAGTAAATTCGTGTTAATTTCTACATGCGCTACTGTTCAAAAGTTGGGGGTCAGAAAGATTTTTTTTGGTTTTTTAAAGAAATTTGGAAATAACATCACAGCATTTATTTCCATCAAGAGGTGCATTCATTTTTGGTCAAGATCATGTATTACCAATGCAAGAGTCCATTGGTAAAGTCTCCTCCAGCACATCCCAAAGACTTTCAATGAATTTAAGGTCTGGACTCAGAGGTGCCGATTCATGTGTGAAAATGATTCTTCATGCTCCCTCCCAACCATTCTTTCACTATTTGAGCTGATGAATCTTGGATTTGTCATCCTGGAATATGGCCATGATGTGTCTTCCTACACACTCCATCAGTTAGTGTTAGAAGAACTGTTGCCAAACATATAACATGCTACAAACATAATAATCACTGTAATAATGATCCATTCATTGACTCATAAGCATTTGCCAATGTAAATCCAAACAGCGACTTTTTTTTTTCCTTTTTGGCCTGGCAGTGTGTATTAACATAGTAAACAGTTATTTTAAATAATAACATTTCACTGCTTTGCTGCTTTTTTGGTAACATAAACAGCCTTGGTGAACAAAAGAGACTTATTTCATAAAAAAAAAAAAAAAAAAAAAAAAATTCAAACATTAATAAATCTTACTGGCATTAACATTAATGTATTATAAATGAACATGATTTGGTGTACTCACACTAGGTGATGCTACACCAACTAGATGCGGCATGGTTCGTTTAGCCGGCCCTGGCCCGCTTGGAAGAGTATGCCAGAGCGTGGTTGTGGTGTTCTGTTCTTGGGTGTAATAATGAACACAGCATTCATTTTGATGTTCCTAAATCCGAACCGCTGAAGACGCAGTGGCTGAGTTTTGTTTTTTTCGCAGGGAATATTCCTCCCGATCAACGTCAATGCTTTCGTTTTTTGCGTGAATCATTTCTCACCAGACTGCTTTATAAACGAGGGTCAGTATAAAGCAGGTTTTGCTAAGAAGCTGCTCCTGAAAAAAGGATCAGTACCAACTATTCGTGTTCCTGCTGCACCTCCAGAAGAAGTGAGTGTAACATTTTATTAACCTTTATATTAATCTTTGCGAATCATTTGCACGCTTCACAATGAATGCGGCTAAAGTTTACAGGGTAAGTTACATTACGGCATGCTTTCTATGTATGACGTTCTCAATATAATTCATAATCCCACGTTTATAATGAACAACGAGTTATGGCACTGGACATAAATATACATTACAACAAATTCTTAGGTGTCCTTCAACTACTGCTGGAAACATTCCTGTGGTGACCTAATGTCAGTGCTTCAGCCCTGCTGTACCGAACAGTGCATAGATAACGTTACGCATCGCTGACAAGCCTACATTTACCGAAAAAAGGTTTTTCATGACCATTAGCTGTAAAATCAATCTGTCAATGAACTAACGTATACGTCAGTAAACACATAGCATTCGTATCTCAGTACGCTACCCTGCCAGTACATACAAACATAGATCAAAGCGACATTACATTAACCAACCATTCAGAAACGTCCTGTTCGAGTCTTAATTGTCGAACTTCGTTGGGGGCCGTCATCTTGTTCTGGGTCCGACTCCGGTTCAAATTGATACGGTTGCACAGATGTGTCCTCAGAGACTCCCGTTGCCATTCTTTCTCCAAAATATACCCTCAACCGTTGTCAAGGCAACACTTCACGTGTGTTGTGTCAAGACGCCCCACAGAACAGAGGGGCGGGGTGAGCAAAGCTCATTATCATTTAAAGACACATGCACTGAAATGGCTTGCTGAAAACAGAGCTGTTTTTGACTAGGTAAAATTAGTGTTTTCTTACAATACTAATGAGAATTTTTAATTAAAGTATATTACAAACTTTTCACTTAGACACTAAAGAATCATATTAACTTGTACAAAAATGGCATTATATGGCCCCTTTAAGGTTTATAACAGTCCTGGTTCTCACCTTATTGATTAACATGAATTGTAGTTTGAGAGTAAAGCTGAAAATTCCTCCATCAAAGTCAACTGCCTCCATAATAATCTTCTGATATGTGCAGTGCAATCAAGTGAAAATTGCTGTGCGGCGTAAATGATAAATCTATTAGGCAATCTATTAGCGAAAGCTCTTTTCTTCCTGTCTTCTTCAAAACAAAAAGTTGTATCGTGAATGATGTAAGCGTGCTCCGGCCCGGTACGTTAAGTGCAATGTGAGTGCAGGCCAGCGGGGGAGGGGAGACAATTGCGCTCGGGCACGGTACAAGGCAACCATGCCTAGTGTGAGTATACACCCTAATAATGATCAGTATACTTATAAATGAACATTAGCCCTAACTATAAATTAATGTTCACTGTTAGTTCATGACACCGGATGCATTAACTGATGTTAGCAATTTGAGCCTTATTTTAAACCAGTCAATCAGCGGATCACTTCAGCTGAATCATTTAAAAAGATGATTTTTTTTTTTTTTAAACAGATCTCGCTGATGATAACATGTCCGCAGATGCTGGTTCTGTGCTGTATGAAGAAACAGTCGACAGGTGTCTGGACATAAAAAAAAAAAAAAAAAAGTGAAAAATATCCCGGCTGTTTATTTGCCATATGCCACATGCTGTCAGACAAACATATCTGCTCGTTAAATTAGCTCACATGTCAGTTCTCTCCTCTGACATGAGATCCTTCAGCTATTAGTCAGTAACAGATTTCAAGTTGTGTCTGCATAATGACGAATGCATGTTATAAATGAAGCATTTGTACTTATTTTCGGTGGTAATTACATGATAATGTGTTCTTGCAGAGCGCTGTCACCGCCTCCTGAGCGGGTCATTAAGAAACCACCGCTGTCACCTGTCACCAAGCGATGTCAGTCGCTGGTCATGATGAGCAGCTATTATTTTTAGTAATATAGCGTATTATTTTTATGTTTTGATAAGCTCCGATTAGAGATAATGCAGTCGTAATTAACAAATCCTAGCTGACCTGTGCAACACCGAATCTTGTTCCACTTTAGGCTTGTTGCACAATTGTTGCCTCTGGCGTATAGCACAGTGCCTCAGGATGAATTGTAATGGTTGCAATATGCTTTCTCTTTATAAGCCACCATATTCTGAGGCTTTTCCCCAAGGGCTTCCTAGACGGATGTCAATTTTGTGACGAAGTGAGCTAGAGGGGTTTAGATGGACTTATAGTTTAAAGCAGCTTAATACTCAATACATCAAAGACTTTAAAACCATTGGACAACTGAAACTTCTGTTTATGTGTGTTAGGACTAAAGGGGGATTGCATTCGCTGATAGCATTTATTTAGCACACAATTCACTAATTATGCAAATCAGGTAAAGCCACAAATAGCCTACATCTAAATATTCAATTTGCACAGCGCAATTCCCCATTTAGCAGGTCAGATTTAGGTTTTAGCACTAGTTTTTTTATTTTTTTATTGTATGTCTGTATACAAATCCGTTTGAAAAAGTTTAAGTTCAGTGAGATGTTTTGAAAAAGATTAATACATTTATTCATCAAAGAGGCATTACATCAATCAAAATGACAGTAAATACATTTTTAAAGTCACAGAAAAAAAAATAAAAATCATTGTTTCAAATGAATGGTGCTCTTTTGAAAAAGTAAAAATGTTGACATTAATATGTATATATAGCCTGACGTTGTCATACTCATTTTCTAGTCAGAGTATGAGTCTGATCCTGCTCCATTGGACTGTGATTATGGGGCGTGTTTCAACTGAACCAGGAAAGAAAATTGCATTCTTCTGCACTCAGTTGGATAGACTTACAACCAATCAGAGCATGGAGTGAGTGATGTATGTTGAGCGATGCATAGTAGTAGTGGGAAGTTCGGATCATTTCGCGAACTCGGATCTTTGAATCTCGTTCAGTAAAATGAACAAATCTTTTTTCAAGTCATTTCATTCATGTCAGCAGAATATAATTAAAATGTCACATGTTAAATTCCCCAACATATCTAGTACTTATGCAAACGTTGATCACATTTGGAATAAAAAATTAATTATAAGCTAATGCAGCCAAGGCCAAACTCTAAGAAAGAAATGATTCATTAATTGCTTAGCTGGGTCTTCAGGCTATGCAGTCTGTTAGTTAACCTCACCTCCGAATCCGAGTCATTCTTTCTTTTGTCACTTCACATTTAATCATGACTGTTCCCTGGAAAGATTAGTATGCCTCTCCTGTCTTTGGGTTTGAGACGTTAGTTCCGTCATTAGTGTCTGATCTGGGCCGTGACAGCCCCATATGTAATGCATGCAGTCCCGAAAACAGAATTGATTAGTTCACGTCTCGAGTCTTCGGGTTCGAGTCATTCATTCACCAACTCACAGCCCCATAGGCTGAATGCAGAAGATCCTGTACAGAACCGATGGCATGTAGCGCATGCACAGTCATCATGGCCAACACGCACAATGGAAGAAGTAGAAGAAGAAGATGAGTGTAAGCGATCTTTGCCGGTGTTGTAAAAGAATACACAGAGTACTTACTAACACGATCATCATTTTTGAGAGAAATAGTAAAGGTGCATGCATATACAAACTAGTTCTTCATTTAGGATTCGAACGAATTCAACCCAAGCGCCCTTTGGTTACGTGGATGATTACGTTACTGTTAATCATCTGTCCATCATCGTATAAAGCTGACAATTTGATTGGTCTGAACAGCTCTGGTTCGAGCATAGTTGGATCAAGTCCAGACCGAACTTCCCAACCTCAGATGTTGTGGGCGGGGCTAAGTACAGTTGGCATCCAGGCTAATGTATATGGAAAGTCCTTATAAAACATGGAAACCCTGTGTGTGTGTGTGTACTTTAGTGTAGTTTAACCTACATTGAGAGGACCAGATGACATTTGGTCAGGCCCCATGAGGAAAACATCTTATAAATCATACCAGGTGGGTTTCTTTTTTTTTTTTTTTTTTTTTTTTTTGTTTTGGAAAATGTAAAAATTTTGAAAGTGTTCTGTGATGGGTAGGTTCAGGGGTATGGTTAGTGTTTGTACAATATAAAAAACCCTTACGTCCATTGAAAGTCTATGTAAAGATATAAAAACAAGCATGCGTGTGCGTGTGAAATGTGTCCGTCATACAGATGTTGGAGTAATCTGTCCGGATGGCTTTTACAAAGGCATTTATCCCACTTAAACACAGGCTGTGTGCTTTCACAGAGCAGACGATGGGCTATAAAAGCCATTCACGAAACATGACCTCTGACTTGCATGATGTGCCTGACATGTTATCATGTATGATTGAACCTTTGGAAAGATCCTTCTCAACTGTTTCATGTTTTCAGTCCTATCATTTGTAAGAACACTTAGAAGCATCTATACTGTACAATCAGACTTCCACAAACTGTCCAGGGGCCGCTTCTGTGTTTGAATGACACTGTTATAATCACTGTCCACTCCGTGTGTCTATAATGGAAGTGTTATAGTTTTCTCTAACTGCTGTGCTTGCAGTTCAGATCGGATGGAAAACGTACAGTATATTTAAATTACACTACCCTCTTGGTACATTTTTTATGTTCTTGAAAGAAGTCTCTTCTGCTCACCAAGGCTGAATTTCTTTGATCAAAAATACAGTAGAAACAGTAATGTTGTGAAATATTATTACTATTTAAAGTAACTGTTTTCTATTTTAATGTATTTGAAAATGGCTTCAGTGTCACATGTCCTTCAGAAATCACTCTAATATGCTGATTCGCTGATAAACAGTGGCCAAATGTCAAAAACCCAACAGCAAAAACAGACCATTTAACACTAAATAGACAGATTTCTAAACAACTGCATTCAATTACTGTACTATATGAGGCACAGTTCTTGACTTTGCAGATGGATTTTAGAGAATTTCTTTGCTTCAATTAGACATATAGAAGATATTTACATAAAGTAAGAAGTAGCTGAACACTGTGTCCTAACCAGACGCGACACTGTGCCGCGACAAGCGATAAAAGGTATCTTTGAGTCCGAAATCGCCCCCTATACGTTAAATATGGCACTATTTGAGGGAACAACCATTTGTAGTGGTATCCAAAATCATAGTGGACATTACTGAGTGCACTCATTCAATCCCACAATGCACTGCAATAATGAGTGTGACCATGCATCCCAATGTGCCACCCTATCCGCCCTAAATAGTATTGAACATTACTAATGCCACATACTATTTAGGATGGATAGTATGCACATTGAGATGCAGGCTACAACTGATGTACGCTCAAAAGCTAGAGAATACCCATGATGCATTGTAAGAGTCACGCGTCGAATGAATTCCCGCGTCTGACCACAAGATGGCGCCCACAGCTGAATCATCCATCCATCCATTTCCAAAAAAACACTGATCCAATGTGGCTACAGCATATCATCATACAGGTATAAATTCCTTTTTCATTTATTATTAAATTGTTTAATTGTATGCTAATTTCCATAAGAGTTCAAGATAAATCTTTTCATTACTAGGCTAGTGGAGGTGGAGCTACGTTTGGCTAAGTTTCAAATTATTATTAAACCGCAAGCACAAACTATGCAAGTTTCATTTCATTCACTCCTTCAAGTGGACTATATTAGTGGAGCAATGAAGGGATTAGTGAATGAGGGTATAGGTGGCGATTTAGAAGAGTTTTCGAGAGTTTTTGTCCTAACCAACCACGACGGCAACACGCTATGATTCTACTTTAGAAACAGTTTCTATTTTTCTGCAACGTTGCAGCTGTAACAACAAAACAAAAAATGGCGACGGTAATCTCAGGTCATCTTAATGTTAAAAAGCGTGTAATGTGACTTTGAATGTCATTTAGTGCTCCCAGCTTTGTAACGTAGTCGTACTAAAAGCAACAATGGATAATTCACCACAGGTCTTGAAATTAAACAAATGGAAACAAGAATGTTCAAACTGTGAACAAACAAGTATGTTCTACGACAAAGATTGTTTTAGTAACTCGGTATGTATTTTTAGTAATATTTAAATGGTGTAATATTTGTGAATTTGATTATGTAGCCTACTTTTCCAGATTATTCTGCCGTACATTTGCCGCAAGAGCCCGCCCACACGCTGTTCTGATTGGCTGTGGGTTTTGATTGATTTGGTCTCATCTCGTGGTCATGTCATCTGGTGTGAACAGATAAATAGCTTGACGCTGGAATCTTATCCCATCGCCTCTGTGTAGGACACGGAGTAAAAGTAGTTGGGAACTTCAGAAGTTTGCAGAGAGGAAGCAATACTTTTTATGAATGAATTTTATGTAAATAAGATTTTAAATGAAAAACTGACCAGCGCTTAAGTGTTTTGAGGGGGAAAAAAGGCTGGTCTAATATAACTGTAATTGTTGATTACAATAGCCAAGCATCATTACATTTACCAGGTCATTTTATTTAATTTGGGCTCTGAATATCATTTGTGTATCCTGAATTTCTAAAATTATGAAATGCTAATGCATATTGTAGCTACACTGCTGATTTTCCAGCTGTGCAATAATTCTGTGAATAATTCTCCTTTCAATAGGTCTATTGGACTGAGATGAGCGCGCTAAAGCAATGTGTGCTTCGTGATGCTGCTATTTTATGATGCTGGAAGAATCCATTTCAAAATGGCCACAAAGGGACGCCCATAGTCAACAACAACACTTAATCGATGAGCCGCTATCGGTACAAAGATGTCTGAAGAAACATTCATCATATTAAATTACAACCAACAGCTTGTTCCATTGACACAGGAAATGATGGGTTAATGAATGCAAGCCACTCTAGGCAAGCCATTGCCTAGACTGGAGACAAGCATTCTGCATGTTAAAGCTTTTTAATGATCATTATCTACCAACTGCAACCCACAGAGTTAATCTAAGGTAATTCTGCTGTAATTTCTCATTTCTTACATAAATGTCTACATGCTTTAAACATCAACAGATCATTTGCTACTCAGCTGTTTGTTTTTTCCAATAACTCTCATCTGATAGCAATGGAAGCTTGTTTCCACCACTAAATAAAAAGGTAATTGCAACTTTTTATCTCACAATTGTCGTTTTCCCCTTCAGAAATTGACTTTATAACTCGCAATTGTATGTGAATTATATCTCACAATTCTAAGAAAAGAAGTCAGAATTGCGAGATATAAACTCGCAATTGCGGAAAAAGTCAGAATTGCTACAGTTTATTACGGTTTCCACAAAAAGATGTTTTTGACATTGATAATAATAAGAAATAGTTTTTATTTTATTTTATGGAAGCTTGTTTCCACTACTTAATAAAAATAAAAAAAGTTAATCGTGACTTTATCTCACAATTCTGACTTTTTCTGAGAATTGGGTGAAATAAACTCACAATTGAGAGAAAATTTGCGAGAAAAAAGTCAGAATCACGAGATACAATTAGATAAAAAGTCGCAATTATCGTTTAAATTATTTTATTCTGTGACGGAAACAAGCTTCCATAGTTTTTTGAGCAGCAAATCATCATATTAGCTGAAGACTGGAGGAATGATGCTGGAAATTCAGCTTTGTCATTTAAAAATATAGAAAAATAGAAAACAGATCATTTAAATTGTAATTATATATCACATTATTATACACCCTCATATGTTTCCAAACCAGTATGACTTTCTTTTACACTGTGGAACACAAAAGGAGATATTTTGATAAATTTGTCAGGGTTTTTTTTTTTTTTCATACCATAAAAATGAATGGGGTCCAATGATGTTTGTTCTTTCAAATATATTTATATTTTGTGTTCTACAGATGAAAGAAAGGCACACAGGTAGCGTAGGTAAAGCAAACCAACATGAATTTTCAGAACAGATGGAAAAACCGGCGAGACAAGACTACACCAGATTCACCCTAGCGTCCAATAAAACTGGTCTCGTCAAAACCCACGGCAGCCATTGTGCTTCTTACCTAACCTTGATCTATTACCCAGACCAGGGCAAAACTGTGCTCACATCAGAGAGGTGAGTGTTAGTTTCACCCGCAATCGATTTCTTTCGTCTTTAATGGATGGCTTTATTTAGCCGCGAGAAAGAGCACCACTCTCTCATACACGACCAGCAAGCTGTTTAATAGACCCAAATCTATATTTCATTAAAATGATGACATTCAGCACCCCCTGCTTGCTCTTAACTCCTGTCCTATTGATCGCTGGCCGTTTAACTCTTGTAGTCATGTGATAAATGGGCTGCTCGTAGGTGGCGCTCTCCTCTGAGCCCCCACTTTTCATGGTATAAGATACGAGGCTCTTGATTCTGCCCATGTCCAATGGGGTCAGAGGTCACTGCTATGGATTTCTCATCTGTTGGACGGAATGCGAAGTTGGTGCCAAGCGAGTCCGGCATGGTCACATTCTCACACAGATGGAGGAAAATTGGCTCGGCTTGCACAGATTCATCTCACTCAGTCGGCTCATATCTGCTTCATTTGTCATCGAGACAACAACAAAAAACTATTGTATCGATTTCATCCCCAGAAAACACAAAAGTCTTCACTGCTGCCATTAATGTGTAAACATTATTTGAATCAACTCACTTTTTGCTTTCTCCAGTAATCACTGTGGTTTGAGATTGTATGATGTAAAGAGGCAGATTTTCGTAAACCTGTCAACATGTCCCAGAATCATCCATCCATCCGTCATCTGTCTATCATCCATCGATCCATCCATCCATACATCCACCCACCCACCCATCCATCCATCCACCCACCCACCCACCCACCCACCCATTCATCCATCCATCCGTCCATCTATCCGTCCGTCCATCCATCCATCCATCCATCCATCCATCCATCCATCCATCCATCCATCCAATCATCCAGTATATACAAAAGTTGGGTAAGTATTTTGTTTTTGTAAAGAAATTAAAGCTTATATTCAGCGAGGACACATTTAATTGACCAAAAGTGACAGTGAAGACATTTATAATGTTACAGAAGAATCTCTATATATATCTATAATCAAATCTTATCCATCTATAAAACGTATTTTAAATTGTAATAATATTTCACAATATTTATAAATAAATTCAGCAATAAAAAGAAGAGAAAAATTAACAATAAAGAATCATACATACTATAATATACTATATAATTTCTAATATAGATTATAATATAGATTTTAGATTTTAAATCATAAAATCAAAGTCCTAAAATATTTGGGGTGAAATTAAACTCTTCCATCAAGAACATTTCCAGATTGTGAGTTTAGAACATTCTATCTCGCTCTTCCTCAGAAATCAAACAATAAAATGAAATGAGTTTTTACCTATTGTTTTTCATCTACAGGCTCCGTGCCAAGTTCATTCAGACCCAATTTAGATAAACAAACCAAATCTATCCAGTAATTAGCTTTTTGCCCTCCTGTTTTAATGCTGTTTGCTATGTACATACTATATCTGTACTTAGGGTTAGATATCTGAACAAACCACTAACCCATAACTATAAAAATCTGTATTTATTTCGTCCTGCACCATTTAAGCAGAGACACGAAGGATACCAAATCATGTGTTTCGTTGGAGAGAGGTGTTTAGTATAAAAAGAACTATTAAAGTATGATAAAAGTAATTTGTATGACTTGTGCGCTATGTTTCAACTCTTCTCAAGAACTACATCAATCCTATTGCTGAACAAATCATTCAGACTGGTTTTGTGAACGGGATCAAGCAAATCATTGAAAATATTCAGTTGGAAAGAATCATTCGTTTACAAATTGAACAGCCTCCTCTCATGAGAGCACTACTTGATAGATGTCATACAAAGCTTCATAAAAGTACTCTTCTGAAGAATCAAATGGGTTCAGAAGAGTACTTACATGGTGCTTTTTGTCTTTTTAAAGCTTGACAGTACAGTCCTTATTTAGCGGCTGCGATATTCTTCAACAGTTCACTCTTTGTGTTCCAAAAAATAAAATCACACGCACGACATGAAGGTGAGTAAATGATTATTTACTCATTATACTGTATATTTTATTTTTTTATTTTTGAGGAACTATTCTTCTATTCACCTCACACACACACGTACTGCCGACATACCATTTAGTATTAATAGCATTTGGTATAGTGACAGAGTACAAAAAATGGCTGACATAATTTAATATGTTGTGGAAATCTGTGGTGTTTATGATGAACTGGCAGTAAACTGACAGGCTGTTGAGGGTAAACACATTTGACATTTCCACGTTGACCTTATGTCTGCTCTTCCAGGACCTGATCTCTGACAGCTTCCCCTCTGCATCCTATAGAATCAGTCTGCTTAACAAGCTCTGACCGATACACAAGCCACATTCTGTTATCGTATTATACTTCTGAAAGCCACGTCATACATTGTGTACATTTTATAAATGTTAAAATCTTGCTTACAAAGCACTAAATGGTTTAGCTCCCCAGCACTTGAGCGAGCTCTTAATGCATTATAGTCCTTCACGTCTAATGCGGTCTCAAAATTCTGGTCAGTTGATAATGCCTATACATATCAAAATCAACTGCTGGTGGTACATCCTTTGCCTATTTAGCACCTAAACTCTGGAACAGTCTTCCTAGCATTGTCCGGGAAGCAGACACACTCTGTCAGTTTAAATCTAGACTAAAAACACATCTCTTTACTATGGCATACACATAGAACATTAAGAATTTCTATTATTCAAATCAGTTAAATGATTGTCAGGCTGCATTAACTAGGTCAGCCGGAACCGGGAACACTTCCAATGACATCTGATGTTGAAGAATGGCATCTACACTAATATTAGTCTCTCTGTTTATCCCAAGGTACTGAAACAATCTGTATTGTAAAAAGCGCAATATAAATATAAAAGGTGACTTGACTTGACTTCTTGATAGAAGATTGTGCCTTTAGGGGACAATCATGTTATTATTATTATTATTATTATTATTATTATTATTAATAATAATTTAAATTGTATTATTATTATTACAATTTAAAAGAAACATTTTCTATTTTTAATGTTTAATGAATTTTCAACATTTAACATTTTATGATTGTTTATAATTTACTAAAGTGTGACATCGTCCTGTTGAATATACACTCACCGGCTATTAGGTACACCTTTTCAACTGCTTGGTTAAAGCAAATATCTAAAGCATGGCAGCAATTTAATACATTTGGCCATATAGACATGGTCAAGACGATTTGATTTAAGTGACTGTGGCATGGTTGTTGGTGCCAGACGGGCTAGTTTGAGTATTTCAGAAACAGCTGATCTACTGTGATTTTCATGCACGACCATCTCTAGGGTTTACAGAGAATGGGCTGAAAAAGTAAATATCCAGTGAGCGAAAATGCCTTGTTGATGTTAGAGCTTACAAGACAATGGCCAGACTGGTTCGAGCTGATAGAAAGGCTACAGCTAAGAGGTTTGCAGAAGAGTATCTCTGAATGCATAACACGTGTGACGCATGTCACAAAGCTCAAATCATCTCAAACTGGTTTCTTGAACATGAAAATGAGTTCACTGTACTCAAATGGCCTCCACAGTCACCAGATCTCAATCCAATAGAGCATCTTTGGGATGTGGTGGACCAAAATCTCTGAGGAATGTTTCCAGCACCTTGTTGAATCTCTGCCATAAAGTTCTGAGGGCAAAAATAGGTCCAACCTGGTTCTAGCAAGGTGTACCTAATAAAGTGGCTGGTGAGTGTATATATTCTTTGTGGGGTCTAAAATTCTTTGCACACTTGAAATCTAGTTACTCGTGGGTTGAGTGATTGGTATTGCACTGGCCCATAGCTCAAGGTTGGCATTATGTGTTAGTCATATATTTATCTGTCTCACATTAGAGGTGTGTTTTTTTTTTTTTTCGCTGTATGTTTTTATACAATTATTTTAGTTTGAAAGATCAAGTACCTTAGATAAAATTCAGTAGATTGTACCAAATTTAGGGGGTCACTGTGTTCATTGAATATGGATGTCAGACATAATGTTAAAAACACACTCATCACATATGGACAAGAGCCACTTCTGAAAATGAGCAGAGAGATGCACACATCCTGAAACAATCCAAAACAACACCTCTTCCCCTCTGAAATCCATTTACCTGATGAGGCCGCTCTTTGTGAGATCAAAGGTGGTGTATCTGTGCTCATTCACTTAAATGAATTCAATGAAGTTGAATGAATCAACAATACAACATGAAGTTTCTCAGATGGATGTTCTCCACTTTTTTTGTCCAGAATTACTCTTCAAGTGTGCTTGTGAAAGGACAGGAGGTGCAGCACGAGGGATCGTCCAGTGTAAATGCCCTTCTTGCCTTTTGATAGAAATCCACTTGGGTAAGAAGAGCATTTTCTTCCATGGCTCCTAAGACAGTCTCTTTGTTTAAGTATAGACTAAAGACTCATCTGTTTAATGAGGGATATAGTTAAATTCCCACAGCCTGCTGCACTGTAGCTCTGTATGCCGGGAGCTATTGTTTTTCACATCCTCCTTTGTGCACAGTGTGCAAACTCTCTGGGATACCCTGATGACATACTACATTTGCTAAATGTATCATACATCTCGCAAGTTATTATGGCAAAAACGACATGTAACCAAATTCAAGGTTATTTTGCTTGAAGTGGGTTACTCATAGCGGACTATATCGGGTCCATAGTTAACTGAGACAGTGAAATGACGGCTATTGCTTCATGGAATGCCAGCTGAACAACTGCCATTGAAATAGATGGGAATTCTAACGGATAGCTTTCTTCAGGTAGTACAGACATCCTTGGATTAAACATGCAACAAAGGTTTTTTTCCTCCCACGTGGCACAGATCGGATATGACCCAAGAACGTGTAAGCAGGAAAAAAGCACATGGATTCCGATATTCTCAGATCGGTTTCAGGCCTCATTCCTTTGTGGAAATAAATCTGATATGAACCAGAAACATGCATTTGCGTCTGCCATGTAAGCAGACAGATCAGATATTCCCGTCAATGCGAGTTGTATGTCATTGAAAAAGCGATGGTTGTAAATGACATCAACTCAGGTGGACACCAACCATGATCACATGACTCTTTTCAGTGCCCACTCTTATGAAACAAAAATATATACTGCAAAATATAATGTAATACATTACATAATACATTTCCATACATGGGAAACTAGTGCTTATATTTTTCAATATACTGGAATATATGCATTGACCATATATTGATACAAACCCGATTCCAAAAAAGTTGGGACACTGTACAAATTGTGAATAAAAAAGGAATGCAATCATTTACAAATCTCATAAACATATTTTATTCACAATAGAATACAGATAACATATCAAATGTTGAAAGTGAGACATTTTGAAATGTCATGCCAAATATTGGCTCATTTTAGATTTCATGAGAGCTACACATTCCAAAAAAGTTTGGACATGTAGCAATAAGAGGCCGGAAAAGTTAAACGTACATATGAGGAACAGCTGGAGGACCAATTTGCAACTTATTAGGTCAATTGGCAACATGATTGGGTATAAAAAGAGCCTCTCAGAGTGGCAGTGTCTCTCAGAAGTCAAGATGGGCAGAGGATCACCAATTCCCCCAATGCTGCGGCCAAAAATAGTGGAGCAATATCAGAAAGGAGTTTCTCAGAGAAAAATTGCAAAGAGTTTGAAGTTATCATCATCTACAGTGTATAATATCATCCAAAGATTCAGAGAATCTGGAACAATCTCTGTGTGTAAGGGTCAAGGCCGGAAAACCATACTGGATGCCCGTGATCTTCGGGCCCTTAGACGGCACTGCATCACATACAGGAATGCTACTGTAATGGAAATCACAACATGGGCTCAGGAATACTTCCAGAAAACATTGTCGTTGAACACAATCCACCGTGCCATTCGCCGTTTCCGGCTAAAACTCTATAGGTCAAAAAAGAAGCCATATCTAAACATGATCCAGAAGCACAGGCGTTTTCTCTGAGCCAAGGCTCATTTAAAATGGACTGTGGCAAAGTGGAAAACTGTTCTGTGGTCAGACGAATCAAAATTTGAAGTTCTTTTTGGAAAACTGGGACGCCATGTCATCCGGACTAAAGAGGACAAGGACAAAGTTGCCCAAGTTGTTCTCAGCACTCAGTTCAGAAGCCTGCATCTCTGATGGGATGGGGTTGCATGAGTGCGTGTGGCATGGGCAGCTTACACATCTGGAAAGGCACCATCAATGCTGAAAGGTATATCCAAGTTCTAGAACAACATATGCTCCCATCCAGACGTCGTCTCTCTCAGGGAAGACCTTGCATTTTCCAACATGACAATGCCAGACCACATACTGCATCAATTACAACATCATGGCTGTGTAGAAGAAGGATCCGGGTACTGAAATGGCCAGCCTGCAGTCCAGATCTTTCACCCATAGAAAACATTTGGCGCATCATAAAGAGGAAGATGTGACAAAGAAGACCTAAGACAGTACTGATTGGCTTCATCACGCTGTCTCCTCTCCACCAATCAGCTGGTGTGTGGTGGGCGTTCTGGCGCAATATGGCTGCCGTCGCGTCATCCAGGTGGATGCTGGACATTGGTGGTGGTTGAGGAGATTGCCTCCTTCTATATATAAAGCGCTTTGAGTACCCAGAAAAGCATTATATAAATGTAACAAATTATTATTAATTATTATTTATTTAAGAAGTAACAGATGTGCCTTCTTTAGCACAGCAAGAGTCTCTTTGCTAAACGCTTTAGTACATGCTGGTGTGCTTGTGCTTTTGTTAACTAGCTTGGAAATATGAAACATTTATAATGTAAATAATCTATATTAATCTAATTTCTCTATATATGCGTGTTTATACTGCATAAGTAAATAGTTCTGTAATATATTACACATGCAGTGCTATATCTGATCACATATACTGTACATTATATATTATGAAGAGTATTACTGAATATAAAATTACATACATTATGATATATTAGTAAATATATTGTCATATTTTTCAACAGGAAAAGCAGCAACTCTTTATGTATTATTCAATATATTGTAATATATTAACACTATATATTATTTGGTATATTTTCAAATATACTGTTAAATCATTTCATATATTGATAATTTATATGTAGGGAAATATATTTTCTTTGCGTAAGGGCAGGCTGCAACAAGGGCTCTCCTCTTTTTTTTGTCCGTCTTAACTTAAGAGACCAATGTTTTTCCTGACCTTTAAAGATGGTGTGGAAAGCAGAAGCTTGTTTTATCATTTAGTCTGTGTTCATTGCAAATCACACATTTTTACTTCCTTTTTGGCCTAAGCTTTTACAGGTCAGTACCTCTACCTTGGGATGTTTCACAAGTGCGTAATGTAAATATGGATATGGGTCACTTTTAAAAGATATAAGATGTAAATCGAAATTCGGCATCAAGACCTGCAGTGTGAATGTGACCATAATGAGGTCATTGTGATCAGTTTTCTTGCTACAGTTTGCCTATTGCATACCGTGTACTACTATACTACACAGTTAGCAGTGCACTAGTTTTCTATTCTAAATATTGCCATTGATTCTTCCTCTGATGCTGTCTGGCAGTCATACGCCGGTATGTATTAACAAAGCACCATGCAAAAGACAGACGAGGTGAAGAAGTAATTTCATACCAATCACTGCTCATTACCTAACGAACATTGAGGACACTCAGCCCTGGAGAGGCCACACAAACCAGTACTGATGAGTTGTAATCACATTCTTATTTACCTCTTTGGAGATAACAAGGTTTTGGAATACAATTAAGCAGCAGTCAGGTTAAAGCAGGGTAATTTCAGCATTATTTCCTACCGATGAATAATTAACGCTAGTATAATTGGTATTTATTTGCCTGCCAATGCTGGGCGTCGTAAATGTTTGTTAATTGTGTTTCCTTTGACTCGACTCTCAACAACTCTTTCGGTTTAATTAATAGGAAATTAATTTTACAGTGCTCTGTTTTGACAGGGTTAATTTGCATATTGTATGTATGAGTGATGTTGTTTATCGGTGTTTAAAATAGGAAATATAGGCCATTCGATTGAGGAACTTTCTATATGAAATCTTCGCTTTCTACCCCTATCTTTCTTTTACTCTATGAGCACAAGAGGTGACTGTCGCCCAAAACCATAGTGCTCTGCCCACCTAGATCACAACTTTAGGCATCATAGGAACTAATACGCTAAGTCCAAATTTGGGTAACACTTTATTTTAAGGTGACTTAATTACACATGTACTTACTAAAATAATAACAATACATTTTACATAATTACAATTGACTAGCCCTAAACCTAACCCTAACCCTAACCATAACACCATAGGGGAGACCGGCATATGACAGTTTCAGTTTCCTCTGGCTTCCTTTACGATCCCACATGGAGGTTTTCCAGTCTGTGTTGCTATCTCTCCTGAAGCTACAGCAAAAAATCTAATTCTGAGGTAAGAAAGTAAAAAAACACAAAAAAAAACAAGATAATATTTTGTTTTGTACTTCTACCGTTGGAGATAATGCTGTATGAGTTATATCAGGTCAAAGTGTAGTTTCTCATAAAGAATGGTGTATATACCTCCTGCTAATTTCAAAGCATCATGCTAATACAGCTAGCTAAACAACGAGTGACAGTGGCGGGGTAGGTTGTTTATGTTAATCTGCTCTTACTGCTCTTACACACACACACACACACACACACACACACCCACACCCATCCATATAAATGTGCATGTACAGACATAAAAAAGGGGGTAGTTTGAAGAAAAAAGTGTTAAACCATACCCGGTCTACCCTAGTAAGTGCATGTAGTTAATTAGTAATTTATTAAATAGTTTAAGTAATTACATGTAATTGCGTCACCTTAAAATAAAGTATAACTAAAATGTGAATTACTAGAATACATTGTGATGAGCTCAGTTAAGCTTTACATTGTTTATATTATAAGATCCCAGTATTTGGGTGTTATTTTTTATTAAAGGATTTAATTATTAACTTTTAATATATAATATTAAATAGGCTTCATAAATAATTAACTTTGTGTGTAAGAAAGGCTTCTCGTGAGGCACTTTGAATGACTCAGAGTTAAAGAGCATTTCAAATCAAGTCAATCACCTATCACTATTTTTGAGAAGATAATTTCCTACTTTTTAAAAAAAATGCAGTACACTCATATTAAATTTGTAGCTTTCCTGTAGCTCAAGCAATATGAGCGTGGCGCTAGCAATGCCAAGGTCATGGGTTCGATTCACAGGGAAAGCAAGAACTGACAAAATGTGTACCTTGAATGCAATGTAAGTCGCTTTGGATAAAAGCGTCTGCCAAATGCATAAATGTATTATATCGCAAATCTGCTTGACTGTTATAACTGGGGCCTCCATGGATCAGACTTGTTCGTTCAGCACATCCCACATATGCTCGATTGGATTGAGATCTGGGGAATTTGGAGGCCACGTCAACACCTCAAATTTGTTGTGCTCCTCAAACCATTCCTGAACCTTTTTTGCTTTGTGGCAGGGCGCATTATCCTCCTGAAAGAGCCACAGCCACCAGGGAATACCATTTCCATGAAAGGGTGTACATGGTCTGCAACAATGCTTAGGTAGGTGGTATGTGTCAAAGTAACATCCACATGGATGACAGGACCCAAGGTTTCCCAGAAGAACATTGCCCAAAGCATCACACTGCCTCCGCCGGCTTGCCTTCTTCCCATAGTGCATCCTGATCCCATGTGTTCCCCAGGTAAGCGACACAAACTTACTCAGCCAATCCACGTGATGTAAAAGAAAACGTGATTTATCAAACCAGACCACCTTCTTCCATTGCTCTGTGGTCCAGTTCTGATGCTCACGTGCCCACTGTTGGAGCTTTCGGCAATGGACAGAGGTCAGCATGGGCAACCTGAATGGTCTGCAGCTATGCCGCCCCATACGCAACAAACTGCGATGCACTGTGTATTCTGACACCTTTCTATCAGAACCAGCATTAACTTCTTGAGCAATTTGAGCTACAGTAGCTCGTCTGTTTGATCGGACCACACGGGCCAGCCTTCGCTCCCCACGTGCATCAATGAGCCTTGGCCGCCCATGACCCTGTAGCCGGTTCACCACTGTTCCTTCCTTGGAGCACTTTTGATAGATACTGACCACTGCTATGTATATAGCAACCTACAACTTCATTGTGAGTTATTCATGAGCAAAAAATCTATAATTATAAAATAAAAATAAAAATCTATAAAAGCGCTAAACCTGAGCTCACTGAAAGAAGATGTACCTTTAATCATTTAGATCCCAAAAAGACAGTCAAACGACATATCTGGCAAATTATTTCCTGCAAATACACGTAAAAAGGCTAAACATTTCACCTTGAGCAAAAAAAGCCTTTGAATCTCCAATCATTCGTTCCTTTATGTCCCTATAAAAAGAGTTTTGCTGGATGACACAGTCATGCAGTGTCACACTGTGAGATTCACTCAGTTAAATGCCAGTGGAAAGTTCACACTACAGTATTACCCACGATACATTTCACCTGACAGCTCTGTCACAGTATTTGGTAATGATTTTTTCTTCATTCACAGATACCCTTTCTTCATTGACAGAGCTGTCATTGTGAGCTCAGAATGAAATGTTCCATATCGGGCCTTTTTTTCTTGTTCCTCAGAAGTTCTTTCATCTGTACAGGGTTACACAAACATACCCGGTGAGTCTATGATGGTGAAATAAGCAAGTGTACTAAACAGCTTTATCTTCTACTGCGACTTGAGCTCAGAAGACAGAAATAAAAACACATCAGCAAAATGCTTTCAGTGCCTAACATTAGTATACATTTTTATGGTAAATGACTGTAAAAATGCTACGGTAAAAATCTGTTAATCGGTTAATGGTAAGTTCCTTACTATTTAAGGTATTTACAGGACAATGCACAAATTTTACAGTAAAATACTGTTAAATCTACAGTTTTTGAAAGGGAAAAATAAGTCATGATTAGTATGACATTTAGTATGAATCAGTTTTTCTTTATGGCTTTCATTGGACCCTTACATCATGTTCTAAACAACTTTTTCATCAGTGTGTCCTAAATCACGTACTGTCTGAAACTATATTTGAATTTTAACTTATTTTGTGACCATTGAAAAATGTATGTTCTATATAGATTCAAGATTCAAGAGATTCAAGAGTTTTATTTGTCACATACACAGTTATATACAGAATATACAACCGGCAGTGAAATGTAAACAGGTCCGCTCCATGGACAGTGCAAATTCACAGTTAAAAACACAAGGGGAAATTATAATAGAAATAGAATAAAAAAGTACTATATATATATATATATATATATATATATATATATATATATATATATATATAGGGTCATATATATTATAAATAATCAAGTCAAGTAGAAAAAAGTAAAAAAATAAAAATAAAGAAGTGGAATAAAATAAGTGGAGTAAACTGTGCAGTGAGTAAACTGTAGACTTATAAATATGTGGTTAACAAATGTATAAAGAGGATAATGTGCAAACAGGTTTATAACAGGTTGTTACACAATAACAACGAGAACAGAAAGTGCAGTGCAATGTCAGTTTGTCGATGGTCACGTGATGTTAAGTGACTGAGTTCAGGAGTCTGATGGCCTGGGGGAAGAAGCTCCTCCTGAGTCTCTCAGTTTTGGCCATCAGGCTTCGGAAGCGCTTACCAGATGGCAGCAGCGTGAAATGAGGGTTTGCAGGGTGATTAGAGTCCTTGATGATTTTAGTAGCTCTACCTTTGCAGCGTTTGGTGTAGACGTCCTGCAGAGACGGGAGAGCTGACCCTGAGATGCGCTCGGATAAGCGCACGACTCTTTGCAGGGCTTTGCAATCATGACTGGTGCTGTTCCCATACCACGCTCTGATGCGCTGAGTTAATACACTTTCTATCGCCCCTAAATAGAACGTTTTCAGGATAGCTGGTGAAACCCTGAATTTCCTCAGCTGGCGCAGGTGGTACAGTCTTTGCCTGGCTTTTTTCACCTGTGTCTGAATGTGAGCAGTCCAGGTCAGGTCCTCGGAGATGTTTACGCCCAGGTATAGTATGAACGTGTGTAGTATGAATGTAATCTGGACGTACTACATCCGCCATGTTGTCTTCATCATGTGACCTACCAGCGTCACTTTCCTCACCTCCAATCATAAATCCTCTCCTGTGGCCTCATGGGATAGTAAAGTGTCCATCGAATGCATACTTCAGAATACTCCCGGAAGTAGTAGGTCATCCGGGTACTTTTCGCCTGCTGTTTTTCGAATACTGTGTATTTAGACATACTATGTTGGCGTACTGTTTTTCGCATTCTATATAGTAGGGAAGTATTCACAGCGCATTATTTTTGCCAATCTTTGCCTCATTGCACTCTTTCGACCCCAGTGGAATCTCATTGGTCCAAAATATTTCCCCTTATAGCTGGATTTTAAATAATAATGAGTCTTAAAGGGATAATTCATCCAAAAAAAAAAAAAAAAAAATTACCCCATGATTTACTTACCCTCAAGCCATTCTAGGTGTATATGGCATTCTTCTTTGTGACAAATACAATCAGAGTTATATTAAAAAATGTCCTGACTAATTCAAGCTTTATAATTCCAAAATTTGAAGCCCAAAAATGTGCATCCATCCATCATAAACATACTCCACAGACCACACGGCTCCAGGAGGTTAATAAAGGCTTTCTGAAGCGAAGTGATGGGTTTGTGTAAGAAAAATATCCATATTTAAAACTTTATAAAGGAAAATATATAGCTAAAATATCTATTTTTCTTGCACAAACCCATCGATTCACTTCAGAAGGCCTTTGTTAACCTCCCGGAGCCATGTGGAGCAGTTTTATGATGGATGGATGCACTTTTTTGGGCTTCAAATTTTGGGCTACCATTCACTGCCATTATAATGCTTGGAAGGGCCAGGACATTTTTAAATATAACTCAGATTGTATTCGTCTGAAAGAAGAATGTCATATACACCTAGGATGGCTTGAGTATGAGTAAATCATGGAGTGATTTTCATTTTTGTGTGAACTATCCCTTTAAAGGTGCAATAGCTGATTCTCTACAGAAACATTGTTATGCTGGTTGAAAGTCTCCTTAGCAATAGCAATCACTATGTTAAGCGGTCTAAATGTAATTTTATAAATACACTCATCTAAAGGATTATTAGGAACACCTGTTCAATTTCTCATCACAATGCAATTATCTAATCAACCAATCACATGGCAGTTGCTTCAATGCATTTAGGGGTGTGGTCCTGGTCAAGACAATCTCCTGAACTCCAAACTGAATGTCAGAATTGGAAAGAAAGCTGATTTAAGCAATTTTGAGCGTGGCATGGTTGTTGGTGCCAGACGGGCCGGTCTGAGCATTTCACAATCTGCTCAGTTACTGGGATTTTCACGCACAACCATTTCTAGGGTTTACAAAGAATGGTGTGAAAAGGGAAAAACATCCAGTATGCGGCAGTCCTGTGGGAGAAAATGCCTTGTTGATGCTAGAGGTCAGAGGAGAATGGGCCGACTGATTCAAGCTGATAGAAGAGCAACTTTGACTGAAATAACCAGTAACTTGTTGTAACTTGCTACAACCGAGGTATGCAGCAAAGCATTTGTGAAGCCACAACACGCACAACCTTGAGGCGGATGGGCTACAACAGCAGAAGACCCCACCGGGTACCACTCTTCTCCACTACAAATAGGAAAAAGAGGCTACAATTTGCACAAGGTCACCAAAATTGGACAGTTGAAGACTGGAAAAATGTTGCCTGGTCTGATGAGTCTCGATTTCTGTTGAGACATTCAGATGGTAGAGTCAGAATTTGGCGTAAACAGAATGAGAACATGGATCCATCATGCCTTGTTACCACTGTGCAGGCTGGTGGTGGTGGTGTAATGGTGTGGGGGATGTTTTCTTGGCACACTTTAGGCCCCTTAGTGCCAATTGGGCATCGTTTAAATGCCACAGCCTACCTGAGCATTGTTTCTGACCATGTCCATCCCTTTATGACCACCATGTACCCATTCTCTGTTGGCTACTTCCAGCAGGATAATGCACCATGTCACAAAGCTTGAATCATTTCAAATTGGTTTCTTGAACATGACAATGAGTTCACTGTACTAAAATGGCCCCCACAGTCACCAGATCTCAACCCAATAGAGCATCTTTGGGATGTGGTGGAACGGGAGCTTCGTGCCCTGGATGTGCATCCCACAAATCTCCATCAACTGCAAGATGCTATCCTATCAAAATGGGCCAACATTTCTAAAGAATGCTTTCAGCACATTGTTGAATCAATGCCACGTAGAATTAAGGCAGTTCTGAAGGCGAAAGGGGGTCAAACACAGTATTAGTATGGTGTTCCTAATAATACTTTAGGTGAGTGTATATATCATCTGCGGAAGGTGTAAGATCATCTTAAAATGTTTTTCATTCAGTCCGAATGAAATGATAGCATGTGTTCCCTATCAGTCAATGTGTGTTTGCATACCACTGCGCAACCTGTTCACGCAGACATCATACGTCATCAGCACATTCACGTATGCTGTGCAGATAGAGCGAGAATGGCAGGAAAACAGTTGTTTACGTTGGTTATTGTAGTACTGTTACTCACTGTACTGTAAGGTTTTCTCGCCGGTGAATGACACATGATGTAGGGGAGCACGGGGCACAACCTAACGCGGGGTTAGTTGTAACACACATGGTTTAACACTTTCCACACATGCCAGGATGATGAAACTTAGTGTATTTACTAGTTGCCATATCAACACTATTTAGAGAAAATTTTTGCCAAAATTAAGAAATCTTTGGAAAATATCACTAAACATTTATTTAACCATAGTAAATGTACATTTCTTACTTAAGTAAATTTTTCATCTCTGTTTTTTGTGTTTATTTGAAATAAGACAAATCTGATATTATATCTGTTATTTATCAGTTGTGATGGTTCTTTAATGCTGATCTAACAGCAGAAGACACGACCCGGGTTTAAATCCCAGTGGAGCAGGTGGGGTGTGTTCTAACACTGCGTACAATGAGCCCCTATTAGAACTGTGCTATTATATTCTATACTTTTATGAATTCTTTTGAGAAACCATGAGAAAAGGGTGAATAAAGACTGAGAAATTATTCATTATTATTATGTTTTTAACTCTGCTGTATAGCTGTATTTAGTGATGTGTTTATCGTCAAACTCAAAAATTAGTAAAAAAATAATAATAATTGTATTTTATTGACAAAATATTTTAGTTTGTCTTGGATATTTTTTTTATTAGATTGGATAACATTTTAAGCTGGCATTTGGTCATGTTACAGTGTACCCCACCTATGGGGCATGTTGTCACATTTCACTTCCATTCTTTCGGGGTAAATCAAGAAAAAAAGTATACACTGTATTAATGAAACAAAACCACATATTAGTACTAGACATGTGTGAAATTAATGTGGGAAAAAATAAATACTCTGAACCCCAAGTGGATTTACACAAACTGAGAAAAGCAAAAAGCGTTAGGTTGTGTCCCGCTCTCCCCTAATCCAATAACGTTGTCTCTGATCACCTCGCTTCTGGTCTGTGCATGTTTATGTGTTTTGGAGGAGGCATGACTTTGGATGGCGATTTGCAAGGAGGGTGGGTTCAATGTTAGCAAACTACGATTAGCATTTCCCAGATCACCTATTGCACCTTTAACCAATCTTTGTTGTGTTGTACTAGATAGCTCCGCCCTCAGTGGGATCTCATTGGTCAAAAATCTTGCTCCACATAGTTGGATATTGTGTGATGTAAAAAAAAAAAAAGTGATGTTTGTGCTGTGTAAAACTCACAATCACAATGGTAGGAAGCTGTGGCTGTTTCTTGGGCTTTACTGTGGTTTATAAAGTGTCTGGGTGGTTTTCATTGTGTCTCTAGGGTGGACTGAGTGGTTTACAGGGCATTGTGAGATGGTCACTGGGATGTTTTTTTGTGGTTGCAAAAGACTTGATTAGGTTTTTTTAATATAAAAAAAATAGAATAAGTCTATTATGTTCTATTCTATTTAATTTAACACATTTTTATAATCTAAAATAGAGCTTGTGGAAGAGTGTGAATCCTTTGCTGTGGCTCACACACACCACCTGATGGACATGGTCTCATGATCATTATCGTGAAAAGGGTGGTGGGGAGAAATTGAAGCTCATGAACAACCTGGAACTGGAGAGGAGAAAATGGCATGTGTCATGGAGGCGTTTTCTGTGCAGTGAGATATGAGCTACATCTGTTTTTTATCGCGGTTTCTAAAAACAAACATATGGTTGTGAAATCTTATCCATATGCTGCAGGTTTTCTTCCCTCACAAACAATAATTAAAGCTCTCCCCTTTTCTCCTCACTGCTGTTCTCTGCAAACATGTTAGATGTCTTGGAAGGTTTTAGTTGGGTCCTCTTCTCCTTCATTCTCTCTATGAATCTTGGAGGGCATGAAGTGTGTGTGTGTGTGTGTGTGTGTGTGTGTGTGTGTGTGTGTGTGTGTGTGTGTGTGTGTGTGTGTGTGTGTGTGTGTGTGTGTGTGTGTGTTTGTGTCCAGCCGTAGTGTAAAAAATAGATTTAATCAGTTGTGTTTCAGTTGGCCGCATCAGTACTGCAGGTCTGAATTAAACGGACATGGTTCAGTTGAGTGATCTTCAACGACCTGAAATTTACAGTAAAAGTGTATATTTAATTAACTGAAGTAGTTAATATACCAAATTAAACTAAAATCAGTGTTTTAACCTTTATTATATACTGAAAACTAACAGGTGGTAAAGAAAAAGCCATATGATGAATCCTCAATTTTCCTCAAGTTGATGTAAATACATGCTGTCATTTAGAGAATTATGGGAATATCAATGTATGTTTTTCCCCACTGAAAATCATAAGATGACTTACAATAGATTTAACAATAGATTTAACAGTATTTTACTATAAAATTTGTGAAATATCCCATTAGATCTATTACAGTTTTTCACCGTATTTAGAAAAGGTCACACTCAAAAAATGCTGGGTTAAAAACAACCCAAGTTGGGTTGAAAATGGACTAACCCAGCGAATGGGTTGTTTTAAGTTAGTAAATGGTTGTTTTAACCCAGCGGTTGGGTTAAATGTTTGCTTAAAACAACCCGATCACTGGATTAAAACAACCCAATCGCTGGGTTAGTCCATTTTCAACCCAACTTTGGTTGTTTTTAACCCAGCATTTTTAGAGTGCACTGTTAACCAGTTAACATATTTTTACTATAGCATTTACATTCTTTTACCATTAAAATTTCTAGCATTTTTACAGTTTATGATCTTATACACTAAAAACAACCCAAGTCGGGTTGAAAATGGACTAACCCAGCGATTGGGTTAAAACAACCCAATCGCTGGGTTAGTCCATTTTCAACCCAACTTGGGTTGTTTTCAACCCAGCATTTTTTAGCGTGTATATTAATACATATGATTTGTTTTGTATTTGACTTGCATTATGTGGCCCAAACTCTACTTTTCTCAGAATGCCTTTTGAATTTATTTGAAGTATAATTCAATAAATTCAATTTCCTGTAATTCCATTCCAAATTCCAATTCAGCTTTATGTGAGGTGTGGCCAATTCGATTTAAATTCATACTCATGAAAGGGAAACAATTCTGATGGTGTGCCACAGTGATTTTTACCATGTTTACGAGGTGATGTTTAAGCACAGTGTGAAGCAGAGTGCCTAAAATCCCATTAAACATGGTAAAATCATAATAAATATGACACATTTGGCCTGGGCCACATCAAGACACCACATTAGAAAGACAATTGCACCATTCACATTTTTTTTCCAGAAAATTTAAAAATGTAGTTACAGTAAAACAATATTAATTAATTTCTGTGTTTTTTTAATCTACAATGAAATCGTCAGGTATTAAATCATATTCTTCAACACAGACCACTCTACATTTCACGTTTCATCATGTTTTTCTTTAAAAATACATCACACACCATAGCTAATGATAAATTCACTCTCACTGCCGTGGTTGATAATTGCTTGCAGCGCGTTGATTTATCAGGGTCTGCTATATGTCCTAAACATCTGCTCTGTTCCATCTCACGCTAATCAAACCTGTTGTTTCTCCCACAGGAAGTCCACGCCTGTCAGGGACTTTGCCTCGTCGAATTAGGCCATTTAACATAATGTCCACATCAAAGTTGGCGTGCAGAATAAACACATCGCCCTCATTCAGCATGTGCCTTTATGGGACGTTACCACAAATCAGTCTGTGGCAAATTCAGAGCGATGCGTAATCTCCAGAAACCACAGAGTCTTTTTGATTCGTGTCCGCTGTGCACAGCACAAGTACATCTTTGTTTTATTCATAATCGCCTGAGCTTCCTGATCAAAGACTCCCACAGTACCTCCGTCCACCCACTGAGCGTTCCCCTACGATTAAACGGGACTGCCTGCCTGTCTCACACCATCCAGAACCCGCTGTAACCTTTTCATCAGGCACTTCCTTCAATTCAATCTTCGTTAGTTGTCCTTGTGGGAATTCTGCCTCCCATTCTCCCCCTTCTCTTTCTTTCCAGGATGAAATGAATGGGGAATAATAAAGCCTATATTCTGCTTTGATGCTTCTACCTGAATAAATTCTCGTTTCACATGTTTTCAGCATATCACCGGCTCACAACGTTCTACATCTCTATAGATATGAAATAGGAAGCTGGCACGGTTGGTGGCATCTTCTAGCATGAAGTGAGATGTGACAGCTTTGTGGTTGATATTAAGACACTGATCCCTGACACTTTTCATCATTCAGGTTTATTTCTACTACCTTTTCACCGTGTTCTTTGTTCTTTAGACTTCCTGTGTCTTTTGTACAGCAGTGCTTTGTTGGAGGCCTTTTTTTTTTTATATAACTCCTGAAGAGCATGAAAAGCTTGAAGAAATTATAGGCCTATGCAATCACAGGAGTTGCTATGCGGTTGCTAAGATGTTCTTAGTGGTAAGTGGTTGCTAGGGTGTTCTGGGTGGTTGCTAGGTGGTAACTTGTTTAAGGCTGTGTGTCAGCCAAAGTGTTTTCCAGCGTTCTTCTGAAAACGCCTAGCTGTGAATCCTTGAGAGCCCTGCATTTTTTTTTTAGCTGAGACGCTTTGGTTGCTATGATATGGAATATCCATGGAAGTGTTACTTGTATCACTTCTCAGACATTTTGTAGAAATGTAGAAATGTTGAGACACTGTATTTGCTTTGGCTCTTGTTTTAAATAATTTCGTTCCGTTGTTGTTGTGCTTGTTGTAGTCGTCTGTTGCCGTTGTCCCAGCAGAATGTGGTGGTTGTTCAGTGTGGTATTTGTACCGCCCCTCCTCCACTCTGATTGGATGTCTGAGTTCAAAGTGACAGTTCTTGTGGAAGCTCAGACGTGCTAAGTAACACAAGAATGAACCTCATTGGTTCTACAGAAGCTCAAATGTGCTGCGTAACACGAGAATGAACCTCATTGGTTCTTACAGAAGCTCAAACGTGCTGGCGTAACATGAGAATGAACCTCATTGGTTCTTGCTGAAGCTCAAATGTGCTGCTGAAGTAACACAAGAATGAACCTCATTGGTTCTACAGAAGCTCAAACGTGCTGCGTAACACGAGAATGAACCTCATTGGTTCTTACAGAAGCTCAAACGTGCTGCGTAACATGAGAATGAACCTCATTGGTTCTTGCTGAAGCTCAAATGTGCTGCGTAACACAAGAATGAACCTCATTGGTTCTTGCTGAAGCTCAAATGTGCTGCGTAACACGAGAATGAACCTCATTGGTTCTTGCTGAAGCTCAAACGTGCTCATTGGTTCTTGCTGAAGCTCAACACGACGAATGAACCTCATTGGTTCTTACAGAAGCTCAAATGTGCTGCTTGTGAAACACGAGAATGAACCTCATTGGTTCTTGCTGAAGCTCAAATGTGCTGCGTAACAACGTGCTGCGACGAGAATGAGCCTCATTGGTTCTTGCCTGAAGCTCAAAGCGTGCTGCGTAACACGAGAATGAGCCTCATTGGTTCTTGCTGAAGCTCAAACGTGCTGCATAACACAAGAATGAACCTCATTGGTTCTTGCACGTCAAGCGAACATGCTTGAGCTTCCATTTACCACAATTGATGTGTGAGTTGATGAATGTTTATTTGTGAAAAAAAAAGCCTAAATTCAGTCTGTTCATCATATAAAGATGATGATTCCGAAGATGAACGAAAATCTTACGGGTTTGGAACAACATGATGGTAAGTAATTAATGACATAATTTTCAGTTTTGGGTGAACTATCCCTTTAAACACAACTATTTTAAATATAAGTTGAAATAATGAAAACAATTTACAAGGATTCTTGGTTATTTAAACAAATCGGTTTCCCTTTGGAGAAAATGAATGTTTTTACTTCTAGAGCCTGACTGTTGCACTCTATAACTTGTCCCTATGTGTGAGATGTTTGTTTTTTTTTTCACCAATTTTATTGTCCTCTTGGTGAAAACAGAAAATTTGATCACCTAGAAAAGTATTAGCACACCTCTCCTTTAAAAACTGCATTAATTAAGATCTCATTTATGTCTCTAGCTCAAACGTTGTGGGACGAGTTATGCATTAAAGTTGCTTAGTGTCAGGGGTTTGTTCAAATCCCTAACAAAGAACACTATAATAATTATGCTTGACTTAACAAACAACACTAATTATTAGCAAACACGTTTGGTTTTGGGCCCAAGAAATTGCACAGAACCCAAGAGCCATGTTTGAATGAGAGTTGAAATGGACTATAAATTATCTGCTTAATATTAATGCATAAAGTACTGATAATTATACGACTCCATCAAATGCAAAATGTCAAAAACGAGGTCATGAATGGATGGTTTTCTAATTCAGCTCTAACTCAAAAGTTAGTGATACATGCAAATGACTTATTTTATGGATTTTTTCGCAGTCAATTGAGAGTTAAATCTATCTTGCCGCTAAATGAATAACCCACTTTTCAATAAATCAATTTATTAATTCACTAAAGTTCTGTTTAATTAACAGGGTCGGTCAGGGAGCCTCACATATGCAGGAATAACAGTGCCCTCTTTGTTGTTCATTAACAAGCGAATTAGATGGGAGCGGTTTAGTGTTTTTTAATCTTTAAACATGTTAATTAACTTTGAGGTGTGTACAGTGAGCAGAAAAATTCATCATTTTCATGATTTAATCAGCAGGGACGTTATATTCATTAGAGATATCTGGAAATATAATTTTATATTAGACATCAAATAATGTCAGAGCTGTGGCGTTGGTGGTTTGCAAATTTGTTGCAGGTATATTGAGCTGTGGCGCTCATGGGAGATGTATGTCACACTGATCCTATTCACCATTTCTCTCCCATATTAATAAATATTAATTGATAATAACAGCTCAAATAAACTAGATAAACTTTGCCAGGGCTTTGCTATTCAGTAACCAATAAGCTGGTTGCTAGGATATTCTGGCTGGTTGCTTGATGATTGCTTAAATATAGCTCGGATTCCTCATTTGATGTAAATTTATGAGATTTTTTGACTGTTTTATCATCTGCCAGGCAGAATTCATTACTTTGATCACTCAATAGAAAATATATGCGAGTTCTTATTCATGTCCATAACACAAACGTCAGTTGTGGAAGAAGCAACCTGATATTCATCATAGGAAGTTAATTGTGAATGTAGAAATGTAGAAATGTTGATACAATGTATTTGCTTTGGCTCTTGTTTTAAATTATTTCGTTCCGTTGTTGTTGTGCTTGTTGTAGTCGTCTGTTGCCGTTGTCCCAGCAGAATGTGGTGGTTGTTCAGTGTGGTATTTGTACCGCCCCTCCTCCACTCTGATTGGATGCCTGAGTTCAAAGTGACAGTTCTTGTGAAAGCTCAGATGTGCTGCGTAACACGAGAATGAACCTCATTGGTTCTTACAGAAGCTCAAATGTGCTGCGTAACACGAGAATGAACCTCATTGGTTCTTACAGAAGCTCAAATGTGCTGCGTAACACGAGAATGAACCTCATTGGTTCTTACAGAAGCTCAAATGTGCTGCGTAACACGAGAATGAACCTCATTGGTTCTTGCACATCAAGCAAACGTGCTTGAGCTTCCAAAAGGGAGTACAGCGAGTTCGGCAAAAGGTGGATTTGAACACGAGGCGATTTGCATCAAAACTTTCTGCCACGTGGCATAGCCCCTACACTATTGCTACTGTTGACAGTCCAGCATTGACAATTCTTTTTGGACCAGACGTCAATGTGCGGAGTTAGTGTAAATGCCAACAAGCTCCAAATTCCTCCAGAGCAGTTATACATCATCACACCATAGGCCCCGCCCACTGCCGTTCGGTTGCTTAATGGCTGACATTTGACTTTACCAGATGTGAGCATTGCCTCAAAAGCAAACCATTATAATTACTGACGCTTTCTACACTGGATACAGTATTCAGATGCGCATTCAGTTTCTGACACACTCAACGCACTTGAGTCTGCCGACAACAGGACAAATGTAAGCTTAAAAAGAATGTTGGTGTCCTGTTTAAAGGCTCATTTGCTCATTTCTGTAGAGACTTCAGAAGGATACTAGCATCAGGAACAAGTGGATTGTTTATTTTTAATGCCGTCATGGATCGCGTCAGAGGATTATGTTTGTTCGGAGAATTTGACAGCGGATTGTTTTGTAAATAAGGCACAGTGTAATGGAGAGTTCACAAAGAATTTTTTGTTGACAGATGAAGCAGTCAGCTGTATTGGATCTGACAGCAGCTGCATCGCAAACCTTAAAGAGATAGTTCACCCAAAAATTTCAATTCTGTCATTAATTAGGCTACTCACCCTCATGTCATAGCAAACCTCTGTTCAGAACACATATTAAGATATTTTTAATGGAATCCGAGAGCTTTCTTACCCCACATAGACAGCAATGTAATTACCACTCTCAAGGCCCAGAAAGGTAGTAAAGACATCACTAAAATAGTACGATCTCAGATAATAGATGTGACTACAGTGGTTCAACCTTCGTCCGCAAAAAAACAAACAAAAATAACGACTTTATTCAACATTAAGGTTGAACCATTGGAGTCACATGGACTAGTTTAACAATCTCTTTACTACCTTTCTGGGCCTTGAAAGTGGTCATTGTGTTGCTGTGGGGTCAGAAAGCTCTCGGATTTCATTAAAAATATCTTAATTTGCATTCCGAAGATGAACAAAGGTCTAACGGGTTGGGAACGACATGACGGTGAATAATTAATGACAGAATGTTCATTTTTGAATGAATTAACCCTTTAAGTAAATTATTTCATAATACTTTGTCTGTAAATGACGGTTTTATATGGATAATGTTTTCAAAACATTTTTTTTTTGTGCAATAGCGAGTGGGCTTTGATACTATTTCCTATGCAGTGACGTTAGCCAATCATAACAGTGGCTGTTTACTAACAAGCCTTAAAGGAGCTGCCCCTTTTTCCATATATATTAGTTTACCACATATAACTTTATTTACATCTTGAGTGAACCTCAAGGAGCATATTAAATTAATTTTTAAAACCCCATTTAAATTCATTTTTAAAACCCATTTAAAATTTGTATTATCAATTTTTTTTTTTTTTACTGATCCCAAACTTTTGAATGCTAGTGTACAGTACTGTATAAACGTCTTTGGTATGGGCAATAGTTATAATGATACTTATTTAAAAAAGATGCTAAAGGTAGGAATACACTACAAGACTGCCTAGCTTTTCTCTGCATTTACAAAGTCAGCAGTAGTGTTTTACAATCTGTTCAGATTGAAAAAGTCATGTAATGTATTACAGCCTTAAGTTACACCAAGGACATGGTCCAAAAATACAGGCGTTTCTGGTTTTCCCATCATGGTCAAACAAATCCTTGGGATTATTTGAGTCGGACCTCATAGTGGGAATCGTGCAGAGGCTCGAGGGCCGCCTGAGGGGTCTGGGGCAGAAGGCGATTCAGATTCAGCGCTAGGTGTTTTAGCAAGGCATGCTTCAGTTGGTTTATCGCTGACTTTGGAATAGAAAAACCAAACACGAGTGAAGGTAATCACTAGGGGATGAGCGTAATGAAGGAATGGGAGGGAGGACAGGAAAACATGTCACTGTCTGTAAGTTTTGAAGAGTGCTAAAGTGGATGGTGGAGGGTTGGAAATGTGTTTGGGGAAGCTCCTCCAGAGTTCAAAGAGAGTAGCTTACAAAACCCTGTCCCATCTGACAAGAAGAACTCAGGACGGCACAGACAAGTCTTACGGCTTTATCCGCTGGTCAGATTTCAAAGTTAAAATAAGGACAGATGAGATGCGGCAATGCACCATATGTATCGGTCACAAAGCACATAATCTCAAAATGCCCTGGATCAAGGTTAATCTGTCATAAAACACAATCTTAGCATGAAAACATCATATTTTCTACAACTTTGACATGTTAGACCGGCTATACATTGCAGTGAAGATTTGACCCCGTACAGGATATTATATTGTCAGTTCAGTGGCAAACATTAAGGGTGAAGAGATGCAATGTTTAGTCCGTTTATGTTTTATGTTGTGGTGTAGAACGTTACAAGGATCAGCATTCGTTATGCAGTATTAAGCTTACTTTCCTTTGCTCTGATCTCTCTGGATTATCTGAGATTACGGGATTTCATATTTAAAATCACTGCCGAAGTTTCCTCAAATCTAGAATAAGAGATTCCGGAGAACAAAAGACACCATGAGACCCCTGAGATTTGATAATCACCTCTCCTGGGAATTTTACGCAACATGCAATTGCAAGCATCGCGATTTAAGGCTCTTGTATATTTGTATGATAATAGAGAGATTCTTGCTTTGATGTGACAGGTATGAATTTGAATGCCGTTGCAATTGTATATAGATGTATTTTGGTGAGGAGAAGAATGACAAGAAAAAGCAGATAATCTTGATAAAACATCCGTCAAACAAGCTGCACACTCAGTATCACAATAATGTGAGACATATAATAGTACAGATGCACAATCCCAATTTTGAAGGAGTTGATCTTTATTGTTTGCATCATGGCTGTGGTCACATCAACTCAAATCAACTCTCAGTGAGAATGTACAAATGTAGACACTAAAGACACGTAATAGAACAAATATGAGATGGGAGGAAAAATACATTTCAATGCTTTTGCCTTCGCTCACAAAAGTTTCTTACTTTGCAATTGGGGATTTTCTTACTTTTTACTTTGGGGACGCAAACCATTTATGAGAGAACACAAAAGCATTGACATCATTTTTAGTGCTGTCAAAATTAGCACGTTAATGCATGCAATTCATTTTTTCAGTAGCCTGGATGCCAGCCAAACTTAGCCACAACATTTGAGGTCGGGAAGTTCGGTCTGGACTTGATCCGTTGTGGAGCAACTATGCTCGAACCAGAGCTGTTCGGACCAATCAAATTGTCAGGGCGGGCTTTATACGATGATGAACAGATGATTAACAGTAACGTAATCATCCACGTGAATTCGTTCTTATCCTAAATGGAGAACTTGCTCGTATATGCATTCACCTTTACTATTTCTTTAAAAAATTATGATCGTGTTGGCAAGTACTCCGTGTATCCTTAAATTCTTTTCACAACACCGGCAAAGATCATTTACACTCATCTTCTACTTCTTCTAGCGTGCGTGCAGTTGAGTTCTGTTGACAAATATGAGTCGTTCCTAATCTTTAATATGACTCGGGAACAACGAGTTGTTTCAGAGAGTGATTCGTTCATTTTGTGTTGACCGTGCATGTGCTACATGCCATCGGTTCTGTACAGGAACTTCTGCATTCAGCCTATGGGGCTGTGGCTGAATCCAAAATCACCCCCTAAACCCTCAATCATTATTCCCTACTTTACAGTTCACTTGAAGGAGTGAATGGAAAACAAGTGAGAGAATACATCAGCTGTATACTCGTTATTGCGGTGCATTGTGGGATTGAATGAGTGCACTCAATAACGTCCACTATGGTTTCAGACACCACTACAAATGGCTGTCCCCTCAAATAATGCACTATTTAAGAGTATATGGGGCTGTCACGGCCCAGATCAGACACTGATGACGGAACTAACGACTCGAACCCGAATACAGGAGAGGCATACTAATCTTTCCAGGGAACAGACCTGATTAAATGTGAAGTGACAAAAGAAAGAATGACTCGGATTCGGAGGTGAGGTTAACTAACAGACTGCATAGCCTGAAGACCCAGCTAAGCAATTAATGAATCATTTCTTTCTTAGAGTTTGGCCTTGGCTGCATTAGCTTATAATTATTTTTTTATTCCAAATGTGATCAACGTTTGCATAAGTACTAGATGTGTTGGGGAATTTAACATGTGACATTTTAATTATATTCTGCTGACATGAATGAAATGACTTGAAAAAAGATTTGTTCATTTTGCTGAACGAGATTCAAAGATCCGAGTTCGCGAAATGATCCGAACTTCCCACTACTACTATGCATCGCTCAACATACATCACTCACTCCATGCTCTGATTGGTTGTAGGACTATCCACTTGAGTGCAGAGCTCCAATCTCCTCCCGAAAAAAATTCTGTTAGTGCCTCAGTAACATCTGTCAATCATGACATCACACCCCGTTTTTATAGCATCAATTAACTAGCTAAAACTAAATTTATTTAAAAAACGAACATTTGAAATTAAATCATTGTGATAAAAACTGCCTACAATGACAGTCAATTTTGAAGTGTAATTTGATCCTCCATTAGAAAACATGGAGGGGCGGGGGTTATGACCTATATATACTGGGACCAACCACCTGGGGGCGATCGAGGTGCGTAGGCTTCAGTTTCTGAGAGGAGCGCTACAGTCTTGGTCCCAACCAAGCGGCAACCTCCCCCAGTTTCTGTTGAAGCCAATACGGAAGTGACTTAAACTGCAATTCATCAACTGGCCACTAGGGCTCCAGAAGAGAGCAGAATCTCATTGAGCCCCATGTTAAAATGCCCAACTTTACAGCGAAAAAAATAAATAAAATAAATAATAATAATAATAATTACAGCCTGGTACAAATTGTGGTTTTGGTCTATATAGCTAATTTTGCCCTTCATGACAACTGTGAGGAGGTGATGTTTTTTTTTTTTTACTCATCCGTTTACATTATATAAAGCCTTAAAGTTCTGCATAATTAAGGGCATGGACACTTTGAGTGACAGGTGGATAGCCATAAATGGCCGTTTTGTCAAATATTCTCCAAAGTGCAGTCTTTAATGTGTTAAATAACATCTTAATTGTACTTAAAGAGTTGTGAGGAAATGAGATGCGTGTGACGTCAGATCCGTGTCATGTTCGGCAGCGGCAGATCTTAAAGTGACAGCAGCCTAATAAACCAGTTGCTGTGATGTCTGTGATTAATGTTAATCAAAGAACAAACGTATAAAGAGAAAATTGTAGATTTAATAAGAATTAATCTATATTTAATTTATTATGTATGCAGTGCAGACTGTTTGATAACTTTATTCAATTTCTGTATATTGATTAGGCTATATGAAGGCCATATTTAAGTTCACTTAAATTATTATTTTTTAAAGCCTAATAAATGTTGAAATTGATAGCTTTCAATTATACTGTAATGTTGAATGTCTATCATTAATGTTTAAAAAAACATTATTTTCATAGAGACATCTATGACATCTTTCCTGTAGCTCAAACAATAAGAGCGTGGCGCTATCAACGCCAAGGTCATGGGTTCGATTCCCAGGGAAAGCAAGAACTGACAAAAAATGTAAAAATGTGTACCTTGAATGCAATGTAAGTCGCTTTGGATAAAAGCGTCTGCCAAATGTAAATGTATCAGTATCAGTGATACTGGATTTTATTCATAAAAAGACGCCATTACAACAAATATTTAAAATATACTGTCATACTGTCTAAAATATACTACATTAATTTGGAGAGTAACTGTGAAATATTAACTGTGAAAAATATTAAAAACTCCACTGTTTTTAATCATGATTAATTTCAGAACAAAAAACTGTGATTAATTAGTTTTTTTTTTTTTTTTTTTTTTTTTTTTTTTTATCAATTGACAGCACTAATCATTTTCCTCCAATTTCATCCATGTCACTTTAGGACATCTTTGTTCAGAATCGCTTCCAGTGTGGACAGACATTAAAATTGCACATACTGTAAACAGATTCCAAAGTTTTTCTATATACTTCTTTTACCCTTCTTAAAATGGGGCCATTCCTGTTAATGCATTATACATTTCATGTCCCCATGATATACACTATCATTCAAAAGTTTGTGGTCGATTTGATTTTTAATGTTTTTAAAAGTTTTATTTATTTGTAAATACAGTAATTAACATTTTTGGATGATTAAAAAGTTCCAAAGAAAAGCATATATTTGAAATAGAATAATGCCATTGCTGTGACTTTTAAACAAACTTTTGATCATTTAATGTGTCCTTTCTTAATAAAAGTATTACTTTCTTACTGTGATTCTTTAAATGTTACCACAATGTTCAAAAGATGAGAATAGGAAGGATTTTTTTCACAATGTCACAGTTAATTGAACATTGTGAATGTTCTTTCATTTTACTGTATTGGCTTTATTTTTATCTCTGTGTGCTACACGAACTAACTAACTAGCAATAACAACTGTCAATTTAAGACAAATTCTTTTTCTTTGTAATACTGTTTTAACTGGTAATGTTTTCATCAAATTCTATGTCCTCAGTATCACTTTCCATACTTTGTCTCTATTACTAGCAAAAGCAGAAAACAAGTTTACTTTTGACGTCATCATCAGGAAATTACCATTTTGAAACAGCAAAGACATTTGATTAATTCTGAGATGTTTTATTATCAGCTTGTTTTTTTTTTTTTTTTTTTTTTTTCTGTAAAAGTAAAATTACAGAAATCAGTATGATTAACATTTCAAAAGATGCTTCTTAAAGCTGCAGTCCGTAAGCTCTTTGTTGCCATCTCTGTTTGAAACCTGAAATTGCAGTTATTTGCGGAGTTGTCTTCTTTGAGTTGTGCATCGGCTCCTCAGCGTGGATGAATCTAATGTTTTGAGGTGTATGTGTGGGCCATGCACCAGCACTACTGGTGATTTCTCAGTTGTCAACGATGATTGTCGTTTTGAACTTTCTGGATTACAAGCCGCCATCAAAAAGACAAGTTTAATTACATTCCAGCTGCTGTAAGAAGAGGCTACAAACGATCCGCCACCTGCAGAATCCACACAATATAGCCTACTAGCCTTCTTTATGGATACGGACGTGGCGTAAGGATGCAAAAACGAACGGCGGAAAATTCGTATTTCCCTGACTCCTCAAAAACCCTGACCCCTCAAAATAGAAAACACTATTACAAGCTTACTGTTGTGAATCTGGCTAAGGTAAGGAGATTGTTATGAACACTGATTGGTTATGTACTTGCACAATAATTGATTTTGGATTATTTTTAACCAAAACATTTTTACGGACTTAATGATCATGTAAAGTAACTAAAAATCACAAAGCATGGCTAACTTGTTATGTTCACGTGACGATAGTAAGGCGAGATGTCTGACAAGAAAGACCATGTCGGAAGATTTGTTGCACAGCAGAGCGTCTGATAAATGTCTTATTATCTTGTAGAATGCACTTAGCAAGCGGTGGTCCTATACACACAGTATGTGCGATTGCAACTCCAAAGCAAAAGTAAATGGGAGCTCCCTGATGCACGCAAATTAATCAACATACAATAGCCTGACTCCCAATATCTAAGCTATCTTAGGCTGGGCTGTGTAGTTGTAACCACCTCTTAGCTCTGGTGTCTGTTTTGCTCTGTTTACACTTTGAATATTGAGATTATGGTTGCACTTGTTTGCACTTAATAAGAAAAAAACAGTTTTTTATTTTTATGTATACTGTTTTTATTTCTATGTTAAATAGACTATTTTTCCAGTCATGAATTTTGTCATTGAAGATTTCTTAAAAATACTGTGCAAAAAAACTTGTCTCGTCTCGTCACACCCCTAATATTTAATCAAGCCTGTATACACTTTTATTGAAATATTTTGATTAAGAACAAGAGTTCTAGCAGAAAGTCTCGGGAGTCTAGTAACAATACGTTAATTTATTAACAGACCAGCAAGTAATATATTTAGAGATTCTTTGGCGTAGACTCTCTCGTCTCGAGGGTAACGGACTCTGCATTTCCTGCCTGAAAATGAAGGCAGGGGCGCAGCCGGTCCCCTGGGAGGTATAGATGGGGACCATCCTGATGTTGGTGGGGAGGATGGAGGTAAATGAACGAATGAATACGAAATGAATACTCCAAGTATTAGGACATGATTGGTTAGGTCTGAATGTAATAAGTGACGTAACATTGAGTCTTGCTGGCAGAACTTACGCTAGAGCTTTCATTTCAGAAACTACTGCATAAAACAACTGACCCATATAAAGCAGAACGCAATATTATATTAGCAGCATTATGAAGTGTTGTGCTGGCATTAAGAGCACAAGTGGCCCTTTTGATAGATGGTTCATGTTCTTAAGAAGATTGATTCATACGTTTATCCTGTTTAATTTCAATACACAGCCTGCATGCACACATCCTAAATTCAGGATGGCCTGGTGTGAAAGCACTGCTAAAATCACTGTCGTGTGTCTCAAATCCTTTCTGTGAAGGCAAATTCGTATTTGGGTCAAGATTTCGGGGCAACTCTCTCTTTCACACTCCATTTCATTGTCTATTTTGCTCTTTCTTGCACCCGGCCCCCATTCCTCCGTCTCTATCTTCTCTCATCCGAGAACACAAGAGGACATGTTAACCTCTACTGCATAGTCAAAAAGAGAGGAATATTATGGGTGAGCTGCTGCATGTTTAGTGCTGATTGGTGGGTGTAAACGCAGCAGACGCAGGGGCTCGTTGCTTCTCCAAACTGCCCGCTGACCGGCCATTTCACCTTGAAAATATGGTCAAGATGGACAGACCTGACCGTGAAGCACTTTAGAAGATAATTTTTATAATCAGCACATCAGAAAACGGCCTACAGCAGAACACACTGGGAGGACGACCATCTTAGACACCACATGGATAATATGATAAAGCCTTAAATATGTGGATGGAGATTAAGATGTTTTTTTTTGTTTTTTGTTTTTATTTTTGAATTTTGAAGATGGGCATTTTGTGTGCTTGTCATATGCTATCTATGCCAGTCAGTCATGCCTGTAAAATGGGTTTAAGGTCTGTTCTTATCATGCATAGTTAGGATTTAGCATAAAAAAAGGCTTAGGAACTTTTAAAGTTCCCCTATTAAATCAGAAATTCATGTAGTGTGCAATAAAGCTGTTTTTGAAAGTAAAAGGTCTGCAAAAGTGCACGACAAATGGACTTACTATGTTCCAAAAGAAAACCGATTGTGAACTGCCTGAAACAAGCTGTCAGTGTTTCCAGTCTCACACCTGCATGAACCTAGTGATGGGCATACGAATCTTTTGTTTCGAATCAGTAGTTCGGATCGAACTCCAAGGGGTTAATAAAGGCCTTCTGAAGTGAATCAATGGGTTTGTGTAAGAAAATATCCATATTTAAAACTTAAAGTAAACCGCCTTCCGTATTCAACTAAGAAATTGTAGTGCCTCTCGCAGTTCAAAATGCTTGCGTCGGAATATGGAAGGCGGTCTGCAGAAGCTAGATATTTTACTTTATGATGTGTTAAAGATGGATATTTTTCTTACACAAACCCATTGATTCACTTCAGAAGGCCTTTATTAACCCCGAGCTGTGTGGAGCACTTTTATAATGGATGGATGCTCTTTTATAAGCTTCAAATTTTGGGTTCCATTCACTGCCATTATAATGCTTGGATTAGCCAGAACATTTTTTTTATTTTTTTTTTATATAACTCTGATTGTGTTCGTCTGAAAGAAGAATGCCATATACACCTAGGATGGCTTGAGGGTGAGTAAATAATTTGTGGGTGAACTATCCCTTTAAGTTAGACGGATGCCAACATTGACAATTTGTGATGTCCTCGTACTAAAAACAATGAGCAAAAGGTATGATATAATATGGTGCAAGCATTAAATATGAGGGTAAACATGGATCTGTGTTGACGCATTCATTTTGCTTGGTGACATTAGTAAATGTAAATGCTTGATTTTAAGGACATTTTTGTTTACTTTTATATAGGAACATTACATGTGTTACTGCATGAAGTGACTAATTAAGGCAGAGAAATCTGGCTTATAGTTTTTGATGGTGAATATGTGAAAGAAAGGTTTGCTTTACATTGCACTATTACTGGGAGATTTCTTTATTTAATATTACTTGTAAAAATAATATATAAATGATATAAACCTTGTTCAAAAGTTTAGGGTTAGAATGTTTTTTTCTTTCTTTTTACTTTTTTCCAACAAGGATGCATTAAATTGATCAAAAGTGACAGATACTTTTACATAGATATTTAAAGTAAATGCAGTTTCTTTGAACTTTCTGCTCATCAAAAAATCGTTGAAAAAATGTATCACAGTTTCCATAAAAATATTAAGCAACTATTTTCAACATTGACAATAATAATAATAATAAGAAGAAGAAATGTTTCTTGAGCAATTAATTTACAATCGATATCACTTTCATCGTTATACAGTAAAGTTTCGGTCGATCGCCTTCCGTATTCAATTTATGGGAAAAGTGTTGAAAGTGCCTCTGCATTTCAAAATTAATTGCGAATTGCGAGAGGCACTTTCGACACTTTTTCAACGGAAGGCAATCAGCCGGAACTTTACTTTATAAAGTTTTAAATATGGATATTTTTCTTACACAAACGCATCGATTCGCTTCAGAAGGCCTTTATTAACCCCCCGGAGCCGTGTGGAGCACGTTATTTGACGGACAGATGCATTTTCTATGGACTACAAAAACAGCAACAATCCCTGCCATTATAAAGCTTGGATTAGCCAGGATTTTTTAATATAGCTCCAATTTTATTCATCTGAAAGAAGAATGTCATATACACCTAGGATGACTTGAGGGTGAGTAAATCATGGGCTAATTTTCATTTTTGGGTGAACTAACGTTAACCCTTTCAGCATTCATTTCAAAATATATGGTAAAAACAAATCTTTTCAGCAATAGATAAAGGCTTAAAGCAGTTTGTTTTTCTTCGTGGAAGCTTTGCGTAAGAGCTAATAACATTTAAGTGTTTTTACTAATTTTGTGTTAAAATTAGTAATAATAATAATTGTTAATAACTAATAACTTAGTTATTAATTAATAACTAATAATTATTACTAATTATTCAACAATATTTTGTGTCTAATTTACTTGAGACAAGTGTAGTAAGCGGGATAATGTACGTTACAACCACCCGGTTGTTATCGCAGAATAAACCCCTTCAGAGTCAAGCAAGACCCATTATCCCTTACATATTCAATCTGGTGTTATTCATGTGATAGTGGATATAAGTGACTCGTTTTTTGATTCCTCGTGTAGAGGATGCATCCTCTTTTCTGTGTCTGGACGAGCTACAAACTGTATTAAGTCAATGGAAGACATCTCCATGGTTACAAAAGTTGTTCCTGTTCTACCGTATAGAGGTGGGAATGGAAAGGGAACATCCTTTGCACCTATACCGGAGGGAGGCAGGCAGCTACGGTAAATTGTTAAATGTCTGAAGATCGATATTCCTTGTCCGCTCGCCTCCTCGCTGATGGGTAGAAATGCTCTCAGCTTTCATTAGGAATGTCAGCAAACCAGAGATCTGACCTATATGCAGCCAGAGGTCAAACTGGCGCCCACTCGCGTACACAATGCCGGCTGTAAGAGTTGCTGAAAACTAAACAGAATTTGAGGCTTGTGCTCTGTGACATGCGTTTAATCTTTCAGTGACTTATTCTTTTAGCGCAAAACATTCATAACTTGAAGACTTGCTGTGACCTGCAATGCCTATTTATTCATATTTGTAAATATGTGTATTTGTCTAGATCTTTTTAGTGGACAGAGGTCAGCACCCTTTGCCTGGACTTCAACATGCACACAGAGACACTGAGCGCCATCTAGTGGTATGAAACAACAAGTCTGAACCCAGATTACTCATTCTCAAAAACATCGAGATAGATTGTTATTTTGTGATCAGATCTAAATTGCTTAGTCCCTAATAAAATTGCATGATAATAGACCATTTAAACGTCAAATCGCTATTATTATTACTCATATATATGACTTCCCACATAATTTTTGTGCTGTTAATTTTCTACCTGATGAATTTTCATTTCACCCGAAAAAAGATAAAACAAGCACAAAATCGTGTTAGACTAAGCCATAGGCTCTTTTGACTAGAGCCACCTAACAAAACCACATAAAGACCACCCCTGCTTAGTAACATATTAAAAAAACTATTTTATTTAATTTATAATAATAAATAAATAAATGGTATTAAGTATTAAAAACATAAAAATGCCCACATTTTATGAAAATTAAAAAGCAGTCTAAAGCATGCAGATTTCTCAACAAAAAAGAGAAAGAATTATATTTATAATACTAACAAAACGAAAATGACCTAGAGTGGAATTAAGTAATAAAAAACATAAAAATGCCCATATTTTATTAAAATAAATAAAGCATTATAAATCTAAAGCATGCAGATTTCTCAAAAAAAGACAGAAAAAATAATTATATTTATAATACTAACAAAACAAAAATGACCTAGACTAAAAAAAAAATAACTCAAATTTTATTAAAATAAAAAAAAAGCATTCTAAAGCATACAGATTCCCATGCTCGATTTAATGTCCATTAATAGTTTTCACATGACTCAACGACAGCTCTTATCCTGTTCGAGACAGATCTGTGGTTTCCTTCAGTCCTCCAGATCCGTCATATCCCTGAACCGCGGCTCCGTGGCCGTCTGTGTCCTCCCTCAGGAGCTCGCTTTCAGTCTGGGATGATTCTGCATCCATCATACGTGACAAGCGCAGGCAGACTGTTGGAAAACACAATAAACATGTTGCTTCTCCGAGAACAGGCTGCTGGGAAAGTAAGATCACGTGACCCATAAACATGTAAGATCTCGTTAAACTGTTTAGCTCTTAGCGCACCTTAGCGACCTTAGGGTAAAAACGAAAGATAGAAACGACGGAAAATAAACTCATTTACCCGGTTTCACATACAAGACTTAAGCTAGTCCCAGGCTAAAATGCATGTTTGAGTTAGCTTATATTTAAGGAAGTTGCACTGACATATCTTAAAACAAGTCAGTGCCATTGTTTTGTCTCTGTTTTGTCATTGTTGTTTTTTTCTACTTAAATGTCAAATTAATGCATCCTTACTGAATAAAAGTATAAAATAAAAGTACTGACTTTTGAACACTGGTGTGTATGTGATCATAGAGCTTAAGTTCTACTGAACGTAGAAGAATCCTTTATTATAAATCATGTGAAGGAAAAGCTGTGATCTCATTTCGGCGAAAGACAGACCACAGATCTCCAGTAACGTCTGCCCACGTCTCTCTTGCTGCAGGAAAGCAGCTATCACGTTTGATAATGGGCCATTTAATGGCTTTCTCCAGGTAATGAGGCAGATGACTTAACTTCCTGTTAATACAAAGAGCAGTCTGGGAGCGAGACAAACTGAAGAGAGAGAACAAGACTGAGGTAAGAGTAAATACACCTAACTTCTGAAAAAGATTACAGAGGTTTTGCCAGTCCAAAACTTGATGCATGGATGTTTTTGGTGGCTACTAGGATGTCCTGGGTGGTTGCTTGGTTGTCAGAAGTAAAAAAAAAAAAAAAAAGAAAACTCTCAATTCTCTATAATATTCTGGTCTCTAGATACCATGTTGGAAAATCCATCTCACACTTGTTAGTTGTGTTTTTTAGTACATGGTAGCTGATTTCTAGATGGCCAACATAAAGCTTCCAAAAGGGGTTTTGCAGTGATACATTTTTGGTTTTCAAAAGAACCAAGTTCTTAAAGGGATAGTTCACCCAAAAAAATAAAATGTTGTCATCACTTACTCACCCTCAAGTTGTTCCTCCAGCCCTGTTTTTTTTCTTCTGTTGAACAAAAAAAAATATATATTTTGAAGAATGTTGGTTACAGTTGATGGCCACCATTGACTTCCATAGTAGGAAAAAAACCAAAATGCTATGGACGTCTATGGCTACCGTCAACTATCAACTACACGAGGTGAGTAAATAATGACAGAATGTTAATTTTCCAGTGAACTATACATTTAAAAGAACCATTTTAAGTCTGAAGAACGTTTTGATAATCTAAAGAACTTTTTTTCACTCCATACTGTACTTTTTCAGAAGATGTGTCATAGGGCCCCCTACCGTATATATGTGAAAACACAGAAAGCCATACATTTCCGTCAAATTCCGTGACAGGGATGACGGAAATTCCTATCAATGGTGAAGAAAGAGGTAAGAGTAAAGCTGGTCCAAGCTAATAATTACCTGGTTTACCAGCCATGATGTTCCAAAAAAATACATCTTTACCACTTTTAAACTGGTATGGTCAACTGGTATCGCTTTTGTTGGTAATGCAAGATAGCTCAAAAAAAGCTTGAACTAGCTAGAAACCAGCTAAACTTAAAAATAAAGGTTATTTGTAGGAATCTTTGGTTCCATGATGCACCTTTAACATCCACAGAAGTGTTCTCTATAGCATGAGCAAAAGTAATAGTGATTCTTGCCTTTGCAAACACCACTCATCAACACTTCGTTTTAACACTGTAACAGTGCCCATAAGACAAGCGCATTTGCAAAGCACAGATGGCCACATTCATAGTTGATAAGTGTACATCTTCAGCTGTCTCCTAAGAACAAGCCCTTAAAAACTAAAGAGAATGGCAGAAAGCAATGCAACTTTCACGAGGATGTGTGCTGTGATGGACACTTGATTTCTCCACTGGCTTTAGCTTCTTGTCAAACTTCTGTCTTGTAGGTGTTTGGAATGTCAAGCTCTTGTGAGAGTGCAAATTGAAGAGTAGCTTTGTGTGAAGGAATGTCAGGGAACAGAAAGTGTTTTGTATTAAGTCATGTCATACCTGCAGACTTCATCTCTTTGCTTGCAGACAAATATTTTGAACCTTTGCCTGTAAAACATTTATTCAAAAGAATAGTTCAGCCAAAAATGAAAGTTCTGTCGACGTGTTTACTCACCCTCATGGTATTTCAAACCCATTTTCTTTCTTCTGTAGAACATAAAAAGAGAAACTTAGCAGGATGCTGATGCTGATTTTTTCATGCATAGAAAGTGAATGGTGACCATGCTTGATACTCAAAAAAAAAGGGAAATTGCACCATAAAAACGTTAAGACTCTTTAAGTCTTTAAGACTCATGTGCTATATTTAAATTATTCCGAATTCATATGATACCTCTATGTGAGGAACAGACTGAAACTTAAGCCATAATTCACTTCAAAACTCATTCACATTCATGTATATTTAAATATTGATGCCTCATATACTCTTATAAATTATTTTATATGTATATATATTATAACTTGATGCATAACACATGAGAATGAACCTCATTGGTTCTTGTGGAAGCTCAAATGTGCTGCGTAAACAGAATGAACCTCATTGGTTCTTGCAGAAGCTCAAATGTGCTGCATAACGAGAATGAACCTCATTGGTTCTTTCTGAAGCTCAAACGTGCTGCGTAACATGAGAATGAACCTCATTGGTTCTTGCAGAAGCTCAAATGTGCTGCATAACAAGAATGAACCTCATTGGTTCTTGCTGAAGCTCAAACGTGCTGCGTAACACGAGAATGAACCTCATTGGTTCTTGCTGAAGCTCAAACTGAAGCTCAAAGCTCTCGGATTTCATCAAAAAGATCTTCATTTGTGTTCTGAAGATAAACGAAAGTTTTATGGGTTTGGAGCAACATGAGTGTGAGTAATTAATGACAGAATTTTCTTTTGTAACCGCTAATACTAACTGGCTGCAGCGCACCTTTTCCACAAAAACATATCATACAGTAAGAATGCTACTTGCTCCTTTTGTCCTGTTTATTCTGGCTATCGTTCTCCCATTGGTGTCATGTGCTCTAATGAGACCTTGTGAGAGGCCGGTACTGTTCGCATAGTCGGATTTATAGCAGGCTAATTACTCCTGCCGGAGTTCTCGTTTATTGACAATGGCTTCCTCGAAAAAGCTTGTCGAGGGACTAATAATGACCAGCTGCTTCCCACACTGCAGCACAAACTGATGAATACTCTTTCAATCAGGGCCTGTGATGGATTTAATGACAAAAATCATTTTCGCCCACAGGCTGCACAAAACACGGATCGCATTGGTCCCAGAGGACTTGAAATCCACGTGACCCGGATCAAACGCCGGTGGTAAATGGGGCTCGCTGTCGTTGTTTCATTTAATTTTGTGTTTGTTTTCGCTTGATAAGTGATGAATGAAAAGCTTTATTGTATCAGTGCGTATCTCAATGGCTGCCATCTGTCTGAGGGCCCCGTTCGTATGCCATCGTGGGAGGAAGCGGCTTTATTGATTCGATTCTGAGCCGAGTCTCCTTGCAGACTATGCCAAATCTTTGAGTTAAATGACAAACAGGCTGAGAGAAAAGAAAAATTACTCTTCTAAACGTGTGCCAGGATGTGAATGTATTTCCTGAGGACGTCCCTCGCAGCCAGGGGAGTCGCATTTTGGCAGACTTTGATTGGTTTGATGGCTTCGGCGTCCTCAAGAAGGGTTGTTTCACAACATACAAGACCTTTAAGAGGATTTACAGTGTTTTGCGATGGGAGCCTTACGGGTTTTGTCTCATTAATACCTGGGAATCTCTCTGGATTTGTTATGGGATGAAATGAATGTTGCATACTTACTGTCGTGCTTTGAAATGTGTAATCCTCCTTCAATTCAAGGTCAAGTTATTGAGGTCTGCACTTCATTATTAAACTCTAATCTTTAACAAGCAATATGGTGAACATGCTAATAGCAACTAAACAGTGTATAATTACAAATATAGAGGGCAGATATATAGAATAAAGCACTAATAAGATGGATTTTACTGCAGGTAAGAGCAAAACTGAATGCCTAAATCCTTCTAAGTGGCGCAAAATCACCATAAAACATTGGCATTGAGCCTATTTGCCACAAGTAATGTATTTCAAATGGTTCCTTTGCATACTGATTCTGATTGGTCGATACAGCCCATCTGTTTTATCCGATGCTGCTACATTTTTAAATAGGATGTTGTTTGTGGATATTGTGAGGTTACAGCATAAATTATGAACTATAAACAAAGAAAGAAGAATACTATTTATTGTAATACTTCATTTGATCATAATATAATGTAATATTTCTTAATGTACACAGAATATATACTTATTTATATATTTGGGCATAAGCTACTACAAGGGACACATACAGTAATTAAAGCAATCATTGGCACAGATGTGAAAAATACATACCGGAGGAAAAACTCAAACACGTTACAGTCTCACAGTGAATACATTTTCACATTCACGGCTTAATACACAGATCTGATAAAAAAATAAAAAAACGTATGCTGGAAATAAATAGCTCTAAATGAAGAACCTCTTACCCAACACGTACAGAGACGAGCTGCCTCTTTATAAACACACACACACATTCTCCTTTGTGTCAAAAGGATCTGTCACCATGATGGAAGGTGTAACATTGTAAATGAAAAGATGTTTAAAAAGTCATGAAATATTGTTTGTATCCCAAATGACTTCCCTTATGTGCATGACATATTTCTGAGTTCAACAGGATGTTCAATGAGGAAAAGGCAGGACTTCATCTTTTGGGAATTGATTAGATCATGAAATATGGTCTCCTAAAAGTGTCATAACTACAGCATATATAGACCCAAAAGGCATCTGCATCCATGGATAGATATTAAGTATTCTGAAGTATTCGCAAATAACATATTAAGCTCAAATACTATATTATACATATTTGATTGTGTGTGTGTGTATATATATGGGCTGTCAAACGATTAATCGCATCCAAAATAAAAGTTTGTTTCCATAATATATGTCTGTGTACTATGTATAATTATTTATATTTGAATACGCACATACATGTATATATTTAAGACATATTTGCATGTATATACATATTTTATATATAAATATAACAAATGTTTCTTAAATATATACATGTGTGTGTTTTTATATATACATAATTATACATAGTACACAGACATATATTATGGAAACAAACTTTTATTTTGGAAGTTAATAATAATATACAAATATTTTAGTTTTTATTAGTGCTGTTAAATCAATTAATTGCATGTAACATAAAATGTTGTGCCTATAAAATATTTGTGTGTAAACACACACACACACACACACACACACACACACACACACACACACACACACACACACACACACACACACACACACACACACACACACACACACACACACATATATTATATATATTATATAAACAAACTTTTATATTAGATGCGTTTAATCACGATTAATTGATTTAACAGCACTAGTTTTTATATATGATAAAATTATGTACCACCCCAACTTCCTGTTTCAATAAGAAATATGTCAACACTTTATTTTGTTCTTTCTTATCGATAACACTTAATTGAACATGTTACAATCTGAAAGATAATAATTATGGGTTACTGAAGGGTTCAACTGCTAGGGGATAGAATGTATTTTTTAATGCATAGCTTCTGTTAATACAACTATAAGACGAATACAGGGTTTTTTAGCACGTATTTTACACATGCATTTGCCCTTGGTCAGTATTCGCACTTCAGATCAGCTCTATTTCCGCAATTAATATGCTTGACTTGTGTGAGCAAACTCTGCCATCAGCCCACATTAGCTGGCAAACAAACAAACAAGCACACTGAGACCCCAGTGCAGCAGAGCATGATGGGTAATGGGGCATTATGCCTGATGGCTCCTTCAGTGGTAACAAAAGCAGTGGAGTCACGTGACATGCTCGTGTACTAAGAGGCGGAGTTAAATTAATGTCAATCACCGTGACAGTGTATTTACCGACTAATCAATCGTCAGTCAGCGTGTACATAAAAGCTCAGCGGGGACAGAAAGGGCATCTTCTAAGTGTGCTGACACTGCGGCGCTGATCTAAACCCAATCACACGCTGCTGACAGCGGCTGAATGAGACCCAGAACTCATGGAAAACAAGAGCTAAAGATGCTGAACGAGGTGAAAACCTGAGGTGTGGCTGCAGAGAGATGTTTGTAAGTGTTACCCTTGAGGAGCAGACAGCTGAAGAACAGCCTTTATGGATAAACTAAGCGTGTGCATTGTTATGGGGCCTCCGAGAGTTCAAATCGAGGTCATTCCAGTCTGATACAATGCAATAAATAAGATAAGCTACACGGATGGAGTACAGTGGTAAAACAGACCAGAAAGAACTCAAAAACACTGTTATGCTAACACAACAACATGGCAATTGAAACCGTTTCACCCACAACCAAACAATGCACACAGACTATAAAATACATAAAACAAACACAACAGGGCTGCATTTTCATGGAGTTTTCAATCCACAATTCTTAAGTGAAAAAAATAAATGTTAATGGAAAAAAGCTCAAATAAAAAGGGAATATCAGTGCTGAAATTAAATTGCAAGTTTTAGGTACACAACCGTTCAAAAGAATAGGGTTGTTTTTCAAGAAATTAATACCTTTATTCAGCATAGATGATTAAAAGTGACAGAAAAGACATTTATTCTATTACAAATAAATACTGTTCTTTTGAACTTTATATACATCAAAGAATCCTGGGAAAATGTATTAAAGTTTCTTCAAAAATATGAAGCACTGAACGGGTTTCAACATCGATAATAATAAGAAATGTTTCTCGAGCAGCAAATCATCATATTAGAATGATTTGTGAAGGATCATGTGACACTGAAGACTGGAGTAATGAAGCTGAAAATTCAGCTTTGATCACAGGAATAAATTGCATTTGAAAACATATTACAGTCCTACTTTATTAGGTGGCTTTAACTACTATGTACTTACATCAAAAAATAAGTACAATGTATTGTGTTCATATTGTAATGCAAAACACTTTCGCTGATTTTGAAGTGGATATGGGTAAAGTTAGGGACAGGTGTGGTGGTATGGGTAAGTTTAAGGGTAAAGTTAGGGACAGATGTGATGGTATGGGTAAGTTTAATGGTAGGGTTAGGGACAGGTGTGGTGGTATGGGTAAGTTTAAGGGTAGGGTTAGGGACAGGTGTGGTGGTATGGGTAAGTTTAAGGGTAAAGTTAGGGACAGGTGTGGTGGTATGGGTAAGTTTAAGGGTAAAGTTAGGGACAGGTGTGGTGGCGTGGGTAAGTTTAAGGGTAGGGTTAGGGACAGGTGTGGTGGTATGGGTAAGATTAAGGGTAGGGTTAGGGACAGGTGTGGTGGTATGGGTAAGTTTAAGGGTAGGGTTAGGGACAGGTGTGGTGGTGTGGGTAAGTTTAAGGGTAGGGTTAGGGACAGGTGTGGTGGTGTGGGTAAGTTTTAAGGGTAAAGTTAGGGACAGGTGTGGTGGTATGGATAAGTTTAAGGGTAAAGTTAGGGACAGGTGTGGTGGTATGGGTAAGTTTAAGGATAGGGTTAGGGACAGGTGTGGTGGTGTGGGTAAGTTTAAGGGTAGGGTTAGGGACAGGTGTGGTGGTATGGGTAAGTTTAAGGGTAGGGTTAGGGGCAGGTGTGGTGGTGTGGGTAAGTTTAAGGGTAGGGTTAGGGACAGGTGTGGTGGTATGGGTAAGTTTAAGGGTAGGGTTAGGTATAAGGGAAGTGTCAACAGTGTAATTATAAATGTAACTACAGAAATTAATTACAGATGTAATTACATGCAGGTTTTTTTTTTAATGTAAGTACAATGTAAAAACATGTATGTACACAATACGTGCATTTTATCAAATTATTAATTTAAATGTTAGTACATAGTAGTTAAGGCCACCTAATATAAAGTGAGTCCCATATTACAATAGAAAACAGTTATTTTAAATTCAAATAATATTTCAAAATACTACTGTTTTTACTGTAGTTTTGATCAAATAAATGCTAAATTTGTGCGCATAAGATTTCAATAACCAACCCCAAACTTCTGAACGGTAGTTTAGTGTAGGTTTTTGACTTTTCTTCTGTAAACTGAATTCCACATCAGATTCGCTTTAAACCTTTCCATACAGTCAAAGCCTTTTCTTAGAAACTTGTAATTTGTGCATAAAATAAATTTCTGTGCTAAGTGTAAAGAAGGCTATAGATGATTGGATGGATGTAAAGAAAAGAAAGAAAGAAAGAAAGAAAGAAAGAAAGAAAGAAAGAAAGAAAGAAAGAAAGAAAGAAAGAAAGAAAGAAAGAAAGAAAGAAAAGAAAGAAAGAAAGAAAGAAAGAAAGAAACTCCACACATTTTAGAATGTGAGAAAGAAAACCAATTACAATTCAAGTATGCAAGTATCGTGTTGTCCTGCCTTGCAAACGCTACAAGCATGAAAGGATTCTGTTAATGTTCAGAAGAGTATCTCACAAAAGCATGACATAAGGAAATGCATTTTCTGTTAAAGGGATAGTTCACCCAAAAATTATCCCATAATTTACCTTTAAGTCATCCTAAGTGTATATGACATTCTTCTTTCAGACGTATACATTCGGAGTTATATTAAAAAATGTCGCACCAGTTACACCTTTTTCGTAAGTTGGATACAGAAGGTGGCCCGCTGGAAGCTAGATATTTTACTTTATAAAATATGGATATTTTTCTTACACAAACTCATTGATTCACTTCAGAAGGCCTTTATTAACCCCTGGAGCCGTGTGGAGTACGTTTATAATGGATGGATACACTTTATTGGGCTTTAGATACACTTTATATAATGCTTGGATTAGCCAGGAAATGTTTTAATATAACTGATTGTATTTGTCAGAAAGAAGAATTTCATATACACCTAGGATGGCTTGAGGGTGAGTAAATCATGGGCTAATTTTAATTTTTGGGTGAACTATCCCTTTAAGTGTGATGGCAAAACCTATTTCCCATTCATTTGAGCCCATCCAATCCTGAAGTAGTTAACCTAAGAAAATAGTTATGAATGCTCACTCTAACAGTTAAACTGCAACAAACTAATTTGAAAATGTCTTACAAGAATGTATCATTTTAAAATCAGCTTTATAACGATTTTTTCCTCCATGTTTTATAGGGCTATATTGTCATTTTTGGAGTATGACACCTCAACACTCCTTTGTTGTTCCATGGAAGAATAAGAAGGTTTGGTTTGGAATGACACGAAGGGTGTGTAAATGTTCACAAACCATTTAAAATTAATCAACAAAACACTGAAATAATAGAAGATATTGAGAAATACTCATTTTGTGATAGTTAAGGCTGGAATGGTAAACACATTCAGATCATGATCTCTGTTCACCAACTGAATACTGTTAGAGGGAAATGTATTCCATCACGATACATAAAACAATGGATTTGGCTTATTTCACAGTGAGATTCTCACTTCACAACGTGACAGTCCAAACACACAAACTATAAAAGAATAACTCATTAAAATGAAAAAGGAAAACACTGAAGTGTTCTCATAACGCGCAAATCAAACGGCAAGTGAATGACTGAATTTACACTTCAAGTATTAAATTCCAGTGATATCTACCTCTTCAAGTTACAAACGGCTGACTGGAGGGAATGAAGAACCAAGGCTGTTGTTACAACACCAGCTACACACTGAATTTACATTCAAATGATTAAGTCTCCACTTATGATTATTCAATGTTAAATTACTACGTCAAAGCTTCGTTAAGGCGTGTGTAGGCCTCCAGCTGTTAGTTTCCTCTATTTGCTTAGTATACAGTGTTCTTTCTGTACAGATTTTACATACATATATTCAGATTCACGATCCGAATCTTCAATTTCTGTTTTCTTTGCGTCCATAGACTGAACTTATTGAAAAAATTCCAGAGCTCATTATGACTCTGAAATGAAATGTGATTGGCTGATGTGATGTGTAATCTGATTGGCTCTCCAACAGAACTCAAGGCATCATCTCTAAAACTTGGCTATTTGAAGTAGTTGAGCCCGGCCACCAGAAGAAACTTCTCCAGGAAGAGTTCAGAGTCAAGCACCGCAATGTGAGCCGAGCGCCCGATCAGCGTGTTGGCCGTGTTCGGTAACGCATGGAACACGTTCTGTCTGATCAAACGACAGTTTGGAGCGCTCAGTAATGGCTGGAGTAAGTTATTGATCATCTCTGTATATACTGGACCTGTTAGGGAGCAAACATATAAAACACACACATTAGATACAACATTTGATGTACTATACATAATATTTTAATATATTTTTTTAATGGAATTTGAATTATATTTTATTTAGCAAGGGTGCATTAAATTGATCTTTGAAAGACTTTTACATTGTTACAAAAGAACATTCTTGTAAGAGTTCTTTTGAACTTTTTATTCTTCAAAGTATCCTGATTTTTTTTTTTCCAACATTGATAATGATAAGAAAAGTTTCAAATCAGCATATTAGAACGATTTCTGAAGGATCACGGGACACTGAAGACTGGAGTAATGATGCTGATAATTCAGCTTTGCGTTACAGGAATAAATGACATTTTAAAATATAAAACAGTTATTTTAAAGCTGCAGTCCATAACTTTTTTTTTGGTTAAAAATTATCCAAAATCCATTTTTGAGCTAGTACATAACCAGCCAGTATTCAAAACGATCTCCTTATCTTAGCCCGATTCACAACGGTAAGCTTGTAATAATGTGTTATAATTTGAGTGGTAGTGGTAGCTTTCTGCTGGAAATTCAAACATGTCTTTGCGTCATTACGTCACGTCTGTATACATAAAGAAAGAGTCTGGCTAGTAGTAGTGTCGCATGTGAGGATGCTACAGGTGGCGGATCATTTATCAGCCTTTTCTCACAGCAGCTGGAATAATTAAATTTATTGTTTGATGGCGGATTGTAATCCAGAAAGGTCCAAACGACAATCATCAGTGTCACCTGGAAATTCACCCGTAGTCAAAAGCAAAAGATTAGATTTTATGGAAATTTAAATCTACAGGTATTTTGGTCAAACTCCAAGATGTAGAATCCATGATTCCCGAAGTACAGTATCCACACCGGAGCAGTGAATGAACAACAGCCACGCATAGTCTTCAAAATATTAGATTCATCCTCGCTGAGGAGCCACCGCTGCACAACCCATATATCTGATAATTCCTCAAGTAACTGCAATTGCAGGTTTCAAACAGAGATGGCAACAAAAAGGCAAAACTTGCGGACTGCAGCTTCAAACAGTAATAATATTTTACAATTACCGGTTTTGTATTTTTGATCAAATAAATGCATCCTTTGGTGAGCATAAGAGACTTCTTTCAAAAACATTCTTAAAAATCTTACAGACTCCAAACGTTTGAAAGAATATACATAAATAAATGCAATGATTATCCTGGTGTAATGCCTCACCCCAAAGACTTCCATCTTTGCTTGTTTAAAAAAATATCAAAATAGAGTCAAAATATTTATTTTTGGGAATCAACGGCGTGCAACAGTCTTGCATAAATCTTGCAAACCCTGCAAATCTAGTGACTAGTTCTTTTCCAGAAGGGCCTGAGAGTTTGTAAACATGATTTTGTTTCCCAGTGGATTGATAAAAACCCGTGCCCACAGACTCTTGGAAAGCCTACCAATCTGATTGGAACTCGTCATATTGCGAAAGCTCTTGCCATTTTTGCCGTCTGCAGCTAGCTATGCATTGACATAGTCTGCACATTCATATCCAAACAAAGTCTCTATTTCTAGGCATCCTCGATTGTTCTATGTGATCATAGTCTTTATGTGTGTGTGTGTGTGTGTGTGTGTGTGTGTGTGTGTGTGTGTGACAGCCCAGAGTGTGTATCCTTAGCTCTGTCTGTCACACTGACACTCACAGAGAGGCTGAATTCTCTAATCTGTCTCTCAAACCGAGAGAAAAATACCTGTCAAAGAGCCGCACGCCACTCTCAGTGGTGACAGTCTCATAAAATGAAGAACGTTCTTTCCTTTCGCTCGCTCTCTTTAACTTCCTATCACAGCTTTCTTTTCATTCAATTTCATTCACGCCACTGGCAGAGTGATTTGCTGCCAATATGGGATATGCGTGCATAAACATCTCAGGTTTATTTGTATTTTATATGTAAAGATTTAAAGAATTATTGAAGCGATTGATCTTAGGGCATTCCAATTGGTTGCTAAGGTGTTACTATGTGCTTGCTAGATTATCTTGGAAGTTGCTATGTTGCATTACTATGATGTTGCTAGGTTGTTTTGAGTGTTTTAGAATGTTGGTATGTGGTTTCTGGAGTTTCCAGCCCTATGCCAGGGTGTTTCATAGGTATGTATACGTAGATGGGGTTCAACCACTCCAGACACGTCGACACTGCCATCTTGGAATGGTTAACACGGCGCTGTTCATCACTCACACTAACAAATCTAGAATTTTCATTGAAAATGTCAAAGCATCGAGCAGTCTATCGCTGTAAAAACCACAGAGCTTTAGAGGTAAGAGGTAAGAATGAAAGGTAAGAGGTAAGAATGAAAGGTTCTACAAGCACCATTCTGAGCGGGACTTGAAGAGGCGCAACCTCTAGCGTCAGTCACTAGTGTGCCTCTTGAGGCCAGGGGAATGAGGTTTAGCTGCACAGCTCTTTACTAGCTGGCCCCCATTACATTCACTCCAATCCGGGTCACAACACCAACTTAACCCCTCCAGTTCTACTCAAACCACTCAGAGCAGGATTTGAACAGACATGGGAGGTGGGCGTGATAACAAGAACGTTAAAGACAGCAACCTGTAGTGTTAGTCACTAGTGTGCCTTTTGAGGCCAGGGCAGTGATGTTTACCTGCTTGGCTCTTTACTAGCTGGCCTCCATTACATTCACTCCCATCTGGGTCATGGCACCAATGTAACCTCCTCTGGTGCTACTCACACCGTTCAGAGTGGGCCTCTTCAGGCCAGGGGAGTGAGGTTTACCAGCTCGGCTCTTTATTAGCTGGCCTCCATTACATTCACCCCCATCTGGGTCATGGCACCAACGTAACTCCTCCGGTTCTACTCACACTTCTCTAAGCGGGATAAGAAACCGGCATGGGAGGAGGGCATGATAACAAAGACGTTAAAGACCGCAGCCTCTAGCATCAGTCACTAGTGTGCCTCTCGAAGTCAGGGAAGGGAGGTTTACCTGCACAGCTCTTTACTAACTGGTCTCCATTACACTCACTCCCATCCGGGTCACGGCACCAATGTAACCTCCTCCTTTCTAGTTGCACCACTCCAAGCGGTTCTTTATGTATTAGTGCTGTCAAATTGATTAATCACGATTAATCACATCTAATAATAAATGATTTTGTGTATATATATATATATATATATATATATATATATATATATATATATATATATATATATACCAATCAGGCATAACATTATGACAATAATATATTAACAATAATATTATGTTGGTCCACCTTTTGCTGCCAAAACAGCCCTGACCACTAGACTCCACTAGACCCCTGAAGGTGTGCTTAGGTAGGTGGTATGTGTTAAATTAACATCCACATGAATGACAGGACCCAAAGTTTCCCAGCAGAACATTGCCCAAAGCATCTGCCTCTGCCGGCTTGCCTTCTTCCCATAGTGCATCCTGGTGCCATGTGTTCCCCAGATAAGTGACGTACACGCACCCGGCCTTCCACGTGATGTAACAGAGAATGTGATTCATCAGACCAGGCCACCTTCTTCCATTGCTCCGTGGTCCAGTTCTGATGCTCACATGCCCACTGTTGGCACTTTCGGCGGTGGATAGGGGTCAGCATGGGCACCCTGACTGTGTCTGAGGCTGTGCAGCCCCATACACAACAAACTGATCCACTGTGTATTCTGACACCTTTCTATCACAAGCACCATTAACTTCTTGAGCAATTTGAGCTACAGTAGCTCGTCTGTTTGATCCGATCCCACGGGCCAGCCTTCGCTCCCCACGTGCATCAATGAGCCCATCCATGTCGCCGGTTCACCACTGTTCCTTCCTTGGACCACTTTTGATACAAACCCGATTCCAAAAAAGTTGGGACACTGTACAAATTGTGAATGAAAACAGAATGCAATGATGTGGAAGTTTCAAATTTCAATATTTTATTCAGAATACAACATAGATGACATATTAAATGTTTAAACTGAGAAAATTTATCATTTTAAGGGAAAAATAAGTTGATTTCAGAGATTTACAGAGATGTGTTGAATTTCATGGCATCAACACATCTCAAAAAAGTTGGGACAAGGCCATGTTTCCCACTGTGTGGCATCCCCTCTTCTTTTTCTAACAGTCTGCAAACGTCTGGGGACTGAGGAGACAAGTTGCTCAAGTTTAGGAATAGGAATGTTGTCCCATTCTTGTCTAATACAGGCTTCTAGTTGCTCAACTGTCTTAGGTCTTCTTTGTCGCATCGTCCTCTTTATGATGCGCCAAATGTTTTCTATGGGTGAAAGATCTGGACTGCAGGCTGGCCATTTTAGTACCTGGATCCTTCTTCTACACAGCCATGATGTTGTAATTGATGCAGTATGTGGTCTGGCATTGTCATGTTGGAAAATGCAAGGTCTTTCCTGAAAGAGATGACGTCTGGATGGGAGCATATGTTGTTCTAGAACTTGCATATACCTTTCAGCATTGATGGTGCCTTTCCAGATGTGTAAGCTGTCCATGCCACACGCACTCATGCAACCCCATACCATCAGAGATGCAGGCTTCTGAACTGAGCGCTGATAACAACTTGGGTTGTCCTTGTCCTCTTTAGTCCGGATGACATGGCGTCCCAGTTTTCCAAAAAGAACTTTAAATTTTGATTCTTCTGGCCACAGAACAGTTTTCCACTTTGCCACAGTCTATTTTAAATGAGCCTTGGCCCAGAGAAAACGCCTGTGCTTCTGGATCATGTTTAGATATGGCTTCTTTTTTTACCTATAGAGTTTTAGCCGGCAACAGCGAATGGCACGGTGGATTGTGTTCACCGACAATGTTTTCTGGAAGTATTCCTGAGCCCATGTTGTGATTTCCATTACAGTAGCATTCCTGTATGTGATGCAGTGCCGTCTAAGGGCCGGAGATCACGGGCATCCAGTATGGTTTTCGGCCTTGACCATACGCACAGAGATTGTTCCAGATTCTCTGAATCTTTGGATGATATTATGCACTGTAGATGATGATAACTTCAAACTCTTTGCAATTTTTCTCTGAGAAACTCCTTTCTGATATTGCTCCAGTATTTTTGGCCACAGCATTGGGGGAATTGGTGATCCTCTGCCCAGCTTGACTTCTGAGAGACACTGCCACTCTGAGAGGCTCTTTTTATACCCAATCATGTTGCCAATTGACCTAATAAGTTGCAGATTGGTCCTCCAGCTGTTCCTTATATGTACATTTAACTTTTCCAGCCTATTATTGCTACCTGTCCCAACTTTTTTGGAATGTGTAGCTCTCATGAAATCCAAAATGAGCCAATATTTGGCATGACATTTCAAAATGTCTCACTTTCAACATTTGATATGTTATCTGTATTCTAATGTGAATAAAATATAAGTTTATGAGATTTGTAAATTATTGCATTCCTTTTTATTCACAATTTGTACAGTGTCCCAACTTTTTTGGAATTGGGTTTGTAGATACTGACCACTGCAGACCGGGAACACCCCACAAGAGCTGCAGTTTTGGAGATGCTCTGACCCAGCCGTCTAGCCATCACAATTTGGCATTTGCCAAACTCGCTCAAATCCTTAAGCTTGCCCATTTTTCCTGCTTCTAACACATCAACTTTCAGGACAAAATGTTCACTTGCTGCCTAATATATCCCACCCACTAACAGGTGCCATGATGAAGAGATAATCAGTGTTATTCACTTGTCAGTGGTCATAATGTTATTCCTGATCGGTGTGTGTGTATGCGCGTGCGCGTGCGTGCGTGTCTGTTATATCTATAAGGGTGTTCCTGTTGATTGCTATGGGGGTTGCTATATCCTTTCTTAGTAGTTCTGGGATGGAACAGGAAGGTTTTGAGCTAACAGACCTGTGGTTCTGTCTTTAAGGGCTGTCCGACACATCTCAATGCGGGCTGAGTGGAAGGGCACGTATCGGTCCTGTGGGGAGGCTACCAACACCACGTTCTTGAAAAACTGGAGACCTGGACAAAGTAAGAAAACGTAGGTATTTATGTATATGTGTTGGTGTTCCTCCTTGCTTATTTGCCCATGTGTCTGTACCTGGTTTTTTGCTGAGTGTGTAGAGGAAGGTCTGTCGTGGGTCAGTGTGGTCCCTGAACGTAAGCTGCAGTAGGGATCCGGATTTCTTCAGTTTCTGCATTAGCCATAGACCTGAAGAAGTCATAAGGTGTTTAGAATGACATCTGGAAACCGTGATACATTTTTCCAGGATTCTTTGATGAACAGAAAGTATACAGCATTTATTTGAAATATATAAATATTTTGTAACATTATGAATGTCTTTATTTTCGCTTCTAATATCAATTTAATGCATCCTTGTTGAATGAAAGTGTTAATTTCTTTTTAAAAAATCATACTGACCTCAAACTTTTGAAGGGTTTCTATGTGTATGTATTTCAGTGTGTACCTGTGCTGACCAGCGTGCTGTTGTTATACAGTGTTCCCAGGTGGGGTCCAGACAGGGACAGGAATGTGTGGAGTTTACAGAGGTAACAGCGAAATCTGGGTCGGGTCAGAACAGAGCGAATGATGACGTTCCCCAAAGAGTGTCCGATAAAACTGCAGAAAAGAAACAAAAAGTCAGGCATCAAACTTTCCAAAAATAAAATTGAGGATTCAGTTTATAGGTCTCTTCTTATATAAATTATTTCTAAATTTTACTTAGGAGCTACAGCTCATAGTTAAGTCTGTAACTATTTTCATTAAAGTCTCAAATGTCTTTTCAAAATCAGATGTTAAAAAGAGTTTAAAGTAGGAACATAGACAGAGAGGACAGAGAATAGGAGGTATATTAAAAGACAATTAAATGACTGTAAAATTAAGATTAAAACGGAACTAGGAGAAACGTTTGTTCCATTTTCCAGTGCATTGTGTAAAAATGTTTAGATTGAATTGCTTCTGAATTCCAAACATTACCTTTCTTTTATTCTACTGCCATCTTGTGGTAATAATAAGTATAGCATATGCAGTTCTAGTGGGATCAGTGGTCTATACATCCAGGAGCCAATATCACACTTTAACTTCTGTGTACACTATTTGTATTGTTGACTCTAAAAGCATTTTCTTAAAGTGAAGCTTTATACTTCGTGTTACACTTAATCTGGATCAAGCATTTGAAGGCAAATCTTACTATTTGGTAAAAACAAAAACACATACTATTTGGTAGCAAGCAACCACTGAAGATTACATGTCATAAATACATGTCAAATAGTTCATGCATATCCAGATGAAAATACAAAAACAATGAGGCTTAAAACTTGATACTGTAAAGTGGTTGTGGCAGATGTACCTACATGTCTAACCACAAGGGGGCACACTAGTCTGAAATTTGTGTTTTTGTGTACATTGTGTGTGGGATCAAAGGGTTTTAACAAGTCATAAAGTGTCATTGTTTGACTGGTTGGCATGACCTAGTTAGGCCTTGCAAGTAGATTGTAGTAGATGCAGAAGCATGAAATTTAATGTCTACAAACAGTTCAGACATAGCTTGAGCTCTAATGCTGTGCTGCTGATATTGGCTGTGGTTTGATTGCACTGATGATGAGTTCTCTGCTGTTGATTGAGATGTTTATGAACCTGATTCGGTTGATGGTGAGGTTATACAGCTGGATGTGCTGAATTATTTCGTCCATAAGTCTGTCAGTCATGGTGTCAAAATCCGCAAATGTGTCCACCTGGAGACAGAAAATGAGGGAATGTCAACAGAAAGCTTGTTGAGGGGCATTGGGGCTCTCTGATTGGTTTCTGTGCGCAGCTATGGTGTTAACTGGTCACAGTGATAATTGCTTGTTTTTGTGCTGACATGATAAAATTAGTTTATAAAATTAATTAGAAAAAAAAAAATTCGTATTTCGATAAGATTTTTTATTTATTTTTTGACCATAAAAGTGTGTGTTTGTTTATCCATTCAGTCATTCATTTGTATTATTTTTTTAACTGTCAAAATTATTTGAGTATTAATTGTCTATTTTTAATTACTGTTGAAATCTCAAAAGTCTTCCCAATGCTTTATTATGCCTTCCTGACCCATATTCTCCAGGTTGTTCTCTCATATCCTTAAATATTGGATTCTGATCTAACCCCTGACTTTGTCATTGTCATTATGTCATTAACGTCCTGAGTGCTCTGATTGGCTGAATGAAGTTCAACAAGTGTGCTTATTGGATTGATGTTCTACCTGGTTGCGTTCTGACATGAGGAAGTCCAGTCTAGATCCTGGCAGCCCGAGCTCTATAAATGTCTTGACCAACCGCAGATCTGCACTGTTACCTGGTAAATAAAACAATCACAAAAAAATGTACTACAGATATTATTGTTCATCTTAAATGTTTTGTAAACCTCTATAAATCTAAATGTATGTATTTGGGTTGGAACATTTACCATCAAGTCCGTGGACACACACCACAAGGTGTATCCCATCCTCAAACTCTGTGTCGTCTTCCTCAGGGGGGAAGTATGGATGATCGGAGGCGAGGTAAGGCAGATCACTGTAGAGAGTGCCTCTGAACACCAGCTCACTCAGCAGGGCTTCCTTTGCCTTATAGAAGCTATAAGATAACAATGAAGAACTTTAATACTCCAGTGAACAATGCACTAAAGTAGTATTTAGTAACAGGGTGTTGCTATGCAGTTGCTAAGGTGTTTTGATTGGATTAGCGCAGTTTTATTGTTTGATTTTTGAAAATTGCATATTCCTAGCACAAATAGTGCAGCAAAATTTACTATAAGTGATTTGTTCAGTTCGGGCACTGGTAAGGACAGTAAGGACCTTGGCTCACTACACATTGGGACACTGATGACAACATCACTACTGGTATTTATGAACAACAGCAGAACTGATATCTTTCTGACATTATTTGTTAATGTTATTTAAAGTACATTATGATATTTTTTTTTCATTCAGTTCCTCCACTGTGATATTTTCAACAACAATATCCATCAAAAATTGCTGGTATAGGTATAGTAACATTTCTGTATTTACAAAATAAAGATCTGCCTTTTCCTGATTGGATGACTCATCTGTGTCAGTCTTCGTTTCCATCCTCCCTAGTAACACCTTAAAGTACATTATGATAAATACTTTTATAAATAATAAATATGAATAAATAAATGATAAATGTTAGCTAGATTGTGTTCATTACCTGTCTAACATGTCATTATGTGTAGTGAGTTGGCTCACGTAATTTATGCTTCACGCTTCAGAATTTCCATTAAGGGAACATCGATGCTCCCTGGTTTTCACGGTGCATTGTGGGACTTTTTAGGGAGTGAACGTTTCAGTGCACTGGTAGGAGCTGACTGAGATGCGCCCTTTGTTAAAATCAAAGAAAACCTTACTTAATCATTCTCTCGTTGACTTCCTGGTCAGCACCGAAGAAGGTGTTGAAGGAGATGATTCCGAAGGAGCCCAGAGGTTGATGGGTAATGGGGGAGGTGGCTTGGCGTGTGGAGATTCCACTGACTGACGGTGAATCACGAAGTACGGATGAGAAGGGCAGACATGTGGGAGCGCACGACACTGACAGGTTCACAACCTCCACCACCTTTTTATTCATGAATGCCAGACCTGTACTTGGCAATTTATTGACTCTGCTCTGCCCCTCTAGTGCCTGCTGCTCTCTCTCATTGGCCAGAAGCTTGATGAGATCTGCGGGCCTTTCTTTCTCATTGGCCGTAATTCCATGACCGCTCTTGCTGTTGGTTGGTAAATCTGGGAGGTTCTCCATACTTACTTCCTCTAGTTCATCCAAATGAATGTTACAGACACTGATGTCATCATGGTCCTTTTTATATGCATTTGAAACTAGCACACCTTTGTGTTTGCAATATTCATTTTCACAGCTACAAATCTCTGTATTGTCATCTACTACACCAGAATACTCTTTAAGTGATACATTTCCTTGACATTCCTCAGAGTTTTCAGTCATTTCCTCCACTGTGGAATTTTCAACACCATTATCCATCAAAAATTGCTGGTATAGTAACATTTCTGCATTTACAAAAGCAAGATCTGCCTTTTCCTGATTGGACAACTCATCTGTGTCAGTCTCCTGATTGGTTGTTTCGCCTTCGTCCTCCCTAGTAACACCTTGAAGATTCCACTTCACCTCATTGGCTGCTTCAGTACTCTGCCTTAGCTGATTGGCCACACAAATATCCCCCTTCTGACTGATCGATTCCTCTCTGTCTTCCTTAGTAACGCCTTGAAGATTCCACTTCACCTCTTTGGCTTCTTCCTCACTCAGCCTCAGCTTATTGGCCATACAAACATTGCTCTTCTCTTGATTGGTTGTTTCCTCTTTGTCCTCCCTAGTAACGCCTTGAAGATTCCGATTCACCTCACTGGCTGCTTCCTCACTCAGCCTCAGCTGATTGGCCACACAGTCCACCTGATTGGGTGTTTCACGATCGTCCTCTGTGTCATCAGGGCTGCTGATTTGCGGCGCTGAGGCAGATTTGGTCAAAGTGTTGAGTTGCCTCTCCTCCTCCTCTTCGTACGGTAACGAGCTTATGGAGGTCAAAGAGGCCTGTGTGGCACTGGGCAGGCTGCCGTGACTTTCCGTCTGTAGGCCCTCCAGAGAGCTCTGATGCGCCGCCCGACGCCGTGCCAAGTTCTGCAAGACGTCACGACCCCCTGCAATAACTCCTCGACCCTCTAGGGTCCAGGCCACAGAGCTTGGCTCGCTCTCAATACCGGAGTCTGAGATCACGGAGGAGGAGCGGTTCATTAGCTTAGCCCCACCCAAGAATACACCCCTGGGCGGGTTCTCTGACAAGCGACGGTTCTGTTGTAGAACATTACGAGAAGGGGACGTGGCTAAAGGAGACTTGGTGTTCAGTAGATTAGCTGGTGATGTATCCTTGCACCCATAATCCTTTGCAGGTGCTTCAATGTATCTGTCATCTAATACCGACTGTGTCTCCTCGTTGCCAAGACTCCCAGTATTGCCTGGTATTTGAAGATGGTTGTCATGGTTATGAGTGGGCAAGAACTCGAAGCTGTCAAGACTGGTGAGGTCGGGAAGTTCTGCAGCATCTGTTGGAACAGGCAGCAATGCCTGTCTGCTACTAAAATCAGTACTTTGGGTAATATTAGTTTGTTTTAGACCTGCATGATCAAATTCATCAAAGTCAGCCGTTTCTTTTTGACAGCTAGTTTTCTCCAGGTTACCTGTATCTATTGTGTCATCGATGTCTACAGTTTCATATTGGCATGTGGCCTCATCAACAGTCTCGATTCTTGAATCGCTGCTTGTCATGATGCATTCGCTTTTGTCAATATCTGTCTCACAAACACGGTCAATTAGAGTCTCTGCTTGAGGTCTGGTCTCTTTATAGTCAGTGATGCAATCCTCCTGCTGGACAGTCAGCGCCATGTACGTTGGAAAATCCACGCAGTCTTCACAGGGAGGTTTTTCAGGGGGTGATGCTGGTGAATCAGTGTCCTGTGTTCCTTCAACTGGACTGATAGTTCTGGTTGGCTCAGGACATGGCTGAGAGTTCAAGACAGTCTGATTTTGCTCATGAGGGTTGTAGTCTAGAACAGAGAAACAGAAAAGTCTTTAGAAAAAAATTAAGGAAACTTTGTGTACCTTTGTTCAACCCCTTCTTACATTCTTTAGTTCACTCATTCATTTGTTAGTTCATCATGTTAACCCTTAAGTGCATGACTGTTTCGCCAATCATTCTTGCATATTCGGGTCTTTAGCGACCCAGATCTAAATCTAACACAGATGGATTTCAAACTGCCACAATGGTACAAGACTCTCCTGATATTTGAATAACGGTTACAAAGGAATAAAATAAAGCATATTTTGTTACCTTATGGAACTTGAAAGGGTTCAATTTGAGCAGATGCTTTTTACCATGATCACTGTCCTCGTCAGAGCTCATTTTCCAGTACATTCAGCATCTAGCTCATATTCTTAACCACATTCTCAAAATTGTAATTTTTCAACATCTTCAAAATCAATATTTTGGTCACTGATAGCTTCTTCACCAGATCCACCATCAAGTGACAGTGACACTAATATTTGATTGCATTCACTACTTGCTCTGAAGTAATGCTGTTGTTTTGCTGATGATTCTTCCTATTCTTTTGTTTTCTGCCTGCGCTAACTATGAGTGAAACATCACGTCATCATTGTGTATTAGACATTGCCACTTTATGGAATAAAGGTGAATTGCACTTATTGTGTCATCAGAGATTGAATTGTTGTTGCACAGAAAAGATATACTTACACTATTATATACCCCGGATAGTTAATAGTTAATCAAAAGCTCATTATGTTCTTTCATTGGTCCCACTTTATATTAGGTGGCCTTAACTACTATGTACTATGTATTACATGCAGATAATTTTAAAATGTAAGTACAATGTAAAAACATATATGTACACAATAAGTGCATTGTATCAAATGATTAATTAAAATGTTAGTACATAGTAGTTAAGGCCACCTAATATAAAGTGGGTCCCTTTTATTTATTAGTTTGTTGGTTAATTATTTTGTTTGTTCATTAATTAATTAATTAGTTAACATATTCATTAATTTATTAATTAGCTTGTTTGTTCATATGCTCATTCTTGTGTTCATTTATTAGTTTGTCCATTAATTATTCATGTATTCATCTATTTGTTCTCTTTTACACAGGGTCTCTGTTGGCTGTCACCTAAACAGGGCGTGTCCACGTATCTGTCCTCGAAGATGATCGGCAGGCTGCTCCAGTCTCCATCAATGTCCAGGCATTCCACAGGAAGTGGAGGCATTCGGAGCAGGTAATCAGAGTTGCGCATCTCTGTGGCCACCTGTGCGTGTCTGTTGATACTATCATGAGGGATACACAGCCGTTTCAGTCTGTATTTCTTGGTTCACGTGTATTTACAGGCTTGATGTATGTCAATTATTCTTATTTATATCAGAAATACAAATTAAACAAAACTATGGTATATGAATATAGTACCATGGTACCACGGTATTAAAGTGATATCACCACAATACTTTTTTTGTTATTTAAAAATAAAAATTTGTAATTAGCTTTATTTAGAACAAGTAAGGTTATGTCTGTTTTGATAGCTAGGTATATATAATTTTTTCACTCTTTGTTATATTGCAGCCATTTGCTAAAATCATTTAAGTTCATTTTTTTCTCATTAATGTACACACAGCACCCCATATTGACAGAAAAACACAGAATTGTTGAAATTTTTGCAGATTTATTAAAAAAGAAAAACTGAAATATCACATGGTCCTAAGTATTCAGACCCTTTGCTCAGTATTTAGTAGAAGCACCCTTTTGATCTAATACAGCCGTGAGTCTTTTTGGGAAAGACGCAACAAGTTTTCCACACCTGGATTTGGGGATCCTCTGCCATTCCTCCTTGCAGATCCTCTCCAGTTCTGTCAGGCTGGATGTTAAACGTTGGTGGACAGCCATTTTCAGGTCTCTCCAGAGATGCTCAATTGGGTTTAAGTCAGGGCTCTGGCTGGGAAGCCACTCCTTCGTTATTTTAGCTGTGTGCTTAGGGTCATTGTTTTTTAGGAAGGTGAACCTTCGGCCCAGTCTAAGGTCTTGAGCACTCTGGAGAAGGTTTTCGTCCAGGATATCCCTGTTCTTGGCCGCATTCATCTTTCCCTTAATTGAGAAAACTGAGAAAACACCCCCACAGCATGATGCTGCCACCACCATGCTTCACTGTTGGGACTGTATTGGACAGGTGATGAGCAGTGCCTGGTTTTCTCCACACATACCGCTTAGAATTAAGGCCAAAAAGTTCTATCTTGGTCTCATCAGACCAGAGAATCTTATCTTGGAGTCCTTCAGGTGTTTTTTAGCAAACTCCATGCGGGCTTTCATGTGTCTTGCACTGAGGAGAGGCTTCCATCGGGCCACTCTGCCATAAAGCCCCGACTGGTGGAGGGCTGCAGTGATGGTTGACTTTCTACAACTTTCTCCCATCTCCCGAATGCATCTCTGGAGCTCAGCCACAGTGATCTTTGGGTTCTTCTTTATCTCTCTCACCAAGGCTGTTCTCCCCCGATAGCTCTAGGAAGGGTTCTGATCGTCCCAAACGTCTTCCATTTAAGGATTATGGAGGCCACTGTGCTCTTAGGAACCTTAAGTGCAGCAGAAATCTTTTTGTAACCTTGGCCAGATCTGTGCCTTGACACAATTCTGTCTCTGAGCTCTTCAGGCAGTTCCTTTGACCTCATGATTCTCATTTGCTCTGACATCAAAATGGCGCAGCTGTGTTTGGTCGCCGTTCAGGTCGCTCCGCAAAGACTGTGCTTTTATTTACTATTTTACTTTCTTTTACTCTCAGTTTTTACAAACTTATCATCTGCATTGATCTACTATGACAGCAAAACTCTTTTGGACATTGGTTACCTCTACACTGGACTGCTTCAGGACACTTTCACCGATCCCCTGTGGCCATCTGAGATTCTTAGCGCCGAGTTGAACAATGGACAGGCGAGTCAACGGCGAAGAATCAAGAAACACCGTGGGGAAACGCGCTGGTATCCGTAACAGACTGAGGAAAGGGCATTCAGACCTCCTCTCCCGAGCATTCTTCTAGCAAATGTTCAATCCTTGGATAATAAGATGGACGATCTTAGAGCCAGGATAAGTTTTCAACGGGACATGAGAGACTGTAATATCTACTGTTTGTCGAAACATGGCTCACGCCCGCGGTCCCGGACACAGCTGTGGCGCCGTCGGAGAACTTCTCTGTTTTTCGGATGGACAGAACAGCCGAGGCGGTAAATCCAAAGGCGGTGGAGTATGCTTCATGATCAACAAGAAATAGTGCGATCCCAGGAACATCACCATTCTCTCACGGTCCTGCTCGCCTCATCTGGAACATTTAACAATCATCTGCCGCCCATTCTATCTGCCGAGGAGTTTTCTGCGGTTGTCGTGACCGCCGTTTACATCCCACCGCGAGCAGACACAGCGCTGGCTTTATCTGGCCTTCATGATGTTGCCAGCGGCATCATAAAACCAACATCCCGACGCGGCATTCATTGTCGCGGGCGATTTTAACAAAGCAAACCTAAAGAAAGTCCTGCCAAACTTTCACCAGCACGTCTCCTGCCCCACACGAGGAGCAAACACACTGGATCATTGCTACACCCCGTTTAAGAACGCCTATAAAGCGCGGTCACTTCCAGCGTTTGGCAAATCGGATCATGCCGCCATTTTCCTCACTCCCGAATACAAACAAAAGCTCCTCCAGGAACCCCCGGTGAGGCGGGAAGTTAAGCGTTGGTCGCCCCACTCAGAGACCGCGCTTCAGGCAGCTCTTGATGACGTTGACTGGGACATGTTCCGAGCGAGTTCAGCCGACGTCAGTGAGTTCACAGATGTGGCGCTTTGCTTCATCGACACGCTTACAGAGCAAGCAAATTGTTTGCAAACGCAAACAATAACAATAACGTCCTTCTCAAATCAGAAACCGTGGGTGGACAATTCAATCCGCGTGGCAGTGAACGCACGCACTGCTGCTTACAACGCCGGTCTCCATTCAGGGAATATGACTGAATACAGAACGTCCTGTTATGCTCTGCGGTGTGCAGTTAAAGCCGCAAAGCTCCGATATAAAGACCGAGTGGAGTCTCATTTCCAACTCAACGACTCGCGGCGCATGTGGCAAGGTCTGAGGTCCATCTGCTCTTTTGGATCTAAATCCTCTGCAGTGGTGAACGCTGACCCGTTGCTCGTGAACGAGTTAAACTCTTTCTACGCTCGCTTTGACTGTAACCGCGGCAACGCGACTCCGCCAAGTGGCGCGTTAGAGGAAATTACTCAGAGCAGCAACAACCACGTGATCTCTGTCTCAGAGGATGAAGTTCGGAGGGCACTCAAGCGTGTGGACGTCAGGAAAGCTGCCGGGCCGGATGGTATTTCAGGTCGTGTTCTGTGGTCCTATGCTGATCAGCTCGCCGGGTTGTTTACATCTATCTTTAATGAGTCCCTCGCTACATCTGTGGTCCCCACCTCCTTCAAAAAATCCACCATCATCCCTGTCCCTAAGAACAGTAAACCCTCTTGCCTAAATGACTATCGTCCAGTGGCTCTCACGTCTATAGTCATGAAGGTCTTTGAGAGACTCATTAAAAACACCATTTGCGCCTTCATTCCTGGCACTTTGGACCCTCTTCAGTTTGCCTATCGTCCCAATAGATCGACTGAAGATGCCATCTCTCATGTCCTCCACTCCTCCCTCACTCACATCGACAGCAAAAGTGGGAACTACGTAAGGCTGCTATTTATTGACTATAGCTCAGCCTTTAACACCATAGTTCCCACCAAGCTAACCTCCAAACTCCTGGATCTCGGCCTGAATCCTTCTCTCTGCCACTGGATTGAGGACTTCCTCACTGGCAGGCCTCAGATGGTGAGAATAGGCCAGTCCACCTCCTCCTCCATCACCCTGAGTGTGGGAGCTCCACAGGGCTGTGTCCTGAGCCCCCTGCTCTACTCTCTCTACACGCATGACTGTTTGTCCACACACAGCTCCACCTCTATCATCAAATTTGCTGATGATACTGTTGTCCTGGGCCTCATTTCCAACAACAATGAGACGGCATACTTGGATGAGGTGGAGCATCTAACGTCATGGTGCCAGGACAACTGTCTCTCTCTGAATGCTGCAAGACCAAAGAAATGATTGTGGACTTCAGGAAGAGACAGCAACGGACATACTCCCCCCTCATGATCAGCAGGTCACCAGTAGAGAGAGTGAGCAGCTTCAAGTACCTGGGAGTAAACATCTCCGAGGACCTGACCTGGACTGCTCACATTCAGACACAGGTGAAAAAAGCCAGGCAAAGACTGTACCACCTGCGCCAGCTGAGGAAATTCAGGGTTTCACCAGCTATCCTGAAAACTTTCTATTTAGGGGCGATAGAAAGTGTTTTAACTCAGTGCATCACAGCGTGGTATGGGAACAGCACCAGTCATGACCGCAAAGCCCTGCAAAGAGTCGTGCGCTTATCCGAGCGTATCTCAGGGTCAGCTCTCCCGTCTCTGCAGGACGTCTACACCAAACGCTGCAAAGGTAGAGCTACCAAGATCATCAAGGACTCTAATCACCCTGCAAACCCTCATTTCACGCTGCTGCCATCTGGTAAGCGCTTCCGAAGCCTGATGGCCAAAACTGAGAGACTCAGGAGGAGCTTCTTCCCCCAGGCCATCAGACTCCTGAACTTAACGTCACGTGACTTCACTTCAGGATAAACATCGATACACTGTCATTGCACTGCACTTTCTGTTCTCGTTGTTACTGTGTAACAACCTGTTATAAACCTGTTTGCACATTATACTCTTTATACATTTGTTAACCACATATTTATAAGTCTACAGTTTACTCACTGCACAGTCTACTTCAATTATTTTATTCCACTTTATCCTTATTTTTACCTTTTTTTTCTCTCTTGACTTGATTATTTATAATTCTACAGATATAGACTATATATATATATATAGTAGTTTTTTTATCCTATTTCTATATAATTTCCTCCTTGTGTTTTTAACTGTGAATTTGCACTGTCCATGGAGCGGACCTGTTTACATTTCACTGCCGGTTGTATATTCTGTATATAACTGTGTATGTGACAAATAAAACTCTTGAATCTTGAATCTTGAATCTTGAACATGCACTGTGAGCTGTAAGGTCTTATATAGACAGGTGTGTGGCTTTCCTAATCAATTCCAATCAGTATAATCAAACACAGCTGGACTCAAATGAAGGTGTAGAACCATCTCAAGGATGATCAATAGAATTGGACAGCACCTGAGTTAAATATATGAGTGTCACAGCAAAGGGTCTGAATACTTAGGACCATGTGATATTTCAGTTTTTCTTTTTTAATAAATCTGCAAAAATGTCAACAATTCTGTGTTTTTCTGTCAATATGGGGTGCTGTGTGTACATTAATGAAAAAAGAACTTAAATGATTTTAGCAAATGGCTGCAAATAACAAAGAATGAAAAATTGAAGGGGGTCTGAATACTTTCCGTACCCACAGTGTGTGTGTGTGTGTGTGTGTGTGTGTGTGTGTGTGTGTGTGTGTGTGTGTGTGTGTGTGTGTGTGTGTGTGTGTGTGTGTGTGTGTGTGTGTGTGTGTGTGTGTGTGTGTGTGTGTGTGTGTGTGTGTGTGTGTGTGTGTGTGTGTGTGTGTGTGTGTCTGAATGAGAAAGACTATAATAAAAGACTCACAGCTCTTCCTGAAATGTAAGTGAGGACTCTTTGGGATGTTCTGTGAAGAAATACGCTTCAGAAAATCTCCTCACCTGCATAAACACACACACACTTAATATGTACACAAATCAAACAACACTACCTGGTCTCAATGACACATTCTTTGTTGTTCATTTAGATTATTCATTCAGGGGCTCTTTGGACAAAATATTCAAATCGACTCTTGAAATAAAATGATAAATTGTACACATAAATACCTAATAAATGGAACATAATAGTATTTTAACATGCAAAGTAGAATCTGTGATTTAAAAAATAATAATGTTGTTAAAAAGCCTGTGAAAACCAAAAGATACTTTTTTAACAGTCTTTTCATTAAAATCCCCTTATTGAAGAATCACCCATTTCAAAATAATTCCAATAAAAAGAAGTAACTGTACAAGTCACTGTAGATCATGCTGAGTTATACATCATTCCTGCTGCATCTGATTCATTTCTACTTTTCTCTCTGTATTTGTCTTGCAGGCACATTTTGAATGCATTACAATATCTTGTCTTATATTTCTTTTTTAAGATCAGACACACGTCCTCCATGGTAAGCAGAAATATTTTATAAACCTCATCATGTACGAGAGAGAAATAAAACCGCTCCAGTAAAAAAAAGGCAAAATTGGATTCATCTCTTCATCTTTTTCATCATTATAATAACTCACATTTCTGTAATTAAAAGCTGAGCTGTCCTGTGGGTGGAATTTCTGCATGTATCAGAAGAGATGGAGTTTCTATGTCTAATACATTGCTCAAGAGAAATCAGAGTTGTGAGGGATGCTGGGAAGAGTCTGAGAACCGCAGTTTATTCCAGGATTTGTCTTACAATAATATAAATCAGACTGACTAGAGACAAATTCTACTGTTAGCAATCAGGGAATAATGCCAATTTGTTGCTGGGATTATTGAGTGAGCTATTGTATTTGAATTTATATATTTCATTAAGCAAAAATGGGCTTGTCGCATTCTAAATTTACCCTGTATGGCACTGAAATTCAGGGTTAGAAAAGATCTAATGGTGTTGTTGAACATGCTCATAAAAACTGAAATGGCCTTTTCAACCCATTTTACGTCTGTAATTTGACTCATTTCTGAGTGAAACATGATATTTAAAAGGTACACTATGTAACTTTTTTTTGTTAAAAATTGACAAAATGTAAATAATGAGTCAATACATCATCAATGCTTCTTCCAAACATGTTTGTGTTACCCTGATTCACTATGGTAAGCCTATTATAAGTGTTTATATTTTAGACCTGTCGGGATGGTTTTTGTAGGAAATTGCGTATATACAGTGCGTGTCTCGTCTTATCTGTAAATTGAGAAAAGTAGCTCAAAAGTAGGCTACTTTGACACATGTCTTGTGTGGGAGTGGCATAGGTTAGTTTTCACAACGAGCGAGAACGGTTGACATGAAGCAGCTAAATCTCCATCCTCCGGAGAATCACCTGTTAAAAATGCTGAACAGAGGAGAGTCTACTGGCAAAAAGAGAAGGCGACAGAGCTCGTAATAAAACGAGAATCAACATCGGCTTGGCTTTTTGGAGATGCCGAGAACTGAGGGATTTGAAATCCCTCAATCCCTATAAAAGCAACTGGAGATGGTGTTTTTATTACTCAACAGGTGACTAAGGTATTTTATTGAACAGAGTTGATTAGCATTATCTATTGTGAATGCTCATTTTATTATGAGTACCATGTGTATTAATGGGTAAAGCTACAGTAAAGTCTTCAGCTAGTCAGCTTGAGATCCTTTCCATCTAAACTGGTTATATCTCTCAAGACTAGTAGTGAATGTTTTATGAGCAGTAGGATAACCACATTCATCCACACAGTCACGCAGAGCAGAAAAAAATTTAGTCCAGGACTTCCCAGCCTAACAGCTTCTCTCACCCTGAGCGTGTGGTGCTCCTGGGCCAGGTATGAGCGGATATGTGGATTAGGAACCGTGGCTTCCAAAAACTGTGTCCAAAGTGCAGACAGCTGAGCACAGAGCTGCGTCAGATCTTTAGTGATCAGTTCGGCTACCTTCTCATGGCCGCTCTGCAGCTACAGAGAGAGAGAGGTCAGTCCTATTTAGTCACAGAACAATTCATGTGATGGTGTTAAAGAACCTACATCATTGCCACTAATTGAATATTGTTACAGTTACTTGATTAGTAAAGTGTTTCCCACACCTGCAGTTCAATGGCCAGCTGGTTTAATGTTTCTTCAAGGGGAAGGTCCTCTGGATAGAAGAACAATAGGAAAAAGTTAGACCGTGCAAAATGTCACTGACAAAAAAAGTATCACCAGCTGGAGTGCCCATGATCCCCACCAGAGGGCACTCCTTCATTCTGCTTTTTCTCATCATAATGAACTACATTTCCCATAACCCATTACCTAGACCATTGGTGGGGAACTCTGATCCAGAAGGGCCACTCTCTTGCAGAGTTTAGCTCCAACCCTAATCAAACACACCTGAAGCTAATCAAGGTCTTCAGGATTACTGATGTTACAGGCAGGTGAGTGTTTTTTTTCAGGGTTGGAGCTAAAATCTGCAAGAGAGTGGCCCTTCTGGATCAACGTTCCCCACCCCTGACCTAGACTAATCATGTTCTGATTACTTCTCTTGCAAAGTCTTTAGGAGGGTGACAGCAGAACTGTTTGTGTTTCTTATAGAAAAAACGAATCCCCAAATAAAAATAGCTATTATTAGACTAAAATTTTACTCTAGTTTTTACTATACTAATAATTACTGCAATGTCATCATATCCGATTATTCATCTGAATTATCAAGCGAGAACATACATTAAAGCATTTACTGTCACTATTCCAGAATATTAACAATATTAGAACTATAAGTCCTGCATTGATTTAGTTTTCCTCGTATTTTGTAGCTTATAGAAACAAACAAATTTAAAAGGTTAGTTCACCCAAATATGAAAATTCTGTCATTACTGTAATTACTCATCCTCATGTCGTTTCAAACTCGTAAGACCTTCGTTCATCTTCAGAACACAAATGAAGATATTTCTGATGAAATCCGAGAGCTCTCTGACCCATCCATAGACAGCAATTTAATTAACACTTTCAAGGCCCAGAAAGGTAGTAAAGACATCGTTAAAATCGTCCATGTGACTCCAGTGGTTCAACCTTAATGTTATGAAGCGACAAGAATACTTTTTGTGCGCAAAAAAGCAAACAAAAATAACTTTATTAAAAAAAAAATGTAATGTCTGTGCCAGTCTCTTACATTGTTGACATAGTAAATACAGAACAGAATGACATGAGGTTGAGTAATTAATTACATTTTTGGGTGAACTATCTCTTTAAAACATATAAGCACTGACATCACAAACTGCACCTTATCTTGGCGCTGTACAGTGCTTTTTGTCCTGCAAACCTAACATCCTCCATTACCTAGTGTATGCTGCATTCAATCGATCAGTAAAAGTACATTTTTGAAAAATTTAGGACTGGAAAATCAATGGTTCTGCACGAATCACCAAGGGCCAGGCTGTGTCACATCACTTCAGAACTAAGGCATTCAACAACTTTGGGCCATTATTCGTTGCATATATACCTCCTACAATATTCTAAGGTTAAAGTAAACTTTATAGTTACCTACGCAATGTGTAGAATATGGTAACAATAAACGCATCGTCTATAATCGTCAAATTATAGAATCTACTTCCATAGACATCTGTGTATGCTGTGTATTAATGTTTTTTGCTAGCACTTATCTGCATTTAAATATCAGACAGAATCATACAATAAACATTATATGGTTGAAAACACTGAACAGTTATGCTATATGACGAGCACTGAGCATGTCTGTCTCTGGCTCAGCTAAAGCACAAATGCAGATATGAAGTTAGCAGTTGATGACGTGACGTACTGAGTGTTTTAATCAAACCGGTGTGATCATACACTTCATAGGCTTAGTTATCAAATATAAAAATATTATTTTTTGTCTTCTGAAAGCTGCATTTAAATCCATTTGGCTCAAAAATCTGAGGGGGCACATGTCCCCTCGGTTTGAATGGGCATGACGCCTCCGTCTGAATAAGTCAGGATTTAAGAGTGAAAGCAGGATTGATATTATTGATGAGTACTGACAATGAAATCTTAGGCCCCGTCCACACGAAGCCAGAGCTTTACCTATCCAATCTTTTTTTTTTTTTTCTCGTTTCAATAAATATCTGCGTACACACGAGAGCACTGAAACCGACTCAAAACGATGTAGTATACATGACAGGCCAGTGTGTGGCGCTGTAATTCTGCCACAGAAATACACTAAAAACAGAAGAAGAAGAGTTGTGGCTAGAAGGGGTACAGCAATGGTAGGAAGTGAGGCAAAATCTCACAATAAAATAACAATAAATAAATTTGCTACTTACCAGATTGTGTTTTATTAACGCCTGCACCTACCCCAACCCTTAACCTACCCTTACAATAATGCAAATACTGTAATTAAATGATGCAATATTGATGTGCGCATGCCCAGTGCCTGTAGCTGTATCCCTTTCTAGTCTTTCCTGTGTGGGACATGGTGTGATGACATCACCATTTTACAAAATATACGGATTGGCTGTACACAACCGATAAAAGATTATCGGTTTCATGCTCCCAAAACGCCGGATCTGTGTGGACGAAATGCTGATATGGTACAAAATTTTTACGTATACAGCTAAACGCGTCTCCAAGGGGATGGGGCCCTAGTGGTTTTGAAAGACATGAGGTTGAGGAAATGATGACAGAATTGTCATTTTTGAGTGAACTGTCCCTTTAAACTGTCTTGGAGAAAGCCACACACATTTTAAGTGAATGAGTTACATAAGAGGTTGTGTTTATACCCATCTCTATGCGTTGCAGTTGAGGGACCTCCTTCATTAGTGCTGTGTAATACGAGCGCAGAGCTCTGTGAGCCGCCAGCAACAGTTTACAGATGCGCCGGTGCCACGTGTAAGCTCTCTGCAGACAGTTCTCCGATGGCACATAAAAACTGCCCTGGAAACACACACACACACACACACACACACACACACACACACACACACACACACACAGGACATACGGGGTAGAGGTCAGATTTAACTGCATGTCACACTTCTTGCCTGTTATTTCTGCACACACATAACCAGGTTGCATAAACGCAGAACAAAAGTTTTCTCAGCTTTAGCACAACTTTAGTTACACAGCCACTACTGATTTCTCAATAAAATTTCTTTCTATCTATCTGTCCGTCTCTATCTATCTATCTATCTATCTATCTATCTATCTATCTATCTATCTATCTATCTATCTATCTATCTATCTATCTATCTATCTATCTATCTATCTATCTATCTATCTATCTATCTATCTGTCTGTCTGTCTGTCTGTCTGTCTGTCTGTCTGTCTGGCTCTCTATCTATCTCTCTGTCCATCCGTACATCCATCCATCTCTCCGTCCGTCCGTCTGTCTGTCTGTCTGTCTGTCTGTCTGTCTATCTATCTATCTATCGATCTGCCTATGTGTCTGTATATCTATCTGTATCTTTGTCTGTCTGTCTATCTATCTGTATGTCTGTCTATCTGTCTGTCTGTCTTTCTGTCTGTCTGTCTGTCTGTCTATCTATCTATATCTCTGTCTATCTATCTGTATGTCTGTCTGTCTGTCTGTCTATCTGTCTGTCTGTCTTTCTGTCTGTCTGTCTGTCTGTCTGTCTGTCTGTCTATCTATATCTCTGTCTATCTATCTGTCTGTCTATATCTCTGTCTGTCTCTCTATCTATCTATCTGTCTGTCTGGCTCTCTATCTATCTCTCTGTCCGTCCGTATGTCCATCCATCTCTCCATCCGTCCATCCATCCATCCATTCGTCCGTCTATCTATCTATCTATCTATCTATCTATCTATCTATCTATCTATCTATCTATCTATCTATCTATCTATCTATCTATCTATCTATCTATCTATCTATCTATCTATCTATCTATCTATCTATCTATCTATCTATCTATCTATCTATCTATCTATCTATCTATCTATCTATCTATCTATCTATCTATCATTTATGTGTGATGTGGTTATGAACAGCAGCTGTATGTTTATGTTCAGTTGAGCCTGAAGCTCAATAATTAGATGAAGATCAAACGCAGGGTAAAACTTTAAACAGTCAGTTTCCCAGCAGTAAAATAGAAGTATGCATACGTGGCACTCGCTTATGGAGAACGACACAGAGACGTCCTGTCGACAGGAAGTGCACACATATACTTCTCTGAGAGGACAGACCCTCTGGTAGTAATGTAAACTTACTGTACAGATAACAACATAAGACTGTTTATATTATGTCACTCTGATGCATTTTGTTTAATTCATAATAAAAACCTTAATTCACTTTCACAATTTAAGGCATCTTTGCTGTATAAAAGTATTCATTCCTTAAAAAAAGTTACAATAAAAATCGTTATTACCTAGTTACCTTTTTTTAAGGGAGGAAACAGGCTTGTTTATGAATCTAACAGTAAATTTAAGCTATTTTGAAATGTTTTATAGCTACCAAAAAACGCAGGTGATGCTCTAAATAGGCGGAGCAACGGCTCATAAATTGCTGATGCAGGGGTGAATGTGAGTCTGTTGGGCCTCTAATATGTTTTTACTGCATACTTGTGTATACTGTGTAATGTGTGTATGCTTGAGGTGTAAAGATAGTGGTGAACGCTGTCATTATGTGTGTGAAGCTTTGTAATCTACATTCAGTTATGTCGTTTGGACAAACAGATGCATACTGAATTATCTCTCTCTCTCTCACACACACACACTCACACACACACACAAAAACATCTGTTCTGCTTTTTGTTGACATTTCTTACTTTTAAGTACCTGTAACAGCTGGAAAAAACCTGTCAAAATTACACTCACATAAAAACAACATCAATCATAGATTGAGTTCAAGAAAATGCATAGATTGTATGTGCAGAGTTGTATGTGTTATGCTAGTGCAGGGTAAATATGCCAACTTGCATGTGTACAAGCACATTAATGCTCTAGTCTGTGCACTATACGTTACAAGTACATTCAGGAATCAGTTTGATCTACTTCAACTCAATGACTTTGTTAAACTGCAGCCGTTAACAGGGAGAATTACAATAATAAAACTATGTAAAGTTTTATTTTAGGTTGTTCACTGAAGTTTTAGTTCTCACACAGAGCCATTATATAATTCAGAAGTCTTTTTATGTATTTTTATGGTTCACTTTAGACATTCTGTTAACTATAAGTAACTTTGAAATACATGTCAACTCGAACAACTAACCCTAACCTAACACTCTACTATCAGTCTACTAATTGACATGTAGTTGCAAAGTTACTTATCATTCCGCGTCAACTCAACCAGAGGTCCCTGGTTCAAATTTTTTATTTTGTTGTTAGTATTTTTTTCTGTAGAAAGACAAACATAAATAGTGATGAATGCCAAAATGTTAAATGTCACAAATGTATATGTATTGAGTAATCCACTGTTTTGTAGGGGCGGTTGATATGACAATTTTCAGCCAAATTAGAGGGGTGTAAAAATGACTTTAGAAAGATGGCAGCATCATTATTTTATTTGTACACAGAGATTGGTAGGTCTATTAGTCAAATCTGTTAACTTTAGCAATCTTTGTTGCATTATATGCCAACGGTAATAGTTCAAAAATGGGAAAAAAGTTTGAATGCCTGTAAGTCAAGGAGTATGGTATGTTCTATGCATTTGAGGTGATAGAAAAAAAACAAGATATGTTTCTATTTTTTTGTGTTTCAGATATTCCTGTTTAAATATAAAAAGTATCAGCTGTGTGCAAAATGGCCTACATTTGGTTTTCGACCACTGAAATTGACCAATTTACTCATGGAGCTGCATTAAGATCTCTATATCTCTGGGACTGAACCATCGAAGGCCTTTAAGATGAAGAAACAAAAGGAAAGTTTGTTAAGAATCAGAATCTAAAAAGACATTAAGATATCTTTAATGCTTCTTGAATTACAGGCATGCAAACTTGAGACAAAAGAAGTGCTTTTTTCCCATTTTTGAACTGTCACCATTGGCATATAATGCAACAAAGATTGCTAAAGTCAACCGATTTTACTAATAGACCTACCAATCTCTGTGTGAAAAATGAAAAAATTATGCTGCCATCTTTCTAAAGTCATTTTTACCCCACTGTAATTTGGCACTCAGTAAATACATCCATGGCATCTGATAGTTTGGCTTTCATCGCTATTGTCTTTATGTTTGTCTTTCTACAGAAAAAAATTACAGAGGAAGTTTCCAAAATTTGGTTGCTTTGACACGTAATGACCCTATAGTTAGTAGAAGGTCTAAAGTGGACCATTGGAATAAAGTGTAATCTACTTTTTTTGCATGCTTTTAGAAGTTTGACATCTCAAATTCTTTGTATAATTGAGGGGAAACCTGACAATTACACTACAAACTGTATCTTTTATATTCTACAGATGAAAGAAAGCAGGGTTGGAACAACATAAAGGTGAGTAAATGATTAATAAACCTTTTTGGCAAAAGACAAAAATATCAACTCATCACCCAATCAGCTTAAAGATCTAATCTTGTGGCATGTATATGAGAAAAGAGTATGACACAGAGGAAAAGCCTCACATATCCTTCATTGTAAAGTAAAAGTGCTGAGGAGGCTTATAGAAAGCGCTTATAGAAAGAAGAGAGAGAGATGCTTGCTCCTCATGTTTGAGGCTGTTAAAGCTGGGCTCGTTACGATGATCAAACGCTGCCTCCCTCCAGCGTAACACTGCACTTAATAAAGTGCCCTGCAGGGGGGGTGTAAACGTAGGACCCATACAGAGACGAGAGACCTCGTTACGATTTCCTGCCTAAATGGAAATCTCCACAGGCAAAAGAAACCTCTCAATTCATCCAATCAGAAAAAAATGCAGGGCTACTTTGTCCTCGGCTTCTGGTCATAGACAGAGAGGTCAATTGACTTATGCTGTTTAACTCTAAATGGCTCTGGCTGAAGGTCTGTATCTCATGTCGAGCCAATTGAAGCAGGTATTATTTGGAAATACTTGGAATACTAGCATACTGCATGTGATATCCATTGCACGCTGCCTGGTGTTTTTAAAAGAAATCATTGCACTGCGCAGCCAGTAGAATGCAAGGTTATCAAATGTTCAATTTTTTCAAATGTTATATATATATATATATATATATATATATATATATATATATATATATATATATATATATATATATATATATATATATATACACCTTCAATTCACTCATATTAAAAATGGAAGGTAAAGTTGCATTGCATGCATTGCACATTTTCGCATATATAATACATCATGGATTTTCTATGCATACAGAAAATATGCATGCTACAAGAATTGTTTGAGTGAATTATGCTATTCACACGATTGTTTTCTTTCTTGATATACATTCCTTCTATTGAGCTTGATCAGTGCATATTAATACAAATAAAAGAAAATGTAATGATCAATCTCTGCAGCAGTTTTCCTTTTCTGACAAATTCAAAGGGACTTAAACTATCTAAAATCTCAGTTTCAATGCAGTCAAGTAAGATGTCAGATCACAGGGTTGGATTTAAGAGTTCAGTAGAGATCAATAGAATCATTTAAACACATGATTATGAGTATGTGTAAAATGAGTTATCTTGATCAGGTTAGATGTATGTGGTTACCTCTGTTGGAACAGGTTTGCAGTATCCCGCCCCAAACATCAGATTTTCCACTGACATCGCAGAGGGCGGAGCTTCGCTCTCTGGAGATCCTTTCCCCAGCCACGTCCCCCTACCACTGCGCGCAAAACTGGAGGAAGATAAATGACAGAATGTAAGCACCTGTAGCGTTATCAATGTGTGCAGCTGTTACCGAATGAATTAACGCAAGGGCTCTCGGGGAGGGACCGCTCACAAGATTATTCACACTGCTTGCCTGTCTGAAAATAAGGCCATATAAACACATAAACCCACATATCTGATTAGTTTGTAAATGTCATTCCTGAGAATGTTATACACTAATGAAGCTTCTGTTCTCTGAAATCCATTATACAATACACACACTTTTGTCAGTGGATTTGTCAGCTTTGCTTTCAGGAGGGTTCAGGGAAAGATCTAGCACTTTAAAAGCTCAGTTTTAAGGAACAGATCCACAGCAGTGAAAATAGATCACATCCTGCCTGTAACACCTCCTACGAACAGGAGGTTCAGAGCCGACAAACATTGCACAGGATTTACCTTTAAACTAAAAAAACTGGCCATAAAGAATACTTTATATCCCTAATGATGAAAGCATCTAAAATAAAATAATAAAGTAAAATAAGATAATAAAAAAATGAAATTACATTTTAAAATCCTAATCACTTGTTAAAGGAACACTCCTTTTTTTTTTTTTTTAAAAATAGGCTCATTTTCCAACTCCCCTAGAGTAAAACAGTTGAGTTTTACTGTTTTCAAATCCATTGAGCCGATCTCCGGATCTGGCGGTAGCACTTTTAGCATAGCTTAGCATAATTTATTGATTCTGATTAGACCATTAGCATCTCGCTCAAAAATGGCCAAAGACTTTCGATATTTTCCTATTTAAAACTTGACTCTTCTGTAGTTACATCGTGTACTAAGACCGACAGAAAATGAAAAGTTGCGATTTTCTAGACTGATATGGCTCTCATTCCTGCGTAATAATCAAGAAAATCAAAATACAGCATGTATTCTTTACTTCAGTGAGCGCATTGTTTCTGCCTTAAATTTATACATTGTTAGCTAACTGCGTGATTTGAAAATGTACATTTCTAAAATACATAACTCAGACACAGTCACCTCTGATAACAGATCACTCTAAATTGTACTTCAGCGCATGCATTTTCTGTAAAGTTGCTTTGAATATATATATATATATATATATATATATATATATATATATATATATATATATATATATATATATATATATATATATATATATATATATATATATATAAAAAACACTACACAAATAAATGTGAATTGAAAAAATATTCAAATAGTAAACATATTTTAAATTATATATTAAATATAAAAAATATAAAAGATTGTTTGAACAGTAATGTAGCATGCAGTTAATTATATTAATAATTAAAATAAATTAAAATATATAAACTATATTAAAATAACAAAGTTATTTTAAATTGTAATAATATTTCACAATATTACTGTTTTTACTGTGTAATTCAGTACAGTTCCATTAAATAATACTTGCCTTATTGCCTTAAATTTAATAATACTTGCATTACACCACTAATGACAATGATTTCATACTTTCATTGTTAGTGGTGTATGGCAAGTATTATTATTTCTACTGATAAAACAGTTCAATGTTTATATTAATGATGTCCTTGTCAAAAAACAAATCAAATTTATACACAATGCTTTTGAAAAGCAACAACATAAGGCCTGGTAGTTGGTGCCCTAAATTAGTGATTGGCTGAGCACTGTTGGGGCGGAGTTGTGTGAGATCACCTGATCAGTGGTTGGTGCAGTGCCACCAGGGAGGCGTGGATGGAGACGGAGATGACGGACAGGTGGAAGTAGTCAAACATGACGGGCAGGTGGTGGTGTAGGCCTTGGTGTGGATGGAAGTGCAAACCCAACGTCCTGCTGCTAATCAGAGGCACTGAAGAGATATCTGCCAACCTAAAACACAAAGACATGGACAAAATAACATCTCAATCTACATAAACATCTAAAGCTTTCCTGTAGCTCAAACAGTATGATGCAAGCAATGCCAAGGTCATGGGTTCGATTCCAGGGAAAGCACGAACTGCTAAAAAGTAAATGTGTACCTTGAATGCTTTGGATAAGCAAAGTACAAGCTCCATTCATTCCATTCATATGCATGTGAACGATGGAGACCGGAAACGCAAGATAATATGTCTTTATTATGGGTAATTTTGCAGTGAAATTTTCTCTCATCCATTTAAAAACTACATATACGCAGCAAAAATGTTTTTATTTATTTATTTATTTATTTATTTTATTTTTTTATCTGTACTTGTAAAAAAAGTTACGTTTACACAAGTTATTATATTTTTACTATTACATTTATAATTTTTAAAACAATAATAAATGTGTACAGTATTATTATTATTATTCACATTATTATATTTTCAGGAAAATATCATAACATTTTTATTAAGTAGTATGAATATAACAAATTGTAGTGAAATCAAGATATATTTATAAAAAATAAAATAAAAAAGTGATAGAATTTTATTTTATTTTTAGAATCCACTACTTTTCTGTCAGGACATTTTCCATTTCATTTACAGTCACTTTCTGTAATCCTAAAACACACAACAACAACAAAAAAAAATACAATACGCAATTCAATATAAGGAGAAAAACTCCTGTTAATATATATATATATATATATATATATATATATATATATATATATATATATATATATATATATATATATATATATATATATAATAAATCAAGCATAGCGTTAGTTCTGGCAGGTCA